>JBDODA010000006.1:0-571383 GCA_039880815.1 Aspergillus intermedius | reverse complement strand
TAATAAACTGGATCTTAATAAAAAAGCTGTCGCTTATTAATTGCTTAAAAAGTAATATCCTTTTCTTTTTGAATAGAGCAGCGACAGAGCAGCTATATAGAGTAGTGTGGTGGTAGTGGTGATGGTACGATAGATACTTTACAAGTATGTTGGTAATCAGTCTGACAGAGATCATGCGGGAGGAAAGTTTGTAAAGATCGGTTGTTGATCACATGACTGCCAAGACCATTATATAAGCAAGTTTGTCCCGCACGAGGAGAAAGTTGACCTCAGGTCACCTGCAACCACGTGGTTTGGCGGGCGGGCGGCGCCGCGAGTATTATACATCTATGGTATATTGAAGAGCGGTACGGTCGGGTCTGCAGATAATCCGGCAGCGATGCTATCGGATCCGGAGATCGAGAGAAAAGCTGCGATGAAGCTATATAGACAAAATAGAATGCTATTGAATAATTTAGTAATCGTACAGGGAGTTTGATCTGTTCTCCGAACAAGAGTCCGGGAAAGCTGCTATCTGAAGAGTGTGGTGGAG
This sequence comes from Aspergillus intermedius, assembly GCA_039880815.1. NCBI lineage: Eukaryota > Fungi > Ascomycota > Eurotiomycetes > Eurotiales > Aspergillaceae > Aspergillus > Aspergillus intermedius. Next base: position 570,851 of record JBDODA010000006.1, on the reverse strand, counting down.
CTCGCGAGAGCGATCCAATAATAGTAGCTGATCTTGAATGCTGACACCTCAGGCATACAAGGTTTGATATGAATATTACATAATTGGTGGTGCCCTAACGTATTCCACGGCCGAGGTGAGAAAGTTGACCTCAGGTCACCTGCAACCACCGAAAAAGGACCCCGACCGACCTGTAACCACGTCGGGGATGTCCTTAGCAATTCCCTCTTCATGGATACCAAGATGGCTAAGACAGAATGTACAAGACAGTTAACATCATGCCTTATTGTCTTTGCTACCATTCGATCTTCTACGCACAATGTTGAAATAGACATTTGCTCGTCCAAGGTAACGAGGTTAGCTACCGTGAATATGAGGTGCGTAAAAAGATTGTCGACCGTAGACCACTTATATTAACGACAAGCGCCCGTGGGGCCTTAGTATGACAGACTTAAACAGTGATCTGTGCGCGAGGCGTATTATGGATGAAATTGTGTCGAGTCATGGACGGGAGTTTGTAAAGTATCGCGGTAGTTGTTTATTTGTTTACAGTTTACACGGGTGTCGACAGCGGTGCTCGTATACCGTGTAAATCTTCACTACGGAATATGAGAAGAGCGATCTGAACGATCTCAGTAATTGGACCACGAACTGCTTTCAGGAACAATGGTGGCTGGGGAGTTCGCAACACGAGTGGGGTTCATCGCCGATCACACTTTCAGACAGCGATTCAGACACGAGGGATACTGGCGAGCTGAAAAAACAGAGATTGCGTTCATCAGCTGAGCCGTTTGACATCATATGCATAATCCTATTAATATGGCCGAGGGGACGGGAATTTGTACTGTGTTCGAAATGTGGAGGTTGTCAGACTCGCATTTGCACAACACTCACCATGCCATCCTGGTTTCATAGGAGGAAAACAAAGGAGCGGAAAGCTGCTGAAAAGGCACAGCAACAGCAAAAGCAGCAGCAGCAGCAGCAGCAGCAGCAGCAGCAGAAGCCGGTGTCGGAGAAACCACCACCTGCCCAGTCTGCGCTGCAACTTCAACTTGAGCTTCCATCTCAACCACTTGAACAGCCATTTGTTTCCCAGCCAGCTGAATCTCAGCGTCCAAGCCAGCCGGGTAAATCAGAGCCAATAAAACCTCAGCTTGTCCAATCTCCATCAGCTCAGCCAGTACAGGAAATCCCCGTCGATGGATCATCATCGCTCCTACCTGGCAACATCCCTCAGGGAAAGGATGCGGCCCAGAATGCCCAAATCGTTGCGATCTGGGCGGAAGTACAGGACAGAGTACAGAAGCTGGCTGAACACGAACACAAAGAGGTCAGACCGGGCATGGACATCGGTGACGTGATTTCCAATCTCGATGCCTCCCAAGAAGAGAAACAGGAATCCCCTACGAAACAGGCTGTCAAAACGGCGTTTGGGCGCACAATGGGTCTTATTAAAACGGTCGGAGGTATTGTTTCGGATGGTGCTTCTGCTGTGAGTGTCTGATTCGATGGTTTTGACATACAAACAACTGACGATAAGCTAGGTCTTTGCACCGGCTGGACAATGCTATAATGCCATCAGTTTTCTCATCAACGCCTACGACGGCTATCAAGGCGCCTTTGAAGATTTGGCTGAGCTGTTCGAGAAATGCTCCGACCATCTGGGTCGCCTCCATTACTACGTCCAACCAGGCATGGATACGAGATTATCCAAGGTGGCTGCGCAGCAGTTGTTGCTTTTTGTCAAGATCTGTGATGCTGCACTGAAGCTGAAATACTCTGCTCGCGAGAAAATTAAAACAGGGCTGAAGATCGCTTTCCTGGCTGAAAATTCCGTTCAAGGACTGCTGGGGGAAATGAGCAAGCTGGCTGAGCGAGAAAAAGGTTTGGTCTCTGCTCAGACATTCGCACTTGCCTCCGAAGCTGTCGCCAATTCTGCTGAAGGAGCAGCCTATGGCAAGCATGTTTTGGCTGAGCTGGCTAAGAATCGCGCTGACCAACAGAACAAGGTTGAGAAAGAGAGTAGTCTTAAGACCTTGATGGATGTTCTATCTTTTGACACCAGTTCTCCCCAATGGGACAGCAGCAAACAAGAGCCTGTCGAATCCTGGCAAACAGAATACCACAAGATCCGTACGGACGTCGTGCCAGATACTGGCAAGTGGCTTCTGTCGGACCCGACCTTCCAGTCATGGGCAGTGAACACTACATCATTACCAATTCTGGGCTTGGAGGGCGCAGAGAGCACTGGGAAGAGCTACCTAGCCTCATCTGTTGTGAAGTACTTGCGGACAGACATGGCCACAGAACATCCAGGATCCCGACCTCTGGTCGCCTTTTATTTTCTGGATAAAATGAAAATTGATCGTGAATTTGATTTTGTGGCCAAATCCCTCGTCTGGCAGTATGCAGATAAAGATGAGCCGTATATGAAGTCGGCGGCTCGCGTCAGCCAGAAAATCAAGTCTCTGGATCCGGCCGACATTCTACCTCAGCTACTGTTAGAGAATAACGAGCTGAAGAAAATTGACGCCAGCTTCTATATTATTATTGATGGGTTGGGTGCCACCCTTGATAATACCCTGCTGAAGTTCTTGCAGCATGCATCTAAGTCCCAGAATAGAATGGTTCGCATCTTCCTCACAGGCACGCCAACTGCTTTTGAACAGCTCAGAAAGAATCATATTAGACTTCGGAGCATCCCCATATATCCGAAAAATCAAGGTGATATTGCCAAGTTCATCGAAGCCCGAATGGACAAGTTTGATGCACTGTCAGATGACCGCGTTGGCGTTGCAGAGCAGAGAAACAATATTCGTGATAGATTAGCACATAATACAGCAGGCGACTTCTACAAGCTGGAAACTGCGCTTAATACCATCAGTACGCTGGACTACATGGAAGATATTAACCAGGTCATTGCGGGAGCTGGCAGAGAGCACTCACGGCAGATCCGCGACCAGATTCACAAGTTGAACCAAGAGCGTTCACCCAGGCAAATCAAAGAAATCAACAAAATCATTACCTGGATCACCTTTGGTCTTGGACGTATCAAATCGGACATTATCTCTGCGGTTTTATATTTGAAAAGCGGCGAAGTCTCACTACGGCCGCTAAGTGAGCGATTCCGGACAAAATATCTCCTGTTCGAGGTCGACAGCAATGGAGAAGTCCGTTTTAGATCGCCAAAAGCCCTAGATATCATCCCACACCATCGTCAGTTAAAGGGATCCAATCAGCAAGATAAGGAGATCCAACCTGAAGAGATTGATATTGTTACCCATTTTCTCGACAAAGTTTGTCCTCCCGCGCTGTACGAGAAACTTGAACTAAAACAGTATCTCAAACAGAAGAAGAGCCAGAAAGAAGATCAGATCCAGCAACAGGACAAGGACACGGCTCACCTTCAACTAGCATTGGATTGTCTGCAGGCCTTGAATCAACCACCCAATACGAGCATTGATGCACTCCAGGCATATGCCCGAGAAACAATCACCGGCCACTTGTCCAAGGTCGACCTCGCTATGGTGGACCGGGATTTGAAGAGCCAGGTTGGGGAGTTGTTGTTCAAAGTCTTCACAAATGAACAATGCATTGATACGTTTCTGTGGCCCCACGGTCATGGGACAACACATTCAGATGAAGGCGCCACAGTAGCCAGGAATACGTGGTTGTCCGGTGAGTATTTGGACAAGGCACTGAGGTGGTTCAAAGATACTGCGGTCCTGTCAGGCATTGAGAATACGTCTGACCGAGCATGGATTGAGAATGCAATGTCAGGCAACACATTTGAGCTTCTGCTCAAGCCATCTGTTCTTAGACTGGCCCACCATTGTTTGAGAGAGCCAACCCCTGGTGGTGACCCCAAAAAGTGGGGTGAAACCGAGAAGCTATGCGGTTTTGTTGTGAAATATCTCTCCAAGGTCAGTTTGTCAATGTTCATGGCCAACACCCGACTAACAAGAGAAACCAACCAGGTTGATCCTGCCACTGCCGAGAAGTGTAAAGACGAGGACAGCCTCGAAGCCATTGATAAGTTTGAGCAGTGGTCAAGAGACGCACTCAAGGTAGACACAGTGGAAAAGCAAGACACGCTGTGGCACACTCAGATGGGCTTGATTTATGCCGAAAAAAAACATCCATGTGATGCAGTTATGCGCTTCAGGAAGGCTCTACTTCTGGATGGTCTCAACTGGCGAGCATCACTTAATCTAGCGAAACTGCCCCCCTCAGAATTTGAGGCAGTCGAGATATTGACGACAGTGATCAATCGCCACAAACAAGATACGATGTGGATGCGAGATTCTGCTCACGTTGACGCCCTCGCGGAGATGAAATTCGAGTTAGCCAATCAATACTGGAAGAGAAAACAGTATGATGTCGCCATGTCTACCTTTGCCGAGTCCATTAAACAGAATCCGACCAACTACTCGAGAATATTTGCCATTCTCGAACGATATTCTTTTAATAAAAAATACTCGGCGATCATCTCCCTCATCAATGAATTGGCAAGTGGCGACTATACGAAACATCTTGGGAAAATGGTCTTCGAGATGTCATCAGACGACGATATCCACGAGATTTTCTTAGGAGTCACACTTGCGACACAGCAGGCTGACACTCTGGCCACTGTTTACAAAGAGGCGATTATAACAGCGGAGAAGGCAAAGGACCATAAAGCATTGTTCCAAATGCGCGTGGTCTATGGATCGGCTCTGAATATGCTGCCCAACCGGCGAGAGGACAAGATCATGAAACTGTTGGAGACCGCGGTGAAGGATGATTTCCCCCTGTCTGGGCTAGACCCTGACAATGATCTCCTCTCACTCTACGGAGTATTAGGCCCTCTCTACCTGGAAAAGGCTCGCATCGAGAGAGCCAGAGCAGACACAGAATCGGCGATGGACTACGTTCGCAGAATTTCAGCCATGGTCCCAGAAGAAGTTAACCAGTCTAATCTCACCTTCTCTCCACAGGTGTATGTTGCCAGATTCTACCATTTGGAGGGAAATCATGCCAAAGCCCGACAGGTTGTGCGCACAATTGCACAAATAGCGCTGGAAATTCTCTCCGACGACGATGAAGGGAACGACATCGAGGCGGTCCGGAAATTGATTTACGTATTTCTTCCGCTGGGCGACAGGAAGAACACGCTTGCGGCCATGAGCTTAATGATGCTCAATACTCGAGTGAAGGGTGTTGAACCCCCCCGCTACAGCTACTATATCACTTGTTCTGGCGCTTGCCATCATCGCTGGACAGCCCCCAGCGAAATGTGGGTATGCATGGACTGTATGGCCGTAGTTGTGGACCAGAAGTGCCTGGAGAAGATCAAAAACGATGAAATGGACCGTCTTCTCTGCGGTAAAGAGCATGAATTCTTCGAGTTTCCCAAATGGGATGAAGAACGAATGAACTCGCTGGGCAAGGGAATGGTGCCATGGGGAGACCAGAACATCACAATGGATCAATGGAGGGAGGAGATAAAGAAGGCATATATTGATATTGATTTGGATTGATAGAGTGTGAATCGCTCACTTCTGAGTTAGAGAATAATTCATTTTCCTTGTATAGATACATTGCAGTCAGCTCATCAGTATCCCTAGTGGTCCGTCCCAGTTTCATCATTCGTAGGTTCCCGACTTTATTTAAAAATACCGGCTTGCCAGGTGCTTGGGAGCTATTGCAGCTGTTGGGTTGAGCCGCCAGTTTTTTCTGCGGCCTGTATATTCGTTGACCTTGGTGGGATCATTGGCTAAGCTCCTTAGTGAGCCATCTCTGCTTCTGTGTTGTGATGGTTTCTGTTCGGACTCTACAGGCAAACGCCAGGGAGATCTCTCTTGGGCCTCTTCCTGGGGGTTTGTTGGCTGCCTGCTTTGCTACCTGGTCGGCTCTCTCATTTCCTTCTACCCCTGCATGTCCCGGAACCCACCGGATGGTAGATTGGTTGCCCTGGGCTTGTAGTCTCCTGGCAAGACTGTGTGCCTGGGTCGCCAGTGCTTGGCCTGGTCCTGGCTGGGTATGTCGCAGCCTCGCAATGGCGGCTTGGGAGTCCAGCAGGATAGTGACTGGTCTCTGATCTCCTGCTTTCTCTGCTACTCGGAGTGCTTGAACAACTCCAAGAAGCTCTGCATCAAAGACCTCATGTCCCTTGCCCAACGCGATCCCTGGGTCTTCCAGGTTCCTCCTGGTTCTTGCCATGCAAGTCCCGCTCCGCACCTGCCGTTCTCCAATCTTGATCTGTCTGACCAGATTGCTAGTCCAGGAGAAAGAGATTGTACAGCTACTATGGCCTCTGGACCTGGTAGCACATCTATTCGTCCTGGGAACTGGCTACTGGTCGTCTGTCTCGTGCTTTCAAAGCCCTCGGATGGGTCCGCTGTAGGATATTGGCTAATTGTCGAGCGAGATGTTGTCCCAGGGACCAGTCGATGGCTACACTAGTCTAGATAGGAATATCATCTCGTTAGTATCTACTAGTCCGAGCCGTGACAGATCTCTCTTGACCCTGACATAGACATTGTCTTGTTCTTTGTGGCCATCCCCATATTTTTGTCATTGTACAATTCTCCTGGATACACGCACCAGGTTAAACTTCTGTAGTCACTACCGCTCCTCTTATCCCAAGAACAAATTATGCATGCATATAGTATGGCTCATTTTGTGACTCACAGAAGTCCTAAATGCCTCTTGTAAAGCAATGGGCTCCTTGAACACACTGTCATCAGTCTTTATTACGGAATGGTTATTGAGCAATATGCACATTCATGGCACAAGGCTATAATGTTTCATGATAACGAGGCTAAATAGTACAATTTGCACTGGTCTTAACCTCACAGGGCAGTGATAGGCAGTAACTATTACTTGTAAAGTAGGCCACAGTTGTAAAACATAGACATTTGGCTATTCTGCGGCATCACTAAATCAAAGTGATCGGTCTTGTGAGGTAAGATTGCAGGCTTGGCTTTGCACATTTTATTTAGCCCCCTTGTCAGGGTGCAGTGATCCTAGCCTAAGCGATCCCGAGTTGCTCTAGGATCACTCCAAGATCACTCCGGCGCGGTTCCCTGAGCGCTCCGGGCACGCATCACCTTGCTCCGGGTACGCTCCGGGCGGCTCAGGGAGCCAAAAGCGGCGAGAAGTCGGGCCAAAAACGGAAAGGGCAAGTCTCGAAATTTCCGCAGAAATATTCTACATTAGCAAGTTATTGTCATGTTAAAAATATATGAAGTAGTAAAACTTGGTGTCGCCATATCAATCAGTAAATATACACAAACTCATCATTTTCCCGATCCGTCAGGTCCAAAAACGCATTATCCCCAATCTGCTGCTCCCCATCCTCCCGGTCCTCCTGGTCCCCCTCCTCCTGATACTGATCCATCATCGACCGATCCACCATCTTAGCGGGCTTTCCATTCCTCACCCTCCGACGCTCCTGCATCCTATTCAAAACAACAAGATTACCCCACTGTATAAACACCACAGCGACCAAAGCTACAAAGATGCCCAAACACGCCCGGAGGCCAGGATGGTAGGCTGGCGCGTCCTTTTCACTGAAGAGTAGGGGTCCAACAATATTACCCGCCGAAGTAGCTGCGTTGTAAAGACTCATGACGATGGATTTCTTCGTCGTGCCGGCGGTGTTACCCACAATCCATGTGACGATTAGCGGGTTCCCCCCGAACAGGAACGCAAGAAGGTAATATCCTGCCAGCAAAGCACCCTGCACAGACTGATTTCGCGGAATAGCGTACAAAATAGCCAAGCCCACAACAACAGGGAGCATAAAAGCTGCCAAAATCGCTGCCTTAAGCCGGGCTTTCTGTGCCAGGTAACTCGCGACCAAAATCACAATCAACTGCAACGCCCCGAACGGCATATTGAGTAATGTAGTTTCGTACTTATCGAACCCGAGCCCGCTAAGGATAAGCGGACCAAAGACATTGGTCACGCTTGCACCAATATTGAGTAACATCGCCATTCCTATCCAGAGGTATGTTTTAGGTTCAATACCGGCTTCTGCGACATGTTTCATGCGGAATTCGCGGTTTCCTGTACCGGTTTGGTTTGCGCGGAGACGTTCCATTGCTTGTGGTTTTTCTTCTTCTGTTAGGAAGCGCGCAGAGGGGATGTCATTATCTAGTTTCCAGTAGACGAATGGGGCGGTTATTACTGTAACCAGACCGACGAAGAGGAATATACTGAAATATTTGTGAGACTTAGGTTCAGTCTTTTTGAGAAGTAAATACTCACATCTGCCATGGGAATAGTACATGCGACTTAATATGGCCCAGTCCGTACGAAAGAGCCGCCGCAACGACTGTCGCCGCGCCATTGGTACTGTACCAAGCAGCAATGCGCAAAGGCTGCTCAGCACGACGATACCACTGGCTAGTGATAATGCTGAAGAGGGGGAGACATCCGGCTTCGAAGAGGCCGAGGAGGAATCTACTCAGCAATTAACCACTCTTCTCTTTTTCAACTCGGCGAAATCACATACCTCGTAGCTATCAAGCCCCCAAAATTATGACAAGCCGCCATCGCCGCCTGTGCAACACCCCAGCCAAAGCACAACACCGGCATCAATGTCCGATGCGGCACCTTCACAATTAAAAACGACGAGAACGGCTGCCATGCGAGTTGCGCAATCGGCGCAATTGATCCGACAAGCGAGTATTGGTTCCCTGTGAGATGCGCATCTTCTTGCATGCCGAATGTCGCGCCATATCCTAGGACCGTTTTATCCAGGATCTGGAGGAAATACACCCAGATTAGGATGAGGAGGATGACACGGTCGGTCTTGCGGCGGATGCGCTTGCTATCTTCTTCGGTGAGGGGGATGCGGACGAGGCTTGTGGGGTCTATATTGGGGGGTTTGATGGGAGCGTTGTTTTCATGGTGGTTTGCTTGGGGTTTGTTCGCCATGATGCTTGGTAGAATTGAATGAAGTGGCAGTGTAGCAGTGCGGATGAAAAGCCATGGTCAAGCCCAGTTTATATACAAGTACAGGAAATGTCAACTCCTCATGAACAGACTTGAATCTCTCGGATCGACGGCGAACCGTGCGACCCTCCCGCCAGCGTAGGGCTTGCGTTACTGGGTTTGGCTTCCCCGCAAAATCACCCCCACGCCCCCGGATTACCGGATCCAGGAAGTTTGACAGCACCCCCACGCTTTTTATCTTTCAATGGTTGTTCCACCACCGACCAATATAGCTAGTTATTAAGGCTGGATTATTCAGCTACTGCACACCCCGCACGTGCTTCTTCGCTTCAAAGTCAACGCCCAACCAGAGCAGATCCGGCCGACTGTAGTGGCCACACGAGTCGACGAAACACCGAGTCTCGAGTACCTTGTCTGGGTTTACTTCGGCGATAACCAGATTCTCCTCTTTCTCAGGGAGGTCTTCCGTGAGTTGTCGGCCATCGGGGCCAAAGATCGCGGATGATCCGCCTCCTGGGATGTTCATTAATGTGCCTTGGCCGGTTCCCATAGCTTTGATGCCTTTTTCAGATATGAGGGCTGTTGTATGGATTACGAAAGTTGATGACTCGATGGCATATGTTTGAGAGAGAATGCGAGTTCCTATCCGAGAAAGACCATCAGCAAACAAAGCATCACTATACTCCTCACAAGAAATAACCTACCTTCCAGTGACATACTAAAAAATCCCGGTCCGCCAGAATGATGATGCACAGGCGGCCACGCAGCCACATGGAACAACTCCCGCTGATGATAAGTGTGATACTTCAGCAACGGATTAATATGCTCCCAGCACGACAGCGCGCCTACCCTCCCGACACTCGTATCAACTACATTCAACAACGAATTTCCCGTGCAATCACCAAAAACGGTACGTTCCATATGCGTAGGCTTCAATTTGCGACGCTTCGCTTTGATTTCCCCATTGTCGGTAAGAATACACTGGGCGATGTAAAGAGATCCGTGATCGTTTTCGGAGAAACCCAAGACGACGTTAATTTTGTTTTCGAGCGCGCAGATGCGGATTTTCTCCATTTCGGGGGAGTCGTAACGCAGGGAGTTGCGGATGTATGCGACTGATCGCTCCATGTCGACTGGTCTGGTCCTATATTCCCGGTTCAGTATTAGAGGCTACACTGGAAAACAGACTTGTTCATACCATATCCAAGCCGGATATCCTGGTATCCAACACTCAGGAAAGGCAATCAACTTGACACCCCGCTGGGCGGCGTCGTGGATAAGAGAACATGTCTTGTCGACTCCAGCTTGTAGATCCAGCCATTCCGGCTCTGCTTGTACAGCTGCAACAGTGATTGACTGGATGCCCGGTTCTGCCATGTTACTTTCTTTGGGAGATCACTTCAACGCTGCTATCGAGAGGGGAAAGGTGGATTTAAATCAATTACAGCACTAATGTATGCGAGACAGAGCCTAATTTAGTGTTACTGCAGCATCGCCCACGGCGGAATGGATTCCGTTACTCTGTGCTCCGTACTACCAGTCCAGATAAGATGGGTGGAGTATACTATAACTGCAGTGGCGGATCCTATCTGCCAAAACCCGAGGAAATACGTTATTCTCCTGTGTCTAGTAACGGATTAACGGCTTGAGTTACTACGTATTGAGGGTGGGGTGTGGCATACTATTCTTATTCATCTGCTCCGTAGTCTGCCGAGCGGAATATATATTGCAGTATCGCATATCTTACGAATGAGTAATGTACAGAGCACAGTAGGGAAAAGTCCCAAATCAGGATTGGAATGCATTTCAAGAGAATAGAATTAAGGGCCAGCCATTAATGGTCATCCTACACACAGAAGTGGGCTGTAGTGTGTGGCTGTCGTGCATACGGAAGTCGGTAATAGAGAATTATGTGGCCAGCTATGATTAGGCTCATATGACACTATTGGTATTAATATTCAACAAGCCCAGCCGGGCTAGCTCAATCGGTAGAGCGTGAGACTCTTAATCTCAAGGTTGCGGGTTCGACCCCCGCGTTCGGCTTCATCAGAAGACGATCACGATTGATCACTTTTTTTTCCGCCTTTTCGTTCTTTTTAATGTTGGAATAACTGTCTGGTCCCTTCTTCTTTTTTTTCTCTATTTTGCTTTTCTCCCGAGAAGCCCGAAAATAAGGGAACTATGATCACTGCATGGTTTTTATTGTTTGCTCGGATAAAGGAACGTAGTAGAAGCCGAGATACATACCAAAACATCAAAAACTTTCAAATCATCAAAATTGCACTGAACGCGGAAAATCATCAAATCACCAAGTGCGGAAAAACTCATCATAACGCTCACTCAATGGACCAATGCAGTGTCCAATCACTCATGAACATTCGTGAACGCAAAAATTCCACCCGTATGTACGCAGTGCCGTATATAGACCATCATCGAGATGCTCGAGACCTTAATCGTGTGAGCTAGACTCACCATTCACCCCAGGAGTAGTCTCGTTCCTCTCGTGAGTCAAAAGCCGAACAGTTTCAGTCAGTTCTCTAACCTGTTCCTGCAGCTTGATGATTTCCACAGTGCAGGTGTTAGTATTGACATTTGGCGTGGACTCGCGAACAGTTTGCCGCCAGATATCGTCAATGTCGAAATCCACTTCTTCAGCAACATGCTCCCATTCTTGGACATCATCGTCGTCTTCTTCACCACGGCGGCGGTTCCACCGGATCCGACGGGCCTCACGGGTCTCGAGAGATGCGACAATGAGAAGGAGAGGAGAGTATATGACGGCCATGATCACATCATTGACCTTCGCGTAGTAATGGCGAGGAAGCCACCATTCAAATGGGAGCACCAGGAATATAATCTCGAGAAGGTTAAAGGCTAGTAGAGGTTGGCGTGTTAGATAGCGCGTTTATTAGATGGCAAGAATATACTCACGAGGAATGAAAACATTCTCATCTGGTGCTCTGACAAATTGCATTGTCTTTAGAGCAAAGATTGCCATATATTCATCAACGGCATTTCCGGAGATATCCTCATACGCACTGTTGTAGAGTGCAATCAGAATGTTCAACAGAACTGCGAACATTAGCAAATGGATCAAGAGGAATTGGGATAGAATGTGAACTCACCGATCATGACAATAAAGTTGAAGAGGTAGTAAAGAATGATGCCAAACGGGAAAGCAAAGTCCTGGAACGTATCAAACTCGGGGCTCTGCATGATACTGTTGGCCATTCCTTGGATAATAGTGCCAGTAATAGGAACATCGGCATCAACTTGAGCCATTCCCACAAAGGCCTGGAAAAATCCCACAAGAACGACGAAAAGGAGTGCAAAGAAGATGATGCTTTCCTTCATCATAACCCGCACGACCACAAACATGGCACCGAAGAAGCGGATTGAATCCAGATAAAGCATCATACGCATCCAGAACATCGGGCCTGCAAGGGCTATGAAGTTGTAGCTGAGCCGGTTCAACTCCTGTCTTTGTTCGTCATTGGCCGAGGAAGAATGTGTCAATGCAGCGATACGCAGGAAAAATGATATAGCCAGGATGGTGTACAGTGTCGAGTTGAAGGCGTTCCAGAAATCAAAATAGTTTCTTCCGACTTTCCATAGCTTGGTGAGCTCGTCGCAAATGAATGCCAAAGTCATGACATAGAGGATCCCCTCTGCAAAGTCCAGATCTCCGGTCGGATTGACCGTGTTGATGACAGCGGAGTACAGAGCGAGGTACACCAGTGAGAAGAAGATCTGGCATACGTTTTGATAAACCGGGGCTCGCATGCGGTCTGGATGAAAATGAGTTGTAAAGTGAGGATCATCTCGTTTATGATATTCAACGAAGTTGGTCGGGTTCCCTTCCTCCTGACAATACCAGCCATTCCAGAGATATTTTATACATTTCTGATAGCCAGAGGAGCCGATGACTCTCAGGGCATGGAGATCGACTGCACGTTCGATGACGTTGGCCGGGGTAGTTTCTTCCCCGTCCGCGAAATATGAGTAGCGCTTCAGCAGGCATTCCTTGTTTAGGAAGTCCGGATTCTCTTCAGACTCAATGCTGTGTGACATCGTTAACATTATACGGGAACGTAGACAACAGCGGGTGCAGCATACATGCGCTTGGCGATAACCTCACTCGCAACGGCTCGACTTTCAAGCAGGTCCGAATCCCAGAGCTCAACGGTAGCTTGGTACTTAAACCATCTCACACACACAAGCAGGGCAAATACAACGCAACCGCGAAGTTCATCAGTCCCAGCCTGCTTAGCGGTCTGAATGACATCCTTTGTGATAATCCGGCTGTTCGGGTTGGTGAGGTCATCCTCCTGAAGCTCGCATGGTACCACCTGTTCGACCTGGTACTTCAACCGTAGTGCAACCTTGGTTACTTCCTTCGATGGATGCGGGGGAGAAGCTTCGTCGACGGCATAAGCAGGGAGCACTGTCAATCGGGAGATAAGATATTATGTTAGCCAATTTTCCGATATGCAGCTTTCAGGGGACCATGTACATCGACGTCGTTCTATATGCAGACGATGACGAGCCCGCTCGCCATTGGCGCTGAAGATGTCTCTCCAGTGACCCATTCTCGACAATGTTGGGGAATAAAAGTGTTACTGATGGAGGACGATGGATTGCATGATGGCTGGCGCAAAACAACCCCGGTGGTCTTAGTCAGCTTCAGCTGGGTCCCCGCGTCGATCACCGCCCACGTCACTAAAGATGGCTGGGAAACTATGGTTTACATGAGATCTATGTCTTATGTTCCGTGCTCTGTACCAATCGCATCTACACTACATCGTGATATCACAATGTTGGATTTAGATCGAGCGACGGACGAACTACTCTTAACAGATAGCGCCGATGTGGATCTATCCATAGGACCCGCTGGGGAAAAAAGAAGATGAACCTCCAAATACGCCAATCAAACCTGACCAAGCTCGGAATCGCTATGTACCCGAGTCTGAGCCCGAGGAACAAATCTCGAATGTCTTCGGAACCGAATGCTGGTGACTCCGGGAGCATGTGGTTTATATCCTTTGATCCCCCGATGTAAAATGTAAATTGAGGCGCCTCTGGCCAGAAAGCCCAATTACCAAAAAAAAAAAAAAAAAAAAGAGAGAGAACTAAATATGTCGTTCTTTTTTTTACATCTACCTCAGGCTTGCGGCTGTTGTTATAAGAAGCCTGGCGAGATTGCAAGGGAAAATCATCTCTAACCCCGATGCTGTCCACTACGTTCCATCGAGAGATCACCATCGAACCATCAAAGCACATTTCTATCAGTCACCATTACAGAAAGAGAATGCCCCCGGGCCCGTATTGATCAATTTCCACGGAAGCGGCTTTGTCATACCAGCTCACGGCAGTGACGATGCCTTCTGTCGTCAGATCAGTGAGCGGACGAACTATTCGGTCTTAGACATTCAATATCGACTAGGACCGGAGGACCCCTTCCCGGCTGCTGTTCATGACGTTGAAGACGTTGTTAAATGGGTATTGAAGCAATCTGATGATTTCGACCCCTCCCACGTCTCTATATCGGGTTTCAGTGCTGGTGGTAATCTCGCTCTTGTTGCATGTTCCAGCTTGTTCCCTCCAGCGACTTTCCAATCTGTTCTCGCTTTCTACCCAAGTGTCGAGGCATTCGTCGACCCCAATACTCTTGCTGCGCCTGAATCTGGTGGAACACCCCTGCCGGCATGGCTGCTCCGATTCTTCAAGCAGTGTTATGTCCCGTCGGGTATCAATGCCAAAGATCCGCGCATCTCCCCTTATTTTGCGGACCCAATCCGCTTTCCTCGCAATATTCTGATTATCGCGGCCGGTTATGACTCCCTGGCCCTCGAGGCGGAGAGACTGGCTGCGAAGCTCGGAGAAGATGCTGATCGACATGTTGTCTACGAACGGATGGGGAAATGTGATCATGCCTGGGATAAGATTGCCAGAGAGGGAACTCGTGAATGGGAACTTAAGTCGAAGGCTTATGAACTCGCTATTGAAATGTTGCAGATGTGATATCAGGTACTCTACCTTCTATGTAAATATGTGTGTTGTTTCATGAACTTTCAAATAAACTGTATCTATTTGCTAGGATTCGCTAGTTGTCACCCACTCAACTTTGTTATGACGAACAAAAATTCAGGTGGCCATAAACGCTGCGTCCGGCGCAATGACAGCCCCTGGGAAGACATCCTCTACCCGTCCGTGGCTTGTACTCGCATGGAATGTATCCGGATCACTTAAATTCTTCGAAAACTGCTGGGTTTAGTAGGGGGGGTTTTCCGTGCTGTTCCATTAAACCTTTCTATTTTATCACGTATGTGCAGCCAAAGATAGAAATCATATGAGCATATACCTCTTCGTTGAATCGTCATAATTGCTAAGCAATATACACAGCCAACTCTACTTCGATCCCAGGAAAGGGTCCCTAGATCTCAAGCTTCTTCAGAGGACGTTCATAACAATGGAATTTTGTTCTAAGCAAACAAACAAAGCTTATGGCTTCTCGTATTTCATTAAATAAAATAGACATGTTGCAGGGCTCCTCCGACCAGCTCTCCACTGTCCCTCTTCAATGCCGACAAAGACCGGCTCGCCTTCAAGGTAGCAATCTATGGTCACACTTAGGTGGTATAGCCATGGCGTTCACGGCCCCTGATTGATGGATTCCGCGGAGACAGTCACTAAGGATCTACTATCTGTTCATCTCAGGTAGCGCTTTCGAGTCCTTCTCGTTGTAGTGTCAGAGTACTGCCTCAGCTGCCTCTTGTTAGGATGTCCACGCGCAGCGCCCTCTTCACCTCCACGCAATGTGACCATATAATTAAGATTTTTTATATTGAGCGTGTGGGGCGGATGGCACTGTGGAAGAAGATCTGGCTTAAGCTATCGGGATTGACTGCTTCTTTTCTTCCACTAATACGCTCCAATTGTACTTCCAGTTTTTTTTTCTCAAAACTTCGCATAGTTCCGTGTGAATCCTATACAGTTCACTTGACTATGATCCCTGTTGAAAACAGGGTATTTCATTTTTGGCTGAGGATAGGAAAGTAACTCGAATCAGGCCATTTTGTGATCACGCGAAAGGGACCACTTTGAGACCGTGGTGAACCGAGGCTCAAACCTTAGATTTCTAGCTGTCAGGCTGCAAGAAAATCAAAATCAAAGATCCCATTTGCTCGAGTTATCTTTCTGAATGGTGATCCATGTACATACCTTTCTGTGAATTGTGGATACCGCGTTGCATATCTCTGGGGACATGGAACCAAGCATCTAATGACAGTAGTCTATTTGAAGGTCTTGCATCAAGGGTTGCTGCGGGCACATAGCAGCATTTGTCGGAGTTTCTCGTGCAAATCCGACCTCATTAATATTCCCTCGACCTTTACGACGAGATAGGGCAATTACTCCAAGATCAGACGGTGCCAATTGCTCCTGCTCATAAATAGAGAACAGGTGGTTACCGTATTAAAACACCCTGACTCTATCACTCATTGTTCCTGTCGTTCAATGCCGAAATAACAAAGGAGAGTCAGAGGGGAGGGATTAGGCATTTTAGGAGCAGAAAGACTTTAGAAGTGGCGATACGAGGAGTCGAGTCATTTCCTTGTTTTTCTTCTGTCTTGACTGCGAATCTTACCTGTGTATTTCCACACAAAGTCATTCTGTTCAGTTACCAATATCGAGCATCCGTACGCCAACTTCTGGGATTTCGAGATAGTTTAATCATAATGCCTTCCAAAATCTCAACCATATCAAGCGATTGTTCAGCGGTTTCGGGATTGAAGACATGCACTACTTAACCGTAATATCAGGGTGTCTGTTTGGCTCGTGGACTATGTTTCTTTCATTGGATTGTGATGACGGCCGTCTTTCTTCCCACCAGTGTCCCAAGCACCCTTCGACTCCAGCTTCGAGTATATGATAATGAGTTGTTTACATCCGTTGAATTAGAGATGTAAATGGTTGTTATTGTTAGCCTTTTTCGGTTCATAACTTTGTCGGGCATGTTGGCAAATTCCTGGCCTAGCAGCCCTGGGTAGATCACGTCTTCGTGTCTGCACTTTGCATGTGTACGAAGTACAGACAAGGCAGTATACTAACTGGGAAAAAAAAAGGATTACAAATCTCGGTTCGCCGGTGAGATATGAGTTTTCCGTTGTGGTTGCTTGTGAGTACATTAACCGCGTTATTGTTATCGGATCCTCGCTGGAATTTAATGCCTGCTTTCTAGATATCAACCTTGGGTGCGCCCTTATGGATCTTTGAGATTGACTCAGCATGTTAGCCAAAGAGGAGGTGGTGGCGTGCAGGGGTGCTATCATGGCTTCTAGCGTTTTGGTGGCTTGCAAATTAGTCCTCATACCAGAGATGACCTGATAACACCTGCGGTACTTTCGTGCGTATAGGATGGACTTGCTCTGAGCTTTCGGCAGATTAACTTATAGAAGCCGTTAGTGAATTCCACATCTTCCACAATATCACTGAGCATAAAACAAGGAACTCAAAAGAAGCCAATTTCCCTGGTACTCAGGTAAACAGCCACATGTCCCAGATCCCGATTCTAAATGCATATATCTAATCAATCGACTTGCGATTGTGCCACAAAGCACAAAGCCCTTGTCATTGACTCTTCATTTCGGCTCTGAATCCTCTCTAGTTGTCGTCTTGCAACAACAAATTCTTTTCAGTATTGTGTTGGTACCCTGACATGGTCTTAGACAGCCTCTTCAAATCACAGTTATTAGGTAGTCGATATTTTGGTCGACGAGTTGGTGTATCTAATGACCTGAGAAATTGCTCCTTGGCGTATGTTCTCTCAGAGCCATTTAGCAATAAGCCTAGGTTCTGTGCCACTTTCTGATATGTCTCCGTGTATCCGACCTCGATCGCTATAGTTGGCTATCCGCAATCTCTGGATCGGGTCGATGTCGGATGCCTTGGAACTAGTTTGGACTTAGATCATAAAGCATGTTGCTCGTTAAAATAAGGACCGGAAACCATCTTGAGGTCAATCGAAAGCACAATCGGGAACCTAATTGTCATCGCATACCTGAAGCCACTTTAGGCTTAAAATGAAGGATGATTTCACCCACATCAATAACGGACGGCGATATTTTTTGTGCACTGTCTCGTTGCAAGAGCTTTGACTTGGCTGATTCAACGCACAGAATAAGTGACAAAAGTATGTTCAACATCGTCGCTTTGGCAGATCTGCGAGAGTGTTTCGAGTGTCTCACAACGCTTCTTGTAACTTGTTCCGCTTTTAAACATGTTCATTGCATGTTAGTAGTTGTAACTGGGTCCGTATGGTCTAAGAAACCCATTGCATCGTTTGTCAAAGACCTAGGCTTGACTAGGAGTCTTTGGGGCATCTTGTAGTAGAATGAACTATATTTTACCCAGTACGTAACTATTTGCGTTTGAGGCACATATGCGTACAACACCCTTACCATGATGTTGGCCTACAAACGAATTTGATTAGCGCCAGGCGCCTGTTCTTCATTTGACTGGCTCGTTGAAGATGGCACCACATCTGACGGTTAAGGTCCCGGACAGTAAGCCTGCGGTGGCCGTAAAGGTCGTAGCCAGCCATTAGGACAGAGGATCGTTTGACGTGCTGGGTTCTTCAAGTCTTGTATGCACAAAGTGCGCTTTTTGCAAGGTATATAATTTTTAAATGTATGTCTCGCAATCCCATCGCCGCGCCGTGTATACGAACATTGCGTTTCAAGCGATGCTTTACAGTGGTTTGGGTATTATTCGGTGTGTTTCGAGAGGGAAACTGATTTAAGGATCGGTGTCGGGTATTTTATCAAGCATTCACTGGTCTATACTCAATCAAATCATATAAACATGAGAAACAGCGTTCGGATCAAGTGAATGTAAGTGATATTGCTTGACACATTGACATGCTTCATTTAGGGCATAATAGTGACGACCCATCTACCAAAAAGTCATGAGAAAAGCAGAATAAGCATTGGCTCCAGGAACCGAAGGTATACCGCTAAGTCAACTCCCAGTTCCTAAGAAACATATGTACATCAGAACGTGGAATCGAACTCCTGTTGTTCAACACGGGCGAGAGAGAGAGAGAGAGAGAGCATTACTTTGTCCGTCTCCCATGGACACACTGCCCTAATTGCTGACCCCAAATCCGCTCATGAGCACATTAAACCGTCTCCTGTGTCATTAGTCATATCATCGCAACCTTTCATCTATCCCCTATTCTCTATTTTTTTCCGTCTTCCACCTTCGCAATATACCAGTGCCTCCTTTTTATCACTATCTGATATCAGAACGCGTTAAACGAAATCAATGCTTTTATGATATTCTCTTTGCTTTTTGGGGTGGCCGTTGGTATCCAAAAGCTACTGAATAGCTTACTCGGGAACACCCTCGTCGCTCTCGGATTGGCTTTCGTCTCCGCTAACTTGCATGTTCTCACGCTCACGCTTGTCCATAAGCTCCTGGAGAGCAGCGTCATCGTGCTCGGTGACAGCCTTGGGCGCCATCTTGGTGATGCAGCCACCTCCCACTTCCTTGATCTTGTTCTCGATGCGCTCGATAGCTTCCTCCAGCATCTTAATACCGATCTGCTTGTCCAAGCATTGGCTGGTCAAGACGTATAGCGGCGGGGCGACCAGCTTGACCTTGATCTGGTTCTCGGGGGTGTTCTGCTCTTCAGCCGTGCGCAGAGCCTCCTTGACGGCATCGATTCCATCGTAGCCGAAGCAAGTAACTTCGATATCGGCACGGACCTTGGTGGGGTGAGGAGTAAGCTTCTTGCTGATATAGTCCATCAGCTCCCTCCGGACAGCCTCGCTCGGGAATTCAATCTCCTTCCACACATCGGGGTTCCTAAAGAGACACAGGTCAGAATCCCCATAAAGTATTTCCAAATCGACAAGAGATAGCCTTACGTGATGGCAATCTTGAAGGCATCGTGGGAGTGGCCGTATTTCCGGTCCAAAGGCCACCCGATCTGCGAGTAGAGGGTCTCGAGGGGAGTCTGGGTAGCCTCTGCGACGTGACGCATGATCGAGTGCACCGCCTTGCTCTTGTTGTATCTCTCCTCACATTTGGTAACATCCTCGGGCGAGACTCGACGCTTGGAAAGGTCGATATATCCTGAACACTGTGAGTCACTGTCCGTTCTCTGCCTTCGACCTAGGTTTCCTTACCCTTCTCCTTGTCGACACGGAGCACAATAACGACCTCGTTACGTCCAATACGGATGAGCTTCTGGATGGAACGGATACGTCTCCGCGAAAGTTCGGAAAGCAGGATCATCCCGTCGATGTTGTCGTACTCGAGCAGCTTCACGTATGCGCCCATTTCGGCGATCTGCAATCCAACGCAACAACAATCAGAATTTTTCTTTCACACAGTAGCCTCTTCAGAGCATACCTGCTTCACGTTGACCATGACATAGCTGTCCACCTCAGGATACTTCTCCTCGTAGAAACGGCAATTTGTTAAAGACATTTTGGCGGGGGTTGCGCCTGATACCGGCAGAGATCTCGAACACGCGAAAAGGAAGAAATCAGTTCCAATAAAAACGGAACTTTTGGCGAGGACTCAAGGGAATAAAACTGGTAGATACGCTCCGTGGACGAATCGAGTGGCAATCAACCGGAGAACGAGAGAAACTGGCGGCACAATTCGACTCGCTTTGTGGCGGCTCAAAACCCACTTTAGGAACCTGCACCACATGCACGGAAAACCGTAGTGACCAGAATGGCAGTAATATCACGTGCCGCGAAGGTCGACACCGCCCGGCAAAAGCGGCAAAAAGAGAGTGCGTTGCTTATCGCCTATCAGGCTATCACTAAACAGAGGGGATGTGATGAGACATAAACACATGCACGTCCATGAGCTGCTTGATTTGTCCATCTTTTCATGCTAATCCTACTATGGATATTGGGCGAAATATTGTATTTAATCTGGATGGTTTACACTTCCGCTAAGTGGCCACCGCCCTTCATGCTCATTAACTTGGCATTACACGACTCTTCCCTCCCCTGCTCCTTATGAATAGTTCTTTTTAAATTCTTATAGGCGGTGATTCTGGGATATCCTGATTTATTTCCTGCATTTTAGCCCCACTGACTCTGTGTGTGTGCGAGTGTATGTGAGTGTGTGAACATGGCAGAATCCAATCTCCCACGTCGTTCTTTACGAGATTGGCTTTTTGACGTCGTTCGTACCTCATACCAAACCAACGCCTCAACAACTCCGGAAGATCGACCTGCTACCGATAATATACTAAGCGATGAAGCTGCTAGACAGCCCCTGATGAGTGCGCCAGATGCCAGGACTCGTCTACTGGAGTCGTATGACCGTTCTAATCCGATATGCGGAGAGAGAACCTGCAATCACGGCACGTTCTCCCCTCGACCAGAAGATCAAAGGGGGTTATCGTGGGATGCAAGCTCTATGCCACCACCCACCAGTACCGGGGATGGGTATCCGGGAGAGTCTAGTCGCCGGCCTGAGCTGGGTCCCAGATCGGAGACCGCGCCGTCATTGGAGTCTTCAGCTTCAACGTTGCCTTTGAAGAACCGCAGAACCTTGTATGCTAGGGCTAATGGATATTTGTTTTTGGAAAGCTGATCTGATACAATCTAGGTACATGTCATACTACATCCCGTTCTTCAATTGGATCACCCAATATCGGTTATCATGGATTCGAGGCGATTTGATTGCTGCTATGACCGTCGCATCGATTTATATTCCCATGGCATTATCCCTGTCCGAGAACCTAGCGCATGCTCCTCCTGTCAACGGTCTATATGCCTTTGTGTTCCACCCATTTATATACGCGATACTGGGAAGCAGTCCTTTACTGGTAGTCGGGCCAGAAGCGGCTGGCTCCTTGCTTGTTGGCCAAATTGTCAAGAACAGTGTTAGCCAAGGACACTCAGGGGAAGATGACCCAATTGCAAATGCAATGGTCGTGGGTGTGGCAACTGCCATGGCGGGTGTCATGATATTAGTTGCTGGTTTGACTCGTCTGGGGTTTCTGGATAACGTGCTGAGTCGGCCCTTTCTGAGGGGTTTCATTACTGCCATTGGTTTTGTGATTTTTGTGGACCAGCTTATTCCGGAGGTTGGATTGACGGACCTGTCGAAGGATACCGGTGTGAGCCATGGGACGACAGTGGAAAAGTTGGTGTTCTTTTTCAAAAACATAAGGAAATGCCATGGCTTGACAAGTGCGGTGTCACTTGGCAGCTTTGGCATCATCATGATGTTCCGGTAAGTGCTTGTTTTCCGCGTTAGATCTCTCGCTAACCAGGCGGTATGAAGGACAATTAAAAAGATGCTTGAACCCCGATTTCCCCAGGTCATCTACTTTCCCGACCGCTTGCTCGTGGTTATCCTCTCAGCCGTCCTGACATGGCATTTCGGGTGGGATCAAAAAGGACTAGATATCTTGGGGGAAACCAAAAACGACAGCGGCGGAATATTCGATTTCGAATGGCCCTTTGACTTTGGTGATATGAGGCGCGTTCGTACAGCCTTGAGCACCTCGTTTATCATTGCGCTTCTTGGCTTCTTCGAGTCGTCTGTTGCGGCCAAGGGCCTGGGCGAGGGTACCAGTGATGGTGTCAAAGGCATGACCGTCAGTGCGAACAGAGAAATGGTAGCGTTGGGTGTGTCGAATGTTGTGGGTGGATGTTTCATGGCGCTTCCTGCCTTTGGGGGCTACGGAAGGAGTAAGGTCAATGCTTCTACCGGAGCACGGTCTCCGATGAGTAGTATCTTTCTGAGTATCATCACGCTTGTGTCTATCATGGTGTTATTGCCTTTTCTTTACTATCTTCCAGTAAGTCGTCCTCTGGGCGTACTGAAGAATGTCTACTGACACTTCTGCAGAAAGGAGTCCTTTCCGCCATGATCTCCGTCGTTGCCTTCTCCCTCATCGAGGAGTGTCCTCATGACGTCGCATTCTTCATTCGCCTACGAGGCTGGTCAGAACTGACACTAATGCTTCTCATTTTCGTCGCGACCATGTTCTATTCGTTAGAATTGGGAATCGCCCTCGGAATCGGCCTCTCCATCCTAATCCTCATCCGCCACTCCACACAACCCCGAATCCAAATTCTGGGCAAAGTCGCCGGTACACACGACCGCTTCGACAACGCAGAACTTCACCCCGAGAAAGTAGAGTTGATCGAAGGCGCTTTGATCGTCAAAATCCCCGAACCCCTCACATTCGCCAACACCGGCGATTTGAAAAACCGTCTGCGCCGTCTGGAATTTTACGGCTCGACCCACGCACACCCCTCTCTTCCCCGTATGCGGCCCCCGGAGCATAACAAGAACATCATCTTCGACGTTCACGGTGTGACGAGCATCGATGGCTCGGGAACACAGGTTCTATTCGAGATCGTAAAGTCGTACGCGGATGTCGGGACAAGAGTCTTCTTCTGTCGTCTCGCTAATCGCGATGTTTTCGGGAGATTTGAGAGAAGCGGTATCGTCGAACAGTGTGGAGGCTTGTCACATTTCTTGCCTAGGGTCGATGATGCGCTGCGGTTGGCTGAGTCTGAGGAGCGGATTTTGGATTCTTGAGTGATCCGTTCGATATAGAAATGAACGTCCTGGTGTAGGGACGGATGTCGATATAAAATTGTTTTTTCGCATATATGCATGATGATATTTCATGTTAGAAATTGTGGCATAGCTTTGCAATGTGAGCTGGTTCTCCTTTTAACATCCCAATCCATAGCATCGTAGCCCCTGTACTTGCTCCAGCAGTAGCGTAGATCTCCATCTGGCAGGAAACAAATCTTATTTCATCTGCCCCTCCCCAGCAACAGCCCTCCGCAGAACCCCCAAAAACAACGCATAGCTCGCCCTTAACTCAAGCCTCTCCTTCTCACTCAACACCCGCGAAGCCTGACCATCAACCCCATCCCCAGTGCCACCACCTTGACGCCCCAAATCAGCACTCAACTTCATCCGCCCCTCACTCCCAATAACAAACCCCCCACACGCAATCTTCGATACCCGCACGTGCTGCTTCGCCAGATTAACCCCATTCCCAATCCCACCCCCAGTACCAAACTCCAACTTCATCGCAAGATGTTTCTCGAGATACCCCTCAAGCCTCCCCAAAAACGACCCCCCATCATCACCACCCGCACTATCTCCGCGAAGAAAGCCCCCAACCGACCCCTTCGGCACACCAACGCCCAAACTCCTCAAATTAGGCGCCACAGCCCCCGAAAACGCTAGCGTAAGATGTACATCCCGCAGAACATCCTGCAGAATATCCGCCGCGTCGTGCGCACCGCTAGACAGGAACTTGTTCACGTAGGTGTCTAGTCCGGCGCACATGAAAGGTGCCGGGAGGCGCAAGGGGGAGGGGTATGTGTCGAATGTTGTGGAGAGAAAGGAGAGGAGTGTTTGGCGAAGGGGCGTGGGAGTGCGGGTCAAGAGGAGGGGGAGGGGGGTTACTCCTTTGCGGTTACTTTGGTTCTGGTTCTGGTTCTGATTCTCTGGGGAGGCAAGCAGGGCGGCTTTGTATGTTGTGTTTTCGTATGACAGGACAATTAATATCCCTGTTTGCCCATGTGCTTGTCCTTCGCTTTCGGAAGTAAAGGTGTCATCGAATTGCGGTATTCCCTCCCAAGTGCATGATCTCAGCGCACCTGTTTTAGATAGCGTGTCCTCTCCATCTGCGACGCCGCCAGCACCAAGACTGGTTCGTAGACCGGGGAGAACGTCTCCTGTTAACTGATCTCGTAGGCGCGCTGCATATGTATTGAGGGCTGTAGGGTTGTCAAGGAGGGTTTGGAATTCCTTGTCGTGGTGCAGGGGAGAGAGACGGTGGAGGGTCCAGGATGTGTTTAGGAGGTGATGGGGAGATTGTGGCATTGTTTATATTTGACTGGGGCTTAAGGGATGTTGGTATTCCTATGTTTTGTTTAGTTCTTTTATTGTCAAAGGAAGATGTAGATTGGCGATGGTCGAGACGCGACGGGACAAACATGGCAAACAAATGCCAAGATTTCCATATAGGGTTTAGGGTTGCTATATTGATAAGAATATGAAGAACTGTACACCGGTTGTAAAGTGTCCTACGATATGTTCAGATTGTCCGCATATACTGCCAATCTATAAAGTGTTTAGGTATATATATCATCGCCAAAGCAACAATCAATCATGCAAACGCCAAACAACCAACATGCTAGGCTACCAACTCCAAGCAAGAGCCAATGCAATATGTACGCCACCAAAAAGTGATTTGAAAACAGATGAACAGTTAAAAAAGAAAAGAGAGAAGATAATGTCATGCATACCAACCATCTGACTCATCTCGGCAATGCGGACACCCCAAAAGCAACGGAATCTGTTCCCAAATCCAGATCTTCTCCGTATCATGTGGAACAGCATTCCTCAAAGCCAATTCCTCTCTAGCAGCATCAAACCATATATCAGCTGCTGAGTTGTGAGCATGCCAGTTGGGCGCCCGCTCGAAAACCAATGACTTCTTATCATCTTTCTCGTGCATTTTTATGTCGTTGTCGAAATTATACATGAAATCCTTCCGTTGCATGCGTTGGTTGCCGCCATCGCCTATCTCTGCGGAGAAGTACTCGACAAGGCGTAGGAATGGTGACACGGTGAGCAGTGAGCCAATCCAGCCATCGTCTTGGAGACCCTGCTCGGGTGGGACGGTATATCGTAGGTAGGAGAGAAGGAGCTGCATACAGTGATGTGTGGCTATAAGGGTAGAGGTATCGGAGAACGGAGGTGATCGAAGGATTTTTACTTGCAGTTCTCGGTACATTGATTTGCGGAGGTGCGGCGGAATAGGGACGGGGAGCCTTCCGGCTTCGAACTCGCGTAAAAGGGCATTTGTATGTTCTCTCCGGGCGAGGGAATATGATTCGAGGAAATATAATGTGTAATACCTGTCAGAGAATAGAATGTCAGAACATGCCAATCAACACTTGGTGAACCACCTACATGAGCGGCGTCAGGTTAAACCACAAACTTGCTATGCCGCGCTGAACCAGCGCATTCTTTTCTTTCCTTGTAGGAAACATCGATTTCATAAACACATTTTCGCATTGCACAAACCGATCCATAACTCGATCTGCCAGATAATAGCATAGCCTCGAACAAAGCTTCTGCCGCCGTCGGAGACTATGCACATATCTAAACGTATACAGATGCCCACCTTTGGCACTCTTCGCTGGCGGAAACAGATCCGATAGAAGCACTACATCGTCTTCTGGATTCCGAGTATACGTTCGTTCACTCTCGATGGGAGAAGGGAGGGTTCCGTGTCGGCGCTGGCGGAGATACTGCCGACTTATCAGTTGTTCGTGGGAGGTGAGGACTTGGTAGAATCCGCGGCAAACGAGTCGCAAGGGAAGGAGGTCTCCGACGCCACAATACGCGAATATCTTTATTTGGAGCTCGATGGGGAGAAGGTCCCAAGGGGAGGACGTGGATGTTGGATTCACTTTCCCGACTCTAGTAAAATGCGAGTGATCTGATCAGTGACAAGTTCGAGACAATCCACCACCAGACCAGTTAACAGACAAAAGCTCACATTGATGTTGATGATATCGGATCCCCAATAATCGTGTGTCTAGAGGAATTGTTTTGTTTCGTATCCGCTTTCCTGCCCCTGTCAAGCGCAGACCGGGCCTTTTTCACATGATGCAACAAGTGGACGATGGGCTTCATGTCGAGCTCCGCGAGAAAGCAAAACGGGGAGGCCAGCTCCAATGTCGATTCCACCTTCGGAAAGGTCGTCACAGTGCAATTTCACTTCGAAGATTTCTAATAGTCGTGAATTCAGACGACTCGATGGCTGTACTCGCCGGCGCCTCAGAGAGGGGATATGACTAAGCCAAAGCTGCAGGAATCATGTGATATCACATGACTGATAGCGAAAATAGAACATCGATAACGATCTAGATCTTTGCCTGGATAGATACGCGCCAGACAAGTGGATGAGACGGCTCATGACTATAGTCGGGGATGAGGGGCATATCATTGGTAGCGAAGCAATTCTGGCGACTGTCCAGTCCAAATGGACATCAATCACGCACTCTGTACATCGAATCTGACGTCATTAGCCTATAGTGTTGCATCAGGTTTGAGATATCAGCATCTACTCTTCTCCAGATTGATCGATTAATCCTCTAGGACACTTGGATAATCTATCCCATACCTCGCAAACAAAATGAGCAACAACATCCTCATTCTCGGCGCTACTAGAGGCCTGGGCGCTTCTCTACGAAAGCTCTACGCTTCCAACGCATCCACCAAGACCGTCTTCGCAACCGCACGCGGGAACTCTCCTCCAGAAAGCAACGAATCCCACACTACATGGCTCACAAACATCGATGTGTCCCAACCGGACGTCGGCCAGAAACTCGTCTCGCAACTCCCATCCTCCACCAAGATCTCCACAGCAATTATCTCAGCAGGCTACTTTGGCTTCGAATCGTTCGATAACCCCGATTGGGAGAAGCAGGTGAAGATGTACACCACATCTGCAATTGGTCCAGTATTCGTGGTGCAGAATCTCGTGAAAGCTGGCTTTTTGAATGAAGGTAGTAAGGTGATTCTTGTGAGCAGTGAGAGTGGCAGTATTACGCTGCGGCATGAGAAAGAAGGTGGAGGAAACTACGGGCATCATGCGAGCAAGAGTGCGTTAAATATGGTCGGGAAGCTGCTTAGTTTGGACCTGAAGGACAAGGGTATTGTGGTTGGGCTAGTGCATCCGGGGTTTATGCGGACGGAGATGACCAAGAGTGTTGGGTTTGATAAATTCTGGGATGCTGGGGGCGGTGAGAATCCTCGGCTTATGGTATGATCCGGCTTAATGCTTACGATAAATACAGCTGTAACCCCCGATCAATCAGCCGAGTCGCTCGCATCGTTTATCGAGAGATTCGATATCAGCAAGACCGGACAATATTGGGCACCGCGGGGTCCAGGGTACGTATTTTCATCTGCTGTGGTGTGAGGACGAAGCTGACGCTTTGTTTGACAGTGACATTGGCACTGCGGACGCTGTGCTTGGGGGCGACTTGCCCACGCCGTTGCAATTACCTTGGTAATGGTGCGTAGTGTAGTATATAGATTCAGTAGATGTGCATATAATGCATACAAATGAATTGAGCCATGGATAATTGAATTACCTGTATGCCATTCAAATCAAAGGCGGTCTGTAGTATATATATATCTCGAGTAGAAGTTGATGGTATGGCTGTAGAATGAACAATCGAATTGAGCACCATTTTAGGATTCTACCTCCTATAGCTTCGGGTCCTTTGGGTAAACGTTAAGCTCCTTTGTATTCTTTCTGACCCTTTCCCTCGTAGTTCTTCATTGGCTTTATATATTACTATTCTGCCCTTGCTCTAGCAGTGCCCAGTTGGCATCTGGAGGACTCGGACAAGCGCCGGTATTGGCCCAATGTCAGGTATGCCATACCCGTTAAACCTCACTATACAAAGTAGGAGAGGGAAAAACAAAAAGAAACACGAAAAACGTAACTGCAAAAGCAAGTGCAAAAACAAAAACGAAAAAAAAAAGATGCATCGTCCGTGAATCGAACACGGGCCTCGTCGATGGCAACGACGAATTCTACCACTAGACCAACGATGCTAGTTACTTGAAAGATCTCAACTATCTAGCAAAATGACATGTCCAGCATTGATATCGGGATATCCCGGCATTCGCTAATTGGATGGACCATTCCGGGGCGGTGTTTTTGAGCAACGAATGACAGCAGCGATTGAAGCAACATACCAAAAACACCTTGGCGGTCTTAGCCTAGCTCTTCTGAACTGGAGAACAAGTTGAATAGCACACTGCCCCGTTGCGCCCGGAAATGCGGGTCAACCTCATATACGGAGTATGGAACACTATTGAATCCTTCGTTGGTCATACGAGACCATACGACGATGTTGAGTGTGCCTTGGGAACCCAGGGAGGTAGTATGTCGATGCTACTGCTTTGGTACTCCGTAATGCTGCTTCCGGGTTTGCAGTAGATGCTATGGGCAAGTGCAGAGAGTAGTATCCGTGCTCATCCAGCGCCCGCATAGAACATGCACCCCACACTATAACTATAGAAAACATCTGGAAATCGGCACATGGTCCCATGGAAAAAGCTCAACGTCATTCACTACTCAATGAATCCCTTCATCAAGGCTTTTGACTCGTATTGAAACCAGAAGGCAGTGCCGGACATAGCTGTGATTGGTGGTGGAAGAGGGGGGGGGGGAAACAGCAACTCAGCCTTGTGGACAAGAGTCTAACCACGGTCGATCCCAATCTGTCACCGTGGAGCTACAATATCAAGAGCCCCTACTTAAACTCCTACTATCCTCTGCTTTTATTTATTTCCCACAAGTTTTCCAAAGTATCTTTTACTTTTCTTACTACAAATCTATCTCTCAACATGTCTGCTTCTACCGATACGGGCAAGCGTGTCGCGCAGGACGAGGGCGGTCGACGGACGGGTGGTCTGGTCAATGTACAGCCTCCGCGTCCCGATGACTTGCAGCCCAGATACGCCCATCAGATCGAAGAGGATGCTCAGAATCCCGCTGCCCACGGCTGGTATGCGAGTATGATCCATGGCTTGGGTTCGATAATCGGTTGTATGGGTGCTGTTCCTTGCTGTTTCTGCTGCCCCAACCCTTTCAAGCCGATCGACCAGGGTGAAGTTGGTCTGGTTTCCAAGTTTGGACGGTAAATCCCCATTTTCTGCGCGCGCACCTCCCCCTCCCTTACATTCTGATGAATCTACGCGATATTGATCGATCACGATAGATTCGAACGCGCCGTGGACCCCGGTCTCGTCAAGGTCAACCCTCTCAGTGAGGACCTCAAGACTGTTGACGTCAAGGTTCAGATCGTCGAAGTTCCGCGCCAGATCTGCATGACCAAAGACAACGTCTCGCTCACCCTGACCTCCGTCATCTACTACCAAGTCACCTCGCCGCACAAGGCCGCCTTTGGCATCACCAACATCAAACAGGCCCTCATCGAGCGTACCCAGACCACACTGCGCCATGTGATTGGTGCTCGCGTGTTGCAGGATGTCATCGAGCGACGCGAGGAGATCGCCCAGTCGACTTCGGAGATTATCGAAGATGTCGCTGCTACCTGGGGTGTTTTGGTCGAGTCTATGCTGGTGAAGGATATCATTTTCAGCGATGAGTTGCAGGATTCGCTTTCTATGGCTGCCCAGTCTAAGCGGATTGGTGAGAGCAAGGTTATTGCTGCTCGGGCTGAGGTCGAGTCGGCCAAGTTGATGCGTCAGGTACGCCCATTTTCTCTCATTTCATGTGACATGAACTGTATGCTAATAACTCATCCAGGCCGCCGACATCCTCTCGTCCGCCCCTGCCATGCAAATCCGTTACCTCGAGGCAATGCAATCCATGGCCAAAACCGCGAACAGCAAGGTTATCTTCCTGCCGGCGATCAACCAGACCGTGCAACAACAACTCAGCACCGCCGACAGCGTGGGCGAAGGGCCCAGCAAATACCAAGACGAAGGGTTTCAACGTGCTATGAACGCCCGTGTCGTTGAGGACATTTAAACCAATTGCTTGATGCCTTTTTTTCAATGAGGTTACGATAATGTTACGCTTAACTCTGACTTAATATCTGTCTTATACCCTGCTAGGTGTTGCTCTCTTTTATCAGGTTCTGGTTCTGTGCTTATTGTTCATTTTGCTTGTCAATCTGGGTGATACCCTCTTTCTTCAGGTTGTTTGTCGTTACGCGACCATGGCTAGCTAGCTCTAATATGATATGATGCAATATAAAATCATTAACTAGCAATTGTGTATGAGTAGTACAATTGCAAGTGGAGACCGTAGAAATACTGCCAAAGGCGGTGAACAAGATTATCAGTTATCGGCCACGGAGTCCTCCATTACTGACTTCTTGTACAAAATCATACAGCTTCACGGAATACGGATTTGAGCTTGGATTGTCCTCGTTAATGCTATAGACATTTAAATACAGGGCAATCTGCCCCGGAGCTCAACACAACGGAACAGCTGCGGAGTTCAGATTAGTTACACATCCATTCCACGACCAAAATACGACAAGCATCCATACAACTCACCTCAATTGAATCCATATCCACACCAACACAATGTCCTCCCGCACCTCAACACCCCCGATCCGCACACCTTTCTCTCCCTCCCCCGAAAAACCCACCACTACCACTACCTCCTCCACAAACCCCACAACCTTACCAAACTTCACATCCCCAACTTTCGACCCAGCCGAGTACCTCAACGAAACCCTCCCACCCTTAACTCTCGCCTCCACACAACCCAACGCCTCTCGCGCGCCAGGGTCCGTCCCGCTCTCCGAGTTATCGACGCAGGTGCAAGGCATCGTGTCGAGTGTGAATGCGCAGAATGTGAAATACTCGGGGCAGTTAACTACGCTGGTGGATGAGATTTTGAGGGGTGGGGGGCGGCTCGCGTATGAGGTTGAGGTGCTTAGGGGGGAGGTGTTGGGGTTGGTGGATGGGTTGGTTGCTGATGGGATCGGGGTTGGGGAGGGAGATGTTGCGCGTTTCGTCGTACCGGACCGTGAGCAACAAGAGAAAGAGAAAGAGAAGGGAGAGAGAGAGGGAGATAGAGAGTCGGCAAACGATCAACCCGGAAACGAACCCGAAAAGGAAGGAAAGCAAGACCCCGATTTCATAAACAAGCTGCGAACCCTCAACGCCGTCCGCACGCGCCTCGACGAAGTCGTCCATACCTTCGGTTCCGCAATGGAGTGGCCCCTCCCGCCCTCTGAACTCTCGCTAACATCCTCCTTCATTTCGGTCTCCGCGCCGGACCTCGGCCCCGAGAGTCAATCCCTTGAAGCAAAGGGCCAGGAGATGATGAAGAAGTTCCGTACGGAGGTTAATGAGTTATTGGATAGGGAGGGGGTTGAGGCTGCGGAGAGGCGGATGGAGGAGATTGGGAGGTTGGCGGGGGTGTGGAAGGGGACGGCGGAGGAGAAGGCGAGGAAGAGGTTTGTGGAGGGGTTGTTGAAGGTTGTGGAGGATAGGCGCAAAGCCTTGGAGGCGGTTGGGGGACAGGCGGTGCAGGGGCAGGGGCAGGGGCAGGGGCAGGGACAGGGACAGCAGCAGCAGAGGAGTGATGGGAGGACAGGGCATCGGCGGCAGGAGAGTGAGGGGCCTGGGGGTGGAATATTTCGGAATTTACAGCGGTTACGGGAGGAAATATACCTGGAGTAGTTTACTATACACATTGTCCATACGAAGCTGCGTCCATACAACTACATCTAAATTCATGTTCAATAATGATAACAGAAACGGGTATCATACCACAAACTCCAGCCCTAACCAAGCAACCGTAACCAACAAAAAGATCAATCTTACAAGATAGTACACCCCCCAACACCCTCCCCGCTTTTCCCTGCCTTCGCCATAGCCCCCATTCTTGAAATATCCTCAAACGTCTCCGCAAGCAACTCCCCCGTAACAGCCGAACACTCCGCATACCGATCACAGCGCAGTTCCTGCGCAATGCGATATGTCTGTCTATGTCAGCTCCACATTCGTAACAGATAATAATAAGTATAAAAAGAGGAAGCGTTACCTCCTGCGGATAAATAACACCCTCACCCTCAACTCGCAAATCCCGCTTAAGACCGAGCATCATAACGGGGATCTTCTCCCCGTAGCCGTGTTGGAATTGCAGTGTTATTTCGTTGCGCCACTTCCTCGCCTCGATCAGCATTCATTCACATACCACCATCACCACCACAGTATCATCACATCATCGAACCTGGGATAGGGAATATGGTATACTAACCCCCCGTAACCCCTCCAAACTCCGGCGCTCCGAAATATCAAAAGCAAGAATTACAACATCAGGCCGTATCATAGTCCAATGCTGATTCGGGCTCGCGGTGTCGAAGAACTCGAGCGTGAATGATTTGCGCGAGAACCGGATGTCGTAGAGGAAGGGTTGGTCTGTGTCGCGGAGGATTTCCGGTTTTGTGGTTGAGACTGAGGACGGGTTATTAGTATTTGGGCGCGAGGGGCTGACGAGGGGGGTTTTTAGGGATCTGATTGGAGTTTTAAAAGTTAGCTTGTTGTTTTGTTCTGCTCTCGTCTAACATTCTAGACTAAAGAGTTTGGGTTGATTGGGGCTCACGAAAGTAATGTCGATTTGCCGCATCCTGGGTCTCCGAGAAGGAGAATTGTGATTGTTGTTTTGTCTTGGGGTTGTTCAGGGGTTGCCATTGGAATAGGATAAGTCAATTGGTAGGATGATGATGGGTTGCAATTCAGGTGTGGTTGAAGATGATGAAGTCAAGCTGATAAGATATCTGCTGATAACGTCGTAAATGTCCTTACAATACATGTATTGTTACAATAAGATTACTGACCCCCATTTTTTTCCTCTACTCCAGCCATCGCAAACACACCAATCCTTCAAAGAAGGGAATGTGGAGATTGCAAAGACGACTCTGTCTCTCTCCAGTCATTCCAAACGATTTAGTCACCACAGCCAACAGGCAAAATCCGCACACTTACCGTTCCTTATCCACCAAGAAGAGTCCTACAGCTATGTCGAGGCGAGCCCCGCCATCCTGCGATGCAGAGGAAGGGAGACCGAATTACTGGGCCTGGGACAAGGATACGCTGATTTCGAGAATCACGAGTCTTGAGCGTGAATTGCATTCTCGGACAAATCAGCAAGCTACCAACACAACTACCACGAGACCGGCCGCTGCCACACTACCCCCAGATACAAAAGTGACAGACTCCGAAGCCACACTCCCCCCGAATAAGAAACTCAAGAAACGATCCCTCGACGATGATATCACACAAAATCCCGCGCCTACCCGTCCCGCAAAAGCGCACAGGGAAATGGATCCCTCCAAGTACCACACGCGCTTCATCGCGCTGAAATTCGCGTACCTCGGACAGCGGTATAACGGCTATGAGCATGCGAATAAGAATACGACGCCGTTGCCGACGATCGAGGAGGAGTTGTGGAAGGCGCTGCGCATGACAAGGTTGATTTTCCCAGCGAATCCATCGCCGGCGGAGCAGGAGAATGTGATGAAGGGGAATAGAGTTGCTGTGCTTGATTGGGAGGGGTGTCAGTATTCGAAGGCGGGAAGGACGGATCGCGGGGTTAGTGCTTTTGGGCAGGTTATTGGGATTAGAGTGCGCAGTGCGCGGCCGAAGCGTGATGTGCCAGAGCCCAAGGAGGGTGAGGAGGCTAGCACGACTGATATTCAGGATGCGCCGGAGGATAACTGGGATGATGTTGCGGATGAATTGCCTTATATTAATATGTTGAACCGTGTGCTTCCTGAAGATATTCGGGTATTGGCTTGGTGCCCGCATCCGCCTGAGGATTTCGATGCCCGTTTTTCCTGTCGCGAACGCCAATATAGATACTTCTTCACACAGCCTGCGTTCAGTCCTACCCCGGGTCCTCTTGGTTTTGCACCTCGTGCGCCGAACGCGTCAGGGTCGAAGCACAGAGAGGGATGGTTGGATATCGAAGCCATGCGTGAAGCCGCCAAGTACTTCGAGGGCGTGCGCGATTTCCGGAACTTCTGCAAGTTGGATACAACCAAGCAGATCGAAAATTTCCAAAGGATCATTTACCGCTCAGAAATTGAACTTGTCGATCCCAAGAACGTTCCGCTTGGCTTCGTGAACAGACCAGGATTCCAGCCTCTCGCTGACTCCGATACGCAAATGGACACTGACGCGCCGGAAACTCAAATATCTGAAGCAGCTAAGGTTTATGTATTCAAACTTGACGGTTCCGCATTCTTGTGGCACCAGGTCCGACACATGGTTGCTATCCTCTTTCTCGTGGCTCAAGGATTCGAGCCACCGACTGTTGTCCGTGATTTGCTAGACACAACTAAGAACCCCCGCAAGCCGCAATACGAGATGGCCTCGGATGCCCCGCTTGTTCTCTGGGACTGTATCTTCCCCGAGCAGAATAGCGACAGCCGGGAAGATGCACTGGAGTGGATATATGCCGGTGATTCCAAACAGGGTAGATCCCACAGCATCAAGGGCGATGGTAAATATGGAATGGGAGGAGTTGTCGACAGCTTGTGGTCCGTTTGGAGACGGCGCAAGATCGACGAGATCCTGGCAGGCTCTTTGCTAGAGTTGGCTGTTAGCCAGGGTGACCAGAGCTCCGTGAGTCGGTGGGGGCTTGGAGATGCGGGTTGGGAGAAGAAGCATCGGGGACAAAAGGTGTTTGTTGGGTCTGAAGAGCCTAGGTTAGGGGGCAAGTATGTGCCGGTCTTGCAGAAGAAGAAGATGGATACTGTTGAGGACCAGAACGCCAGATGGCTTGCAGCGAAGCAGAGAAAGGATCAAGGAGCATCTCAGGAGTGAAATAAACAGTCTGTACATACCGTTTAAAAGCTACAATTAGATTTATATACCCTTGCTGTTGGATTAACGGTTCATTTCGCATCGTAGAGACAATGTCGGGAGCCTCTCCAAACTTCCTCCAGAATTGCTCGCCTGGGTAGTAGATTCTATATGTTGTCAATATGGCACGCAATACACATGTACAGGTATACTTACGGGAAAGACAACAACAACATTCCGCTCCCCCTCCACAATAACAGCAAGATAAAATCGAACCTCAAACCCCTTAAACGCCTCATGAATCACAATATCCTGGATTTCGGTGGTAGGAATAAATCGCGTCGTAGCCTTGGACAGATACGTATTCGAGG
Source organism: Aspergillus intermedius (assembly GCA_039880815.1). Taxonomy (NCBI): domain Eukaryota; kingdom Fungi; phylum Ascomycota; class Eurotiomycetes; order Eurotiales; family Aspergillaceae; genus Aspergillus; species Aspergillus intermedius. The sequence continues at coordinate 535,158 of JBDODA010000006.1, read as the reverse complement.
AAGTGGAAGTCTGGATCCCCAAGCCCCGTATGACAAGAAGCGACTCTTCTGTAACCAGCGATCATGGTTAACCTTGGTATCCATATTTCAACCGTCCCACCAAATAAAACACACCCGTATAGCCCTTCCTAAAAACCCCATACATAGCCATAACACTGACAACCGTCACAACTAAAGGACTATACGAATCCGCAATGCGACACGCAAGTATGCCAAACGAACTCGCCCATACGGCCGTCCACCGCACCCAAGACCCATCTTCCGCGAAAAACGAGGATCGCAATCGCGCCGCGCAGACAGCGAGGACACTAACGAATATAAATGCGCGGAGGAGGAACTGGAGGTAGAAGAGGGCTTTGGCGGGGGTACTCGTGCACTGGGAAGCGTTGGAGACGGTGAAGGAGGCGGTCGTCGGGGACGGACGTCGGATTTTGAGGTAGCCAGGCATGGTGAGGTAACACATCAATAGGGCCACCTGCTATCCTGAAAAGCTGAATTGAAACTGGGTTGGATCTTTTGAAAGGTACAAGAAGAGCTCCGAAGTTGGGTCGTTCGTTCCTGAATGGCGGCCAGCGGGTCTAAACTACTTACGGAAAGACGCTTATCGGGGAGCTACCCGCAATACATCATCACGTGTGGTTGATTGCATGGCGAGGCTGCGTCCGCACTGTCTGACCGATTCTAATCCAACTTCACGGTTCCTTGGCTACAAAATTTCTCGCACTTACACGATGGATGACCGCAGACGAAGCAGATCTCCCGATCGCGAAAGACCTAGAAAATCCACGGGCGGCTTCCGATGGAAGGAAAAACGACGCGACGACGGTGATTCCAGAGGTGCAGGCGATGACCGCAGATTAGAGCGCGGGTACAGAGGAGGCGACCGGCCACGCTCGCCACGGAGGGATCGAGATCGCGATTCAGATCGATACGGTGACCGGTACAGGGACGGTGATCGCAGAGACGGTGATCGGGGTCGGGAACGGACAGAGCGTGATGAGAAGGAGGAGAAGCGGGAGAGGAAGAGGGAGAAGAGGGAGAAGAAGGCAGCAGCAGCAGCACAGTCTGCAGAGCCTATGATTGTTGTCAATGTCAATGACCGCCTGGGAACGAAAGCCGCGATTCCGTGTCTTGCTTCTGACCCGATCAGTACGCCCCTCCGCATCCTTCGTATATGGCGGATATCCCTAACCGTTCTGCAGAATTGTTCAAAGCACAGGTGGCTGCGCGCATTGGACGTGAACCGCATGAGATTCTATTGAAGCGCCAAGGAGAACGACCGTTCAAGGACCATCTTACACTAGAGGATTATGGGATCAGTAATGGCGTCCAACTGGATCTGTGAGCGATGCTCCCTCCCCCGGGTTTCATACTCACCTTTGGGAATCTTACATGGACGGGCGCTAATTTATTGTCACAGAGAAGTCGGAACGGGCGACTAAAAGCATCGTCCCTGTTGAAGCATACAGGCCTGCACGAGGCGCATGCGCATGTCTGCATTTTTACCACAGAAAAGTTCATTTTGTATCATAACGACGGCCGGGTATGGAGTAATAGGAATTCATCTTCTGGGTCTTTTACTTCTCTGTTTCTTTTGGGCTTTTGGCTGTGCACCTTGAATCTGGTCCTGTATCTAGACCAAATCAGAGCATGTGCTTTAGCTTCGACGTAACCGGGAGAAGGCAGACGCAAATCAGGCATGACACTTCTATTGCCTTCAAGCACACCGGCAGCCTATACAATTTCATGGATATCGTCGAGTGCGTCCATTACTGCCTTGTCTTTTTCCTGTTTCGGACATCCGCTAGCCTAAAACGGCAGTTTATGCCTGAGGCTATGATGCATTACCCCGAGGTTCCACTAACGAGGCTTTTTTTTTTTTTTTCGGGGCCTGACTTCAGTTGGTTTCTGGATTTCAATGCCGACTTCTCCATCTCTAAGCAGTCCTCGGTCATATCCTCATCGTTTGCTCAGTTTGCGTCTTCCGCCATGAGATAGTGGTCTTTCAATTCAATCGTCTTTGTCCAGCCTGTTTGAATTTCCTTTCTACCGCCGCTACCACATTTCACCGGTTCTGATCGCCTACTACTCCCGGAACCTTTCCTCAGCAACACCTCGTCCTTGTCTCCGCCTTTCGAGATTTCCTGAGATTTCCTCCTCGTCCCTCCTATAAGCCTCCTTACTCCCCCTCCGACATCTCGCAGTCTTATTGAAACGCTCATTTGTCGACAATGGTCCGAAATATTTGCGTTATTGGGGGTACCTCCCACCCGCACTTGACCCAGCAGATTTGCAGCGTTCTGGGGATACCCCCTGCGGATGTCCTGCTCTCCAAGTTCGCCGTGGGTGAGACCAGAGTTGAAGTCAAAGAGTCGGTCCGTGGGAAAGATGTCTACATTATCCAGTCCGGTGGTGGAAAGGTCAATGACATGTTGTTGGAACTACTTATTACCATTTCCGCCTGCAAGACCGCATCGGCTAACCGTGTGACTGCGGTTCTCCCATTGTTCCCCTACTCTCGCCAGAGCGATATCCCCTACAACAAATCCGGAGCTCCCCTCGCCAAAGCTCCGTCTGCTGGCAAGCCAGGCTCCAGCAATGGCTTCACCTTCGAGAGTACCCCACCAACCCCGCTCCCCGGTGGCAATGGAACAAACAACGTTGAGAGCCTGCAGAAGGGTCTTGCGAAAGCCCAATTAGATGAGCTTAACAATGGTAGCCCGGTGAAGAAGCGCCCCGCGAACGGATTGCCTCGCAGCGACACTTTGGATTCGCTAAAGTCAGAGTCCAGTCGGGCTGCTGCCTTGAACGGTGTTGTCATGGATGACAACGCCAGCAACACTTCTTCGTCGAAGGTCCATGATTTCCAACCGCGCCCCGGGTACAGGCAATGGGTTGCGCAGGCGGGTACCTTGGTCGCGGACCTGCTTACTTGCGCTGGAGCAGATCACATCATCACTATGGATCTGCACGATCCTCAGTACCAGGGGTTCTTTGACATTCCTGTGGACAACCTGTACGGGAGGCCGCTTCTCAAGAGCTACATTGCGCAAAACATCCCCAACTACAAGCAAGCCGTCATTGTCAGTCCGGATGCAGGTGGCGCCAAGCGGGCTACCGCGATCGCGGACTCCATGGGCATTGACTTTGCTTTGATTCACAAGGTGAGTCTCTTCGCGCAATATTAATTGATCTATCTAACACTGTCTAGGAACGCCGCCCAACAAAGATCACGGACCGCCAAAACGCGACTATGATGTTGGTCGGAGATGTACGGGATCGCACAGCCATCCTCATCGACGACCTCGCAGACACCTCCAACACCATCACCCGCGCCGCCAAGCTCGTCAAGAAGGAAGGCGCCGCCCAAGTCATCGCCCTGATCACGCACGGAATCCTGAGCGGAGACGCCATTGACCGCATCAATGCCAGCGCCCTCGATAAGGTCGTCGTGACCAATAGCGTTGACCAATCAGAACACTTGCGCCGATGCCCCAAGCTGGAGGTTCTGGAAGTTGGTCATGTTTTTGCCGAGGTGAGTGTTTTTCTTTCCCATGTTACATTGTCGGGTTATTAATTGAGTAATTTACAGGCTATTCGCCGTGTTCACCACGGAGAGAGTATCAGTGTGCTCTTCCAGTACGATTGATTTGATTTGAACTTTTTCGACATACCAGTGATCTTTTGCGAATGAATTATTTGGAACGACTTTATCTCGGCAAACAAAAAGCATAGTAACTCTTTTTAATGATTTAGAGGTCATTTATGAAATCGACAGGAAACAGGAAATCTTTTTTGACATAGATCAGGATCATGTTCACACTATTTCTGGCATAGCTTTCTCATCTGGTCAATGTTATAAATGAAACAATTGGCTATCTAGCAAACTAGTCTCTAGAATTCCCGTCTAAGCCATCGAACGAACACTTTAAAGAAAAAAAAAAGAATCGCAAATTCATAAACTTATTTCCTATAGAACAGCATAAGAAAGCATTTCTCCAAACGCCTAAAAAAATAAAAAATCAAAGCTCACGGAAACAAGCAGTCGATGCGCTCATTACAAGAAACTGGGTACTCGATATGAAAGGACGGAACACATAAACAAGGGAAATAGAGTACGCTGCTTAGAACACGGAGATGAAGTTTCCTATTCTCTCCTTCTGGTTCTGAGCAATGCACTCCGAGATCCAGGTGACATTTCGAATTTCCTGTATCCCTGTTAGTCACACATGTCAACCAATGGAATTAACAGAATCACTCACCTGCTCCTTTAATCTCATCCATGCGTAGACGATAGACGGGGTGAATTGGCGGGTAAAAGCAACCTTAGACAATTCCATCTCCTTCTGATAGAACAAGTCCTCTAGACTCTTTCCGTCCGAGCTGCTGCCGGCGAATCCACCGCCGCCGCCGGTCATGCCCACGGCATCGAAGAAGTTCTTGTAATCTGCGTTCACGCTTACGGCAAGTGTCACGCCCTCGAGATCGTCCGCCCGCGAAAGCATCAACGAGCCCTCGGGGTACAACTTTCCGAACTCCGGATACAGCTTTCTCCGTTCCTGCTTCGATAGCTCGGTTCCGAAAGAGTTAAGGGTAATATTGATCGCCCGACGGTCCGCCTCGAACTGCAAAATCTCCGACATAACATCCTGCGTAGGCGTACCCTGGAAATCCGGATGCGTGTTGACAAAGTCATGAAAGTCCTCGAGATAGTTCTTGTACAGCATGTTACGGACAATCTCGATGTTCAACTCATCCAGATCCTGATGGCTCAGGCTCTCCTTGAAGTAACCCGCCAGCGGCGTCTCAACCAGAACCGAATTGTACAGCTCCTCGATGTTCGTGGCGACGCAGAGAACCGGGAGTGTCTCGAACCAGCCCAGCGGGTGGCATCGCTCCAGGAGCTCTCTTGTGTCGCGCTCGTGCAGGGTCCCCGTGATAAGCAGCGCGATGTTATCGATCATGTAGCCGTAGGTGAGGAATTGGAGGAATCTGGCCGTGGAACCGGTAGCTTGGGCGAGCAGGTACCGAAATTCAGCTACGAGCTTGTCGGTCATTTTGCCAGCGAGCGTAGAGGTCGAGGGGTTTGGGGGGAGGGAGGCGAGGAAGTCGCCGTATGCAGGAGCCAGCTGGAGCTTGACATCTACGCGAGTTAGACCAGTTCATAAACAAGTTAATTCAGCAAGTTAATTCCTGGGAGACCAAAAAGAAAGAAAAAAAAACTTACCGTCGATGCTCTCGCATTGGGTGAGGTTGTTGTAGTGTTGGTTGCTGAGGAGGCTGTTCCGATACCCTCGAACAATGCCCTCGATGTAACTGCGTAGGTTAGCAGAGCTCAAGCAAGTCTCCTATCAGGAGTATGATAGGAACATACCCGCTGTTAACGTTGAAGAACAAGCCCTCCATGATTGCTAATAACAGCCCTGAGATATACACGATACACAGGTCACCATCCGCTGCATACGTCTTGTCCATGTGTCGGGACCGCCTTACATAAGCCACCGCCACAGCACCAGCCACAGCCTCGCTTTTTTTCAACTTTTTGAGTTTTGCTGCAAAAATTCCCGCCAGCAGTAAAAAAAAGCAGCAGACGACACTCTCCAACTCTCCCCCGTCGTTTCGCCCATCGGTCGTTGCTGCAATTCGGCCTTATTCTTCCTCCTTTTATTCTTATCTCTCACTGTTCAATTACTGTAACGGTTGAGAGCAGTGGCCGTCCATCATGACCCTGTTCATCCTCACCGAAACCAGCGCAGGTTACGCCCTGCTGAAGGCCAAGGATAAGAAGATCCTCAAGAAGGAGGACCTGGCCACTGAGGCTTCCACTCCTGAGGGCGTGTCGAACTTGTAAGTCGATACCCTCGCTTTCTTTTCCATTGGATGAGAGGAAAAAAAAATCGGGCACCGATGCTTGCGGTGGAAAAAAATTTTCAACGCGCTAACAGAGCTATAGGCTTAAGTTGAAGAGCTTCAAGAAATTCGACAGCGCTGCTACTGCTCTGGAAGAAGTCGCTTCCCTCGTTGAAGGAAAGGTTTCTCCTCGTCTCGCCAGCCTGCTTGACGAGATCAAGGATGAAAAGAAGGTGTCTTTGGCCGTTGCGGACCCCAAGCTGGGTATGTCAAGCGATTTTGTCGCATTTTTCGGCAGCGATACAGAGAACTAACTGTTATAATTGTGAAGGTAACGCCATTGGCAAGCTTCCCGACCTTTCTATTCAATTGATTGCCGACTCGTCCACCACCGACATCTACCGTGCTATCCGTGAGCACCTGCCTACATTAATTCCTGGTCTCCTTCCCCAGGACATGTCCACGATGTCTCTCGGTCTGTCGCACTCTCTTGCCAGACACAAGTTGAAGTTCTCGCCCGACAAGATCGATACCATGATTGTCCAGGCCATTGCCCTCCTGGACGACTTGGACAAGGAGTTGAACACCTATGCCATGCGTGTGAAGGAATGGTACGGATGGCACTTCCCTGAATTGGCCAAGATCCTGAACGACAACCTTGCCTATGCGCGCCTCGTGCTGAAGATGGGTATGCGCGCCAACTGGGAGTCGTCCGATCTCGCCGAGATCCTGCCCGAAGAGATTGAGGGTGCTGTCAAGAACGCCGCAGACCGCTCCATGGGTACTGAGATCAGCCAGGAGGACCTGGAGAACATCCAAGCTTTGGCCGAACAGGTTGTCGGCTTCTCTGAGTACCGTCAGCAGCTTGCCAGCTACCTTACTTCGCGTATGAACGCCATCGCACCCAACCTGACTGCCCTTGTCGGTGAATTGGTTGGCGCCCGTCTCATTGCCCACGCCGGTAGCCTTACCAACCTCTCCAAGAGCCCTGCCTCTACCCTCCAGATCCTTGGTGCCGAGAAGGCCCTGTTCCGTGCCTTGAAGACCAAGCACGACACCCCCAAGTACGGTCTCATTTACCACGCTTCGCTGATCGGCCAGGCCACCGGTAAGAACAAGGGTAAGATGGCAAGAGTGCTCGCCGCCAAGGCCTCGCTTGGTCTGCGTGTCGACGCTCTCGCTGAGTGGGACGACGACGCTACTGAGGAGGACAAGTCCGCCCTCGGTACGGAAGCCCGCTACAACCTCGAGCGCAAGCTCGCCGGTATGGAAGGCAAGCCAATCAAGCCCCGCGGTGTTGCCATCGCCCCCAACGGCGCCGCCGTTCAGCCCAAGAAGTTCGAGCTTAACGAGGCCCGGAAATATAACGCAGATGCCGACGCTCTGGACGGCGACGAGCCCGCCTCGGCCAAGAAGTCCAAGGGTGATAAGAAGCTCATTGAAGAAGTCCAGGACGAGGAGATGGCCGACGCTGGTGAGGAAGAGTCTGACGACTCTGACTCAGACTCGGGCAAGAAGAAGTCCAAGAAGAGAAAGGACCCCGAACTTGAAAAAGCAGCAGAAAAGGCCGGCCTGAGCGTGAAGAGATACCAGCGCAAGCTCGAACGAGGCGAGATCACATTCGACGCGGACGGAAATCCGACCGCAGTGAGCAAGAAGGATCTGAAGAAGGCCAAGAAGGAATCCAAGAAGTCGTCCAAGGACGACGATGAGAAGAAGCGCAAGAGAAAAGACGAGTCCGAGGCCGCGGATGACGGCGAGAAGAAGAAGAAGAAGAAGCGGAAGAGCGATGCTTAAAAAATTTCCCTTCCTATAAAAGTGATTGCTGCTCAAGCCCTTTCTCATTTTGTATGATATCACACGCCCGTGGGTTTGTTGGACTCGCTTTTCTTTTCTTTTTTTTTTCTTTCCTATGTGTTTGCCATCTGTTTCCATTTTGATTGATTTATTGTTGGGTGGTATTTACGGGATGAGATATACAGATCTATCCATGGCGCAGAGGTGCTTGTTGGTTAAGGCAGTACTGTGAATAATATTGCTTCATTCAACTTTGTTTCGTAGTCGTTCTCTAAACATGCAATTGCAAGATCCATAAATCATAACCAACGCAGAGTATACCATACACTATACAAAACCAGATCCTCACGAGCCCCCAGACCCAGCCCCCAGCGCCTCCCGAATAACCGCCAAAACCTGTGCAACATCCTCATTCGACAACCTCTCCTCCCTCTCCTCAATAACCGTATCCAAAAGCGCCAACGCACCATAATCCTCTGCCGGGAGTTCCTCTTCGCCCTCGCCTTCCTCCCCCTGCCCTTCTTCCCTTTCTACCTTAACCTCGTCCTGGCCCTGATCAACCTCCATTTGCTCCTGCTCCGCTCCCTCCTCACCCTGCCCTTCAGCAGAAGCCTGCTGAAACCCAACCCCCAAATTCAAAATCATAAGAACCTCCCCCTTCGTCAACCCAAACGGCTGCAACCCCCTCACCAACCCCCTCAGCCTCTCATCCATCTCCGTGGGGCCCAAATCCCTCTTCCTCGGCGGAACTTGCACGACCCCAGTCCCCTGCCCTACTCCTCTGCCTCCCTGGTTATGCGCTTGAATCTGCGCCTCCGCCTCTTCCAAGCGCTTCATATCCTCCTCATGCACATAGCTCGGGTAGCCCAGGAGATGCGGCGACAGGCGGGAGACGTAGTTGTGGATTTCTTTGATGACAGTGTTGTGGTCGCGCAGGTCTGGGCTGGGCACGAAGGTTCGCGGGTTTGTGTTGGGGGGTGGGTTTGGGGGGCGCCGGGGTGGGTGGGAGGTTATGTGGGCGAGGACTTCGATGTTGGAGAGGGTTGCGCTTTGGGGGTCGATTATCTGGGATTTTTTGGAGAGATTGTCAGTGGTGGTTTAGGGTGAGTCAGAGGCGGAGGGAAGCGGCTGCGATGCGATGTGGAAGGGGCCCTTACCCTCATTTTGGGGGTTGGATTGTATTGTATGCACTTGGATATGGTTGGAGAGGTGAAGATTGGGGTGGTGATGGCGGAGAGATTTGAAAAAAGTTGGTTTTGCCGGCAGAATCTGTTATGCAATATGGCGGTGTGGGGTATTGGATTCGGTCTCAATTCTCGTCTCGTCTCAATCTCAAAAGGTCTATCATACAGCTAGTCATATATATACCGTGAAAACAAGAAACGCCGTAGCCATACCCGAGCAAGCAAAACGCAATCAAATAAAAAGAGAAAGAGACGGCTAACCCCCCTTAACAACATTCCCGAACTGATTATAAACCGGCCTGTCCTCACTCCCATCCTCCTTCCCCCAAGGTCCAAACCCATCCTCAAAAATATCCCTCTCAAACCCCCTACAAACCTCCCCATAATCCATCCACTCACCCTGCCCCGTCCAAATACCACCTTTTCCACCACGCAAATCCCACCATTCCTGTCCACCCAGCAACGCAGACTGCGCGACGTCGAAGCCCAGCGGTGTACGCATGTACTTGCGCAGCAGAGCGCGGGCCCAGGGCTGATACCACATTTTCGACCACCAGCCGTCGCGCGCGACACGGTTGCCGTCAAGGTGGATGAGGGCGGGGATGGAGGCGGAGGGGATGTATGTGAGGAGAGGGAGATTGCGCCAGGAGCGGTTTTTGGGGTTGGGGAGGGCGTCGAGGGTGTCATTGTAGGGCGGGTTGGTAACTTCATCTTTGGTGAGGTTGGGGTGGTAGAAGGGGGAGGGGAGGGAGAGGTCTTCGGGGAGGAGGAGGCGGTGTTCGCGGGGGACGCCGTGTTCCATTTGCACGAGGGAGGTTTTCGTGATGTTGTTGTAGTGGAGCCATTCCATGTCGCGTTTGGAGTGGGTTGTGTCGAAGAAGATGCGGGATTCGGAATCAACACCGATGCCGTATTCGTAGCGGGCTCCGGGCTTGAGGTATGGGATTGCGGCGCCGGTGATGTTGGTAGCATCTGAGATGCCTATTTGGCGGTAGAGCCATTCCATGAGGCCGCTGGAGGTTCTTTGTCGTTCCAGTTCGCGGATGTATTCCTGGCGTCCGTACATCTGGGTCAATGCGACAAGGTCGGCGTTTTTGATGCGCTTCTGCTTTTCAACAAATTGCAGGACCTGGCCATAGACAAGCTTAAGGTCTGCCACTTGTCCCATTGCCACGCCAGGGTTCAACCATCGTGGTCGGTTCAAGGCGACATCTGAATCGATATCCGTCTTCCATCCATACACATCAGGAGGCAGCGCCGACTGCGGCACCGTGACGCAACCAGGGTCCAATGATAAGTTCAACTTGTTCATATCACACGTCTTGCTTGCGCCAAACAACACCCGCTGGGAATACTTCTGCACGATCTCTGGCGAGGCATCAGAGCCAATCTCCACCAAGCCATACTTCTTGCGCAACTTCGCATTTCTTTCACGAAGGAGGTCCTGGAATCGTCCGATCATCACCTCCGGCGGTAATTGAAAGAAGAAATCCGTCTCATCGAGAACAAGCACGAAATCCTGGTCGTGCACGTGGCGACTAGCTGACAGATAGTTGTAGATACCAGACACCTTCTCCACCATGGCATCATGATCCGTAGAGCCCTCCGGAAGCGACTTTCCATAGTTAATCAATGTCGGAGGAGGGTAGTTCAATATCATAGCGGACGTGATCAGCCTACAAAGCGGGGGCGCCCTCTGTCTCGCGGGAACGACCACATGGAAGGACGGACTGTCTTTGTCCAGGTTGACGGGAAGGGTATCATTTCGAGTCAATGTAGAGTTATGCGGGATGAGGATCGAAGCGTCTTCGGGGGATGTGCGAAATGGATGGAGGGATGGGAACTGTGTCCAGTAGTTGATTGCCGGCTATCATGTCAGTTAGATATACTGTAGCAAGAACTATGCAAGGCACATGCAACTCACCTCCCCGGACGACCGCAAGAGCCAAAGAAACAATAAGCAGAACGAACCGACCGCGAATAACAGTGTTCTGGTCGGGCGAGGGCGCGAACGACGTGGGAGCATCTGCTGTGTGAACGTCGACAACTTGGACCATTGGTTGTCTATTAATGGCCCCGGTGCGCCTAGCGAAGACATAATCGTTTCTTTTTCCAGATTCTCTTCTTCCTGTCTGTATTCTCTATCCGTCTCTTCCAGGATTCTTCTATGCGAACTCACGACAGACAATGCGCGACGGACATGCCTGCAAACGAACCGGAAAAGTCAGAATGGGGTTGGGGTATAATGTATGTATATGCAGGCAATCGAAGAGAAGTGGAAATGTCAAGTCGTACGCAACGTCGCAAGGCGCACGGCAAAGGAGGTAGCACTACTGGTCGCAGAACGTGGCGGGCGCGGGGACAACCGCTTCAAGCGTCGTCAGTGGGTACGTCAGGAATAGAAGATGTGAATTGAATATTGCAACAGAAGTAGCAGAGAAGCATTGGCAGGGTATCGTTAATATTGCATACCGGAGGCAGAGGATCGTTTCCGGCGTGGTTGCAGGCAGGTAAAGTTAAGGTATGGAGGAGAGCTTGCGTTAAGCCTTACGGGCGGACCTTATATTAACGTGATCTATTTGAGACAGTCATTACGCAGTACATAAATACATACAACTCCATAGTCATATATAGGACAGATATAAAAAGTATGTACCTTGGTATATCTGGATACAGGAGAAGATCAAGCGCATTGTCCAAGATCCGATCTTTTTGAACGATGCTTTGTCTGCAGAATGCGCTATGCATGGGCCAGTCACCTGACTTCCCAGGTACACCAGGCGGTGGAGTAAATCCGGTAGAATGTAAGGGAAGGCGGTGACAGACCATTGCATTGATGAACAAGTATGCGACGAGACGGAACTACGACTGAGGGCATCTACGAATTGGACCATACAAGCATACAGACAGCGCATTTCCATTACGACTAACAACATGCAAGGAGAAACCAAGGCAACGGTTAAGTCCACCTCGTGAATTGCCAGCACAGGGCTTTCCCCCAGAAGCTCAAACACATCATTAAAAAACAAGACAGAGTAGAGCATCTGGATATCTTTCCCTCATAAGCGCCGAACAATTGTTGTCGATATGGCTATTCCTCCTCGACGTTGACAGAAAACAAGGTAAAAACACAGGCGAGATGTAACGGATGACACTGCTGATAGGGATACCAATAGAAAAATTGGGTGGGTGTGCGTTGAAGTGAGAAAAATGATTCTTTTTTTGTGAGTTTTCAAAACGAAAAGAAATAGTTTTTCCAGAAACAGGAACTAGGATAGACATGTCAAGGGATTTTCTTTTCCGGATGTAGGGCGATTCTTCTTTGTCGTAAATAGATCGTGGAATTATTTAAAACGAAAATATATCCCCCCCGGGTCGCCATGCCAATCAAAGCCCCTCTCAACGGCTGTCCTCGTCACCGCATTCAATTTTTCTTGTTATTTTTTTAGCAGCAGAGCAATCTACCACTTGTTCTCAGCGGGCTGGGTCTCGGCCCAGCTCTCAGCAGCAGGCTGAGCAGAGCTGGCGGCCCAGTCACCACCCTCGGCGTCCCAGCTGGCGGCACCAACGGCGCTAGCAGCAGCGAAAGCAGTGCCAGGAGCACCAGCGCCAGGAGCCTGGGTGTCCCAGTTCTCACCAGCGAAGCCAGACTCGACGGCAGCGGGGCCAATCTCCTCAGCACCGGGGACCTTGGTCTCGTCGGCGATCTCCTTGTTCTCCTCGGCCTCAGGGTCACGGTAGAAGTACAGGTCAACAACGGTGTCCCACTCAGCCTCGCGGGAAGCGAGAGTGCCACGGAGACGGAGGACCTCACGGGCCAGCATCCACCAGACGAGACCGATGGAGTGACGACCCTTGTTGTTGGTGGGGATGGCAACGTCGACGAAGTCGGTGGGGGAGTCAGTGTCGCAAAGAGCGATGACGGGGATGTTGACGTAGCTGGCCTCCTTGATAGCCTGGGCGTCGGTGCGGGGGTCGGTAACGATGATCAGACGGGGCTCCTTGAAAGAGCGGGTGATGTAGTTGGTGAAGTTACCGGGGGTGAAACGACCGGCGATGGCGGTGGCACCGGTGTGCGAGGCGAACTTGAGGACAGCACGCTGACCGTAGGGACGAGCGGAGATGACACAGATGTCGGCCGGGTTGTCAATGGTAGCGATGATACGGGCAGCCAGGACAATCTTCTCCCTGTTTCGCGAATTAGATCCAGCTCTCAAAATCTCGCCAATTCTTCACGTAGTATTCCGTACCAGGTCTTGCCGATGTTCAGGATGTTGACACCGTCGGGGCGAAGCTTCCAGAGGTAAGGCTCCATGTGCACCTGGAGGTTCTTGGATCCCAGGTGGCACTGAGCAGCCAGGAGCATCTCAATGTCCTGGGGGGTGGGGTTGAAGATCGGGGGGAGCTGAGAGGGGGCCATGATGGGCGATTGATATTGCAGAGGACAGCGAAATTGAAGATATCAATCGTCTGGCGCTTGCCGCGGTGGTGATGGTTGAGAAAAGAGTCGACGCGAGGCGGAGAGAACTTTCGCACTTTGGCGTCGAGATGGTCGACGAATTTTCGCTTGCGGCATTGTGAGCGTTAGGGCTAGGGTTCCGAGAATCATTTCTCAAGCCTGAGGCACCTATTGCTATCACGTGGTTTTATTCCCGATTCGGACTAGTTCCGGATTCGCGGACTTTGAGATTTCGGAGGAGCAAAGATTGGGAGCCAAGGTGTTTGCGGGCAATTGCATCTCAACAGATCAGTCACCATGCCTCCGCGTCTTAGTATTCAGCCTTCGCTGAAGGCCTTCACTGGTATAACCCATCCTAGTGTTTTGTCTGAGGATTCTGATACTGACTGAACAGGCTCTTCTCATGTGCAGCCTCCGTTCGCCGCGCTGGCTTTGAACCCCTCGAAAACCACCGTCAGAGCTGGTTCCGCAGAGACTAGGGAAAGAAAGCGACATGATCCATTTGCCATGGCCCAGTCTCGCCAGCGCAAGGCGGCAAACCTGTCCCGCCAGCAGGCCCTCGAGGCGGAACGGGATGCTTCCCTCGGAGACCCCATTGAAACTGAGCCCACACCTTTCATCCAGCAGATCAAGTCTCAACTCGAACTGCAGGGGCCGACAGGGGCCGAGGCCAAACCGAACCACTTTATTAAACCCGAAGAAATCCAGGAGACCATGGAGTTCTCCAAGGACCTGACATCACCTATTGCCGACGTGAACCGCAACATCGCAGACCCGCAACTCGAAAAGGAATCAATGGAGGGACATGCTGAAGAGGCCCAGAACACCGAGGAGGCCATCAGACGAATTGTGAACCTCAACAATGGAAACACGAAAGACCGTCTCCGCGTCAACATCCAGAACTGCATTGAGACATTCGGGCGACACAACACCGATACCACGCTGCCGCCCAAGCCCTCCGCCGTATCAAACCAATCGGGCACTGAGCGTCCAGAAAAGACCCCTCGCGTTGGACCGGACACGGGCTCCCCCGAAGTGCAGGTTGCTGTCCTTACCACGAAGATCCTCAACCTGTCCCGGCATCTGCAGACATCGAACAAGGATAAACACAACAAACGCAATCTCCGCCTTCTCGTTCACAAGCGCCAGAAGCTGCTCAGATATCTACGGAGGAAGGAGCGGGGTGGACCCAGATGGCAGAATTTGATGCAGACATTGGGCCTGACGGATGCTGCTTGGAAGGGCGAGATTAGCATGTAACGGATTGACGTTTTCCTACCTTATTTCTCTCAAACAGTGTGACTTTCAGCCGTGGAGCTGGTCACCGATTGTCTTGATATCCTATGTCAGAGATGTATCCATGTATTATAAACACATTTTCTCTTTTGGCGTCCAAAAACAATACTACAAGTAGCCATTGTAGAACGAATGAAAGGGATTCCATAATGGATTGTCCGTAGGACTCAGTCCAGTGCCATCAGTTCAGATGCGCAACACAGTCAACACAGACTCTCCTCAATTCCCAACAAATACAGTATCTCTATACAATACCAGTTTCTGGTTATTCTATTCGCCTAAATTGTATTTTGGATGCTCACTGCTGTGCTTCTCCTGGTGAAGTGGCGCTGCTCACCGCCTTCCGCATTCTGCACGTTAGCTGGACGTCACTCGACGCTCTTTTTTTCGCGATTTTTCGGCCTCCAATCTCGCCTTCTCCTCTCCTCTGCACTTTCAGCGACTTCGCTATCTTCAACCAGGCCTGTTGAGATAATTAATGATTTAATACTGGAACTTGTACACTTTTCTCCCGCCAGGTAAGTCAGTGAATGCACCCGAGTCATGCTTGCCTCCCTGCTTCGCGTTTGTCCACATTCGCTACGAGGACCTGCTCACCACAACAGACCTCATTCACTCGAATAGACGACCCTTAGCAACCATCTCCGGCCTTTTGTTTATTCCCTTCCACTTTATTCCGCCTCCTTCTTCGACTCTTACTTTCTCTCACCACGCGCTTTTCGCAGCTTCCCTTCGTACCTTCTCCCTTTTTACGACTCCACGCCAGCGCTTCTTTGCATTGTATCTCGCATTATCTTCGTCAAATCGCATCTCCCCTTGCCTACATACTTTGCTTGGACGTCATACTTGTCAGCGAGGACGTGTTTACGAACGTCAAGACGCGAATAGCACAACTCTTGTCAAATTTGCTTTTTCCCTCCCTCGCGTCGAGTCTTCTGCCGGTGAATAGCCAGCCCACTTCAGAATGCGCACCCGCTCGCAACCCATGTCGCCTGGGGGCTTTCTCGCCCTCGAAAAAGAAAAGAATGCTCCTCGTCAGACAAGATCGATGAGAGCAAGAAGCGCTTCACATGCCAGTGCGCAGTCCAACTCGCAATCTGAGACGGAAGAACCTCAACCACAACCCACCACGCGGTCGAGGACAAATAGGAAGACTACGACTACCAAGACTACAGGCGCCAAGAAGGATACGACCACGAAAAATACTAGTACCACCAGGAAGACTGCTACGACGAAGAGAGCCACCGCTGCCAGAAAAACAGATTCTACAGCAAAACCCTCGTCAAAACCCGCAAAGGCCCCTGCCACTCGCGTCATGAAAACCAGGGCGGAGCGGAAGTCTACTAGAAGCACTGCTGAACAGTCCCCTGAGGAAGAATCGCAGGAAACCCCCGATGCTTCCCAATCTCCTGAAGTCAAAGCGGAACCCGATACTACAGCAAACGAATCTCCTAAGATCCCCGATCAAAATAACGAGCAAAGCCAGAAGTCTACGGAGGTTACCTCTTCTGCGTTGGATGTTTTGTCAGAGCCCCAGGCCAGCGATTGTGAGTCCCAACCCACGCAACCAACCCCTACCCTTACCCAGGAGACCCCCCAAGGACCTGAGGAACCCAAGGAAAGATTCAACGATTTCGACGTGGTTTTCTTGAAATTGGAATTTCTTGGATCGCCATTGTCTGAATTGTCTCAAACACCCTCCATCGACGGGGACGACGCTTTTCAAGTCATTAGCCAGGAGCTCGACGCGGCAATTGCTGCAGAAGACAAAAAGCTCGGCCTTGTCTCCCTTGTTGCTCTACCTGCCCGGGCGAATTCCCTTGATTCGTCACAAATCAAAGATCTGTTATATTCCCTGGAGTCGTTTCCCACAGAGGGAGGTCCCTTACAGTTGGACCAGTCATTGGAGTGGAGTGCCGCCACGGACGCGTTGACCCTATCGTTGGGCAATCTACGTCTGACCCCTCCCATCGTGTGTGCCGACGAACCCCCGGTCATGCCTTCCTTGTCGGCGCTGGATTCGTTTCGGCAATTTGTGATGGAATCCCCAGGCCGGTATGTCCTATTTTTGGGCGTATTGGACCTGCCCACGCAGATGTCAATATACGATGATGGATGCGTTCCTCCCTCCGCGGCCCCAATTGTAAGGCCCTCTGTAGAAATGCCACAGCTCCGAACGACAACTCGGTTTGCGCGTTTTCGCTTCCCCACTCCGTTGTCGCCGATTCCTGAGGGATCGGAGAGAGTGGAATCGGAACCCTCGAGCCCAGTGGAAGCCCAGACTGCCTCCCCAGGGTGTATGCAGGAGTCGGATATCACGTCCTTGGAACCTCGTCCCCCCTTGTCCCCTATCCCCAATGGCTCGTTATCGATAAAGTTTCCAAAGGAGAAACGACAGCTAACGCCCGCCATAGTGAATCGGAAGCGCCCACGTGCTGAATCCCCCGACCGTGTCAGTGAAACGCCGTCGGTAAAACGGTCCCGGACATTGCGCCCGCCGGGGAGCACGTCGTTGGCTCGTCGCCTGGCCCCACTGTCGCGTCGTTTGTCTATGAACGGTGTGCCATATGCCGAGAGACTTCGTCGGCGGCAAGCAGAGCGCCAGGGCCGCATCCATACGACTGTTTTCCGACTGCCTGAGCTCGTCGCTCAGACCGAGGCAGACCGCCGGGCATCAGAGTCAGCATCCCCGAGCCCGGCCCCTCCGGCCCCTCACAACTCTTTTGACTTTCCCGAATCTTCTGAGCCCTCTCGGAGCATGGAAGAGTCTACGCCTCAGGAGCCTCGGACGCCAGAGACTCCCAGAGGGTGGAACATCCGTGGATTGCTCAGCTCTGTGCCTCGTTTTTCTGTTTCTCGCTTCCTGCCTCGTCTCGGCCGGTCGTTTGGTAGGACCGAAGAAGGTATGTTTTCTTATTGCGTACCAGCATTCTTTCGCATATTTGTTAACCTTTGATTAGGGGAAGAAATTGGCCCGGAGACCGCCTCACGTCAATCTACTCCGTCGGCACCTTCTACTCCTACGAAAACCACCGTAGCTCCCGTGCAACCTCCCGCCACGGAGCGTGTCGTGACAACTGAACAATGGAAAGCTCCTGGTGGAAGTACCCCCAAGTCTGCACCCGCCAAGAAGCCTTTACCCAACCTGTCTTACGATCTATTCCCGCGCCCGATCAATCGGGACTTGTACCTTCCTCGTTCTCCGGAACCTGCCGCTGAAGCGAAGGATGCTGAGGACAGTGCAGCAAACAAAGAACAGCCGCAAGAACAGGAAAAGCAGGCTCAGGTCTCTTCTGAGACTGCTCCAGCAGAAGAACGCGGACGCGAGATTACCGACACCACGGACAAGAAGCGCAAGCGCGCTCCTTCGCCAGACGTGATTCCCAATCCACCTGGTTGCAGTTATGGTCTTGACTTAGACTATTTCTGTTATTCTGACAGCGATGAAGAAGAGGAGCCGAGTCCATCTGTCTCCAAACCTACTCATCTCGCCAAGTCTGCAGTTCGCAGCGCACTTCGCTCCGAGAGCCATCCCTCGAAGAAGGTTCGCTTCGATGCTAGCCCTGAGGATACTCCCTCGAAAAAGCGTGGTCGCGCAACGGACCCCTACCAAGGACATCACTTCTTGGGATTGGGCGATGTCTCACCAACGCCGGCCACCGATTCCGCGAAGACTGCGCCCGCAACTCCGACTGCTACTGGTTCGCCAGTCCAGCGGCCTCCTGGATTCAAGTTCAACAATCAAGGCTCCTTTGGCTTTGACTACGACGATTTCTCCGATGACTCTTCTTCGAGCGGAGCGTCTACCCCGGCAATCTTGTCACCTGCCAGCACTCTGCCTGAAACTCGCGCGACCCCGCGCAGCCAGGTTCAGGAAAGGTATGTTCTTCCTGCGTCGTGCTCTTTGCTCAATTATACTAACATGCTTAGTCCGCAATCACCTCGTCCTGCCCATCCTGCCGCTCCTTCTGCTCCTCCAAGCACTCCCAAGATTGATGCGGAAGCTCTTGCGAAGGTTCGGTCTCAGGCCGAGAAGTACAAGCCGAAGACTCCCAGTGGTCTTCGTACTGCCAGCCGTTACTCTACGAGCCCGATGGTCCAGTCGCCCAATGTCGAGCCTCTTAAGAAACCTGAACCCCAGGAATCTATTCCGGAGGAACGCCCTGAAAAAGAGAATGTTCCCGAGAAGCCCATTGAGAAGCCGGCTGAGAAGTTTGGCGATGATCAGTTTGCACGCGATGCTGAGTGGCTCTACGAGCGCTGTCCTTCCGGCGATTTCAGCAACTTCACCTGGCCCGAGAAGCGCAGCCTTGTCGATAGCCTGGAGATCAACCCCGAGGCTGTGAAGATCCTGGATAACGTTTGGGATGCTTCTGACATTGAAGTCGGGCATTCGGCTTTCCGTCGTGGCATGGATGAATTTGCAGCCACACTTGTTTAGATTGTTTCATATTTGTGTGTTTTTGCGGGTTTGTATCTATGCTTGAGTTCTGGCGCATGTGATGGGTTTGTTTTTCTTCCTGGCGATTCCTGTGGACCTCCCCCCTCTTTGATTAGAGATAGTGATGGGCCCGGGACATATCCAGTTTGTTTTCATTGTCATTCTTCGTTTGGACGCTCACGTTGGACCTCCCACTCATAATCGAGTGGTTGAAGGACCAAAAAGTGTGGGCGTTCCCCTGTTTCAGTTCTCTTTAGAACCGTCCCCGTCTGCGGCCGAAAGTCCCTTACTTATTGGACGCCTCTACGAACATCCTTGTCTTCCTACTTTTGGTTATTGTCATTTATTACTTATCGGAGTCATGATGTCGTTTTGTTATCCCATATTCGCATAGGAGCTGGGCTGTTTTGTTTTACCCTTGTCATCGTTATCTACCATCGTCGTTGTCATTGTTTGAGCATTCGAATTTAGCAAAGCATCTGAGCGGTTTTTGAATCGAGAATCGAGACTGGAACAATGAAGCATTACTTACATAGACATTGGTTTCTTTGTAGTTGTGAAAGTGGAGGATTGATTGTTTTGCTTGGATAAAGGAGGACTGGACTGGGATGTTTCGTTGAGCCGACGGCGCATTCCAGCAAAGAGAACAAAAAGCATAGATAGAGTTGCAGCTATATAACTAGAGCGTCTACTGAGCTTGAACCATCAATCAATAAATCATCATTTCTTATACTATCCTTTTCTTTATTCTCTCGAGCGTCACCACCAGACCACCAGAATCGACGGAAGATAGCGAAATGCACTTCTACAATCCCAACAACTCTTACCCTTCTTGTAAAGAAGCAGAAACGACATTCTACAGCTTTCCAGAGCTATCTTCGTACGAGACCGAGGGAAGGAATTGTGTAAGATGTGAGGTTGATGATACCACTGATATCACGCAGATGGACATGGATGCTAGTCCTGCTTCTAGTGAGCTGGACGTTGATGGTGGTGACGAGAGTGACAAGAGTGACGACGGCGATGGTGGTGACATTCCCTTCCATACTCCCCACAGCTATACCACCATCCAACAGCTTCAGAAGCAGAAGCAGAAGCGAAAGAGAAACACGTCGATTCCCACAAACCTCAGCTCAAACTCTAACCCAAGCCCAACCACCAGCTCCGCGAATAGCCACACACTGCGCATAATCAAACCGCGAGGCTTCTTCAGACGAGAACCGTTATCGTCGGCGGTTGCAAGGTTGAGGGAGAAATGGAAGGAGAGGGTTAGTGTCAGGGCTGAGACAGCACTATGGTCTGGGCTTGGGTTTGGAGATCAATTTGGGTATGGATTCGGGGGTGGATTCGGGTTCGAGGATGTAATTCAGGCTGGGATTGGCCTTGAGATTGGATCTGTTGGTGCTGGACGGGGACCAGGGGCAGGAAGTACGAGGAAGTTTTATCGGGGGAGGGAGATAGGGTTAGGTCATGGTTTGCCTGATTGGGTTTCTTATTGATGTTGATTTGTCGGATTGCTATTGGTGTGGATAGAGTAGAGATGGAGTTGGAGGTAGGTAGGGAATGTATATATTCGAAATCGAGGATACATATACGGGTAGAGGTATCACATACAGAGACAACAAGATAAATCCTTCAATATAGTCAATCAAACCCCTCAAATTCCTCCTCCTCAGCACCATCCCCAGCATTACCACCTCCATTCCCAGCCTTCTTAGCCTCCCGTCTCAACCGCCTCTCCTCATCATTCTTCTGCTTAATCTCCTCAAGCATCTTCTCCGTCTCCCGAACCTTCTGCTTCTCCTCCTCCGTCATCCGTTCCCATCTGTTATGATTCTGCTTCGCCTTCTTCTGCTCCTTTCTCTTAGCCTTCTTATTCCTGTTTTCAAGATTATTGCTCCATGCGACGCTCTCACTTGCACGTCGTTTGTTGGATTGTTGGTTATCTTCTGTTGTTCCGTTTTGTGCTTCAGCAAGGGCTTCTTTGCGTCGTGCTTCGCGCTGTTTATCCTTGTATGCGTATTTGTCCCAGTCTATGTTAACGCCTAGCGTGCGGTCACCGGTGAAGTTCCGCAGTTCAGGCATCTTGGGGAGTTTGAGTAGACCCCATGCTTTGCCTAATCCCTCCCAGTCGAGGTCTGCGACGCGGAAGATGCTGCTTGCTTGGTGCTTGCTGTAGCTGCGGAGCCAGCTGACGAAGGCTTTTTGGCCGCGGTCATGGTACGCGCGGTCTTTGAGGACGATCTTGCGTGCGGTCTCGGTGGCCGTCGCTGCATCTTCGTCGGTGATGTCGATGGGGTAGGGGAATGCGGTGACGGGTGTTTTGCGGACTTCGAGGAAAGAGACGTAGTCTTCTTCACGGCCGGGGTGAAGGAGGACGACGCTTAGGCCGCGACGGCCAGCTCGGCCTGCGCGACCGCATCTGTGAATGAATGTCTTTGGGTCTGCGGGTGGATCGAGTTGAATGACGACGTCGACGGCTGGGATATCTAGACCTCGGGATGCGACATCGGTTGTTAGTAGGATGGCTGGTGTTTGGGAGTTGACGAAGGCGTTGAAGTTCTTTTGGCGGATGGTTGCTGGGTGTTTTCCGTGGAGGGGGATTAGGGAGTAATCGTCGCCTAGGATTGAGGGTAGGATTGCGGAGAGGTAATCGACGCCTGTACAGGTCGAGACGAAGAAGATCGTCTTTTGGGGTGTTGGTTGGACGGAGAGGAGGATCTTTTTGAGGGCTGGGAATTTGTGGAGGGCGGGAATGGTGAGGTAGGTCATTTGCAGACTATTTGATCAGTATAGTTGCCTTGTTTCATGGATTGAGAGAGCGGCTTACCTCGCTGGAGTCCGCTTATCCAAAGCACCAGACGAACCCTTCACCTTCACCATAACCTTGACCGGATTGCGCAGACCAACGCGCACAATTTGGTCCACTGCCTCACTGACACTGGCGCTAAACAACCCCGTCCGTCTCTGTTTAGGAAGCCGGCGCAAGATATTCTGAAGATCATCCTTGAACCCAAGATCCAAAAGTCTATCCGCTTCATCCAACACCAGCATTTCAAACGACGATTGAGGACAATGGACGTGAGGCGACGAAAGCAATTCCAGTAACCGTCCAGGCGTAGATACCAACAGATTTGGCGACCTCTTCAGAAAGTTACTCAAGTCCTCGGCGGGTGATGTCGTGCCTCCGAGAAGAAGCTGCGGAACGACATTGTAGGTAGAGGAGGAGTGTTTCTGGCGGGGTGTACCGTCGTCTTCTGAGGGATTGATGGCGGCGGCTGAGGCAGGGTGGAATTCAAGGAGTGATAGTAGCACTTTGTAGATCTGCGAAGCAAGCTCTCTGATAGAGGTCAGCGTACGCCAATGAATTGGGGCAGGAGAAGAGCTACCTCGTCGGCGAAATGATAATGGCACCAACGTGATGCTTCTTGATCGGCTCCTCCAGGCGCAACAGCTTTTCCACCACTGGGATCAAAAATGAAAGCGTCTTTCCACTGCCAGTAACTGCCTCGACCACAACGTCTTTATGTGCCATAAACAGAGGAATAGCGGATGCTTGTACGGGTGTCATCCGCGTGAAGCCCATGGAAGAGACAGCTTCAAGAATCCATTCTGATAGCGGGGGGTTCACTCCATCCCAGGATCGGGCAGACGTCCCGGAGGGAGGTTTGGGGGCCATAGCAGTAGCCAGAAAGGATTGGTCCTTTCACAGGTCAATATATAAACGTCGGCGTTGAGCTCGGCGCATAAAAAAAAAAAAAAAAGCCTTATCAAAAGATCGCCGATTAGATATTGCGGGCGGTGAGATGCACACGTGATCAGTTACTCGATTTCCTCGATCTCGTTTTTGCCTGAAAGAGGCATTCTCCGGACGCGCCGGCTTGCAAACCACCTGGAGAAAAAGCAATATCGTCTGCGTTGTTTAAACCAGCCTTGCGCCAACTCCTCTACCCACCGAGCCTCTGCTCAAGGACCATGCTGACTGGTGCCTGAGAGCACATGATGCGCTGCGGTTTTCCTCCAGTCAGCTGAATCGATCTCCCTCCTTTACTCCCCGAAAAACAACCACCTAGTTGCCCATCATTGCTTCATCCGAAGGCTTCACCAGCGCCGGCATTTTTGCCTGCGATTACCTGTCGCCATTTCGCCGGTCTTTGTTTGGGTTGATTCGAGTCCCTGCCATCGCGCCCTTGGGCATTAAACCGGTCACTATGCCTCGATCTCAGGACGTTCCCGAGACGCCTCGGGTCATTTCTCCCACTCCCACTTCACCGGATGAATCGCGTTTACAAGATGATTATTTCGGACCTAGGACTCGCTCTGCTGCGCGACGGCAGCGGCAAGCCGGCGTACCCGAAAAGAAAACAGATGAGCATGATTCCATTTCGAAGCGCACGCGAACAAGGTCCCGTAATTCAACAACACCAAACGGAACATCGCGACAGCGGAAACCGACTCCTATAACACCTGCGAAGGAGGAGGAGGTTGAGGCTAACGGCAAGACCAATGGCTACCTGTCGCCGCTCTCTAAAGTCCAACAGGGCTTGCACGAGGTTTCTTCTCGATCCCCTTCGCCTCTAGGAATCATTCCTCTACACTCTCGTTATCGCAACTTCATCCATCGCCATGAGATTCCGCGCAAGCTTCTGCACGTGTCCATCGGTTTCATTACTCTTCACCTGTATAGCCGGGGCGTACAGCCATTACAGATCACACCATGGCTCTTTTCGGCTCTTGTGCCCATTGCTGCCACCGATGTGATTCGGCATCGCTCAGAAACCGTCAACAAACTCTAC
Organism: Aspergillus intermedius; assembly: GCA_039880815.1. Classification (NCBI taxonomy): domain Eukaryota; kingdom Fungi; phylum Ascomycota; class Eurotiomycetes; order Eurotiales; family Aspergillaceae; genus Aspergillus; species Aspergillus intermedius. The sequence continues at coordinate 511,335 of JBDODA010000006.1, read as the reverse complement.
ATCCGTTGCGTGGGCGCACTAATGCGCGAGACAGAGGTGTCGGGCTACAACGGTGTGATCTGGTATCTGTTGGGCGCGTACACAGTCCTGCGCTTCCTTCCCAAGGACGTTGGTGTCATGAGCATCCTCCTTCTCAGCTGGTGCGACACCGCCGCCTCCACTTTTGGCCGCCTGTACGGCCGGTACACCTTCCAACTTCGCAAAGGAAAGAGCTTTGCCGGAAGCCTGGCCGCTTGGTTCGTGGGCGTTGCTACCGCCGCCGCCTTCTGGGGCTGGTTCGTCCCGTATATTGGGACTTTCCCCAATGACCCTGAAGGTTCCTCCATGTTCACTGGCAGTTTGAACCTTATCCCGAATTATGTCAGGAACCTCCTTGGCTGGACTACCGAGACGTCGAAGGCTATCATAACGGGTCCTCTGGCACTCGGAGTCATGAGCTTTGCTTCCGGTATTGTAGCTGCCGGTAGCGAATTTGTGGATATCTTCGGCTGGGACGACAACATCACGATTCCCGTGTTGAGTGGATTCGGTCTCTGGGGCTTTTTGAAGATATTCGGGTAGACCAGTCTTTTTCTTCAAGAAAAAAAAAAAAAGAAAGAAAGAAAGAAAGAAAGAAAGAAAGAAAGAAAGAAGATCTATCAACGCTCTTTACTTCATCATAGGGCTTTCTTTTGTCATCGATGGGATTTTCAACAGTGATCCCGTACCCTTATCGCACCGTGATAAATCCTCTCCTTCCCACTCCAACTTTTTGAACTGAGTGAACAAGCATACGCATTGAATAACTGTTTCCATAGCTCTCTTTTGACGGTTAGTGTATTATTTTATTTGTCTTTGTAGGGGATTGTTGCTTTCTTGTTTGGTGGAAGGTGTCTTTTTATTCAGGTTGTTTTTTAAACAGCGACCCGACTTCGCTTCTTATTGATATCCGATTGCACGAGTGTGCGTTTTGCATTTATATAATTTAGCTAGATACTTTCACAATACAGATTACAAATAAGAGGATGATCCTTGGGGGAGATATTTATATTCATGTTTAATCCTGTAGGTAGTACCCTGTACCCTAGTATCTCAACTCCTAACGCCTAAACCCGAACCAAAACGATACAACAGTAACAATAGAAAGGTGGACCGGATATATAACAAGCACAGCCCAGTCAGGTCAAGTCCAGAATGCTAACACGCGGAATGCGTTTCTGCTTTGTCTTCGTCTTCGAGTCACCCCCATCCTTTGCGCTGCCATTCTCAGACTCAGAGGCATGTCCCGCAGCCCAGGTACCGTCGTGAATTATCAAAGCTTCGACGTGCTGAGATGTTCCTTCCTTGATAATTGGGGGATCCTCGGGCGGTTTGATCTGTTCTTTGGAGTCCTTGGCTTCGAGGGATTCAGATGGCGATGGCTGTTTATTCTTCCTCGCGCGTTGCTTTGGTGCCTGGTGTTTCTTCTCTGATTTCTGTTCTGGTAACTCCCGCAGAAGATATTCCATTACTGACGAGTGTTTATTGTCTATCTTGTGCTCTGGGGTGGGTTCGTTAGCACTTGGTCTTGGTAATGTCTTCTTCCTCGGCGACCGGCGCTTTGGGGGGATTGATGCGGCGCAAACATGGGCTTCTGCTTGTCCATCACAAACGGGATTAGGCCTTGATAATGGCTTGGGCAAAGATTCGTCCAGATTTTCGACAGTTTTCCGATCTTCAGGCACGTCCTGGATAAGTTTCTGGGCACATCTGTTGCTCTTCTTGGTAGGGGAGGGTGAGGGTGATGATGTAGGAGGCGTCGTCTTCATCTTCATCTTCGTCTTCGGTTTTGGTTTTGGTTTCTCCGCTACCTCTGGCAAGGCCGGATAGTCGACGCTGATCTTGAGTCCCCTTGGACGGGTTGGCGGTGGAGAAGGAATGTTCAAGGTTAACTCATCGCCTGACGCTTCCAAATCCACTATTTCAATGCCGTCCGAGCAGACCGCTGCGCGCCGGGATTCGAGACGGGGTCTGCCACGGCTACGGCTTTTTGCGCTTAATTCGGGAGGCATTGTGTATGAGGGAGAGAAGATGTCAACGAGGTTGTCCAGACTGTCGGCCCAGGATGTCCCGGGATCTGGCATGTGAAACTTTGGAGATACTGTACGTGCGCGGCTTTGTGATCCCTGGCTTGAGTTCGGTGTACTGGGGATTGCTGCCTCGAATAGTTGCGCTTGTTTGAACTGAGGGACCTCGGGCCGTGGCTTCGTGAGTGTACCGTATTTCAAGATACTTCCGTGCTTCATCCCTGGGTCTAATGGTCCCTTTTTCTTAGGACCTGTCTTTCGATTAGTTGGCTTCTTTGGTGCTAACTTCGCGGCCTGCTCTTTTTCCCATTGTTCGACGACGTCTGGAATGCCGATTTTGGCTAACGCTTCGAAAACCCACATCTTCTCCGGTGCATAGGGATCGTAGCGCTTAGTTACCCGTTTCTTGACCGGAGTTTGAGGGGCAGATTCAGCAGGGGCTTCGGGGTCATCGTCGACTTCATCGCTGGATGCCGCTGTTTCCTGTGATGGAAGCCGGGGATTGGGCTCTTCTGCAAAAAGGTCCAGGCCAACAACGTTTATTGGGATGACGTCGACTTGCAACTCTGTCAGACCATCTGTGCTGTAGCTTGTGCGACTTTTGTAGACTTTCCGCAACATAGGAACATCGCTGTTCGATAATGTTGAGCCGTTCAGTTGTCTCCTGAGACGAATCTTATAGGAAACCAAAGGCTCCGCAAGCAGCCGTACAACCTTCCGCGCTCCAGAGCGGTAGTTCCAATCAAAAAATCGTGCAGCAAAATTCCTAATCTCCAAAGGATCAATGTCCTGGTCCCAAGCGTTCATCAAGCGGCGTCGCAAGAATTCAAGTTCTTCGGCATTGGATTCAGCAGGCGACACATAGTACTCCAAGACGGTCGGGTCTGGAAAACTTGGCGGAATCCGGACAGCCTTGTGCTTGGTATTGAAATAGCCACTCTCGTTCTCTTCCAATTCATACTGCAGTCGCTCTCGCCATTCGCTCAGCTGCTCCGTCCGCTCTGTGCCTTTGGCGCTGATTGCGTCCAAAAGATCCGATCCGAAACCAGCCTTCGAGATCTCTGCTGCCAATTTGCCACCGCACTTAGGGACACCGGAAGGCAGATAGTCACCTCCACTGAGCATCGCGAAAAGAACCATACCAGGACGGTCGAGATCAACATTAGGCGTATCCACTTGACTGCCCATCCGGTAACAGGTGACATGCGACGCGGAAGTGGTACTACCACTCTCCTTGGAGAAATTCATGATAGTCATCTTCGACCCGAACATCATAGCATCAACATCATTGCTCATGACTGCATCGACAATGCCCGCTCTCTGTAAATTCGCGCATTCCGCTTCTGCCTCTCCCGGGGCCTCATGCCTTGGAAACCGGAACAGGTCGATCAAGCGCTTCGATATTTGGATAATAGGCGCATTTCCCTGCCCAGAAACCGCTTTGCCCCGTTTAAACAGCGGCTTGTTCTTCCCATCATAGACAAAGAGAGGATGAATGGGTAAGGCCAAAAATTTCAAAAGTCGGTAGAATAGTGTCCGAATTTCGGGGTTCCTTCCGCCTCGCCCTGCCTGCACCTGGAACAGCCATATTGAGATATCAACCGCGATCCGAATGGGCCTTGCTGTTTGTTCCAAATGCGTTATGGCTAGTTTGGATAGTGAAATCCGTTCTCCAGGGCCGATGGCATTGATGAGTCTGTTTGGTCAGTTATTGATCGTCTAGCCAGCGTTGTAAACAAACGGAGAGATATATATCTGGCGATGGCTTCACTTGAACTTACCCAGGGATCCCCATGGGGCAGAACTAAACAGACACAGAATTGATCACATCCAATTCTTCCAAAGACACCCCAATACCAAGCCTGAATTGGAATAGGCGTTGTGCAGTAGTTCAAGTCTTCGTCCTTGACGTCGCGGAAAAGCAATTGCCCCGGCCCGACGTAGATCCGACCTGGAGCCGTATGGATATGTACTCTGGCACTTTCACAATTCAAGCTCCATTGTGAATTTCCCATATTCAGAATCTCAATTGGAGTCTTGTGGTCGCTGGCTTGGACTGTAGGCAATAGTTTACATGAAAGCCACACTACAGACGCGCAAAGCATGAATTGATCGATACTCCGTTCTCCGCGCCGAAGTAATTACCCATCGACAGCATCGACCGGCATCTACACGACCAAAACGACAAGCATGGCCAGCGCTGCGTCCATATCCGCTGGCGACAGCAAACGATTCTCCGGATCACATGTCCCTTCCAACCTACGTCACAGCCAAACCGCCAGACCGTCTTCCCCCGGTACCCCCCAACATCAACTCCGCTCGAACAACTCTTCTTTCGCAAGTACCTCGTCCGGCTCATCGTTTCGCGGCGAGGAAGATGCTATTATATTCGAATTGGGTTCGAGATGGCTCCGTGCAGGTTTTGAAGGCGAGAGTACACCCATGTGTACTGTGGGGTTTGGCCCGGAGGAATCGAGGAGGACGGGTGATTATCGGGGATGGTTGAATTACGGGCCGTCTACGGATTCTGAACGGTCTGTTAGTCCGGAGGAATGGGCGAGTGCGTATGAATTATGGGGGATGGATTTACGAAAGGTGGACCTGGGCCTTATCGAGGACAAGATCGAGCGGGTGGTTCGCGAGACGTACAATAAGTACCTGTTGACGGACGCGGGGACAACACGACTGGTTCTTGTTCTGCCGTCGCTTATGCCACATCCGTTACTTGCGTCTGCTTTGTCGACCTTGTTTAACCGCTGGCGATTTCCAAGTATCACACTCCTACCGGCCGCGGCCATGTCCGCGACGGCTGCCGGAGTTCGTTCAGCTTTGGTAGTGGATATGGGCTGGGCTGAAACTACAGTGACCGGAGTCTACGAATACAGAGAAGTCGCGCATAAACGAAGCACCAGGGCGATGAAGCACTTGCTCCAAGAAACAGGTCGATTGCTCACCCACCTCACCTCAACCACCACCCGAGACCCAGCAACAGACGAACTGTCCGTGAACTTCGAATACTGCGAAGAAGTAGTCACTCGATTCGCATGGTGCAAACCCCACGCCCAAATCGAACCAACCGATCTCCCAAACACCACAATTTCCATCCCATCACCCTCAAATCCCGGCTCCGAATACATCGACATCCCCTTTCCCAAGCTCTCTGAACCAGTCGAAAAAGCCATTTTTGCCCACGGCATCCCAGAATGCGACCTCGACGACGAGGAAAAACCCCTCCCCTTACTCATCTACAACACTCTCCTCGCCCTCTCCCCCGACGCACGCGGAATATGCATGTCCCGCATAATCTTCGTCGGAGGAGGCTCTCACATCCCAGGAATCCGCCGACGCACGCTCAACGAAGTAAACGCGCTAATCAAAACCTACGGCTGGACACAAGTCCGCGGGAAAGCCGTTGAGCGCCAACGCACCCGCTTCCAAAATCTATCCCTAACCCCCAACCCGACGACAAACACAAGCCCAAACAACAACCAACCACCAACAACCCCATCCACGGGAACCACAACACCAACCCGAGATCCCACCGCCACCGCCTCACACACGCCCTCAATCGACGACGAAGGAGATAACGAAATCGACTTTGTCGAGCAGAAACTCCAGCGCAACAAGGATCGCGACTCCAAGCCGCCTGTTCAGGGTGTTCTAAGGGAAGTTGAATCACTGGGGCCCTGGGCTGGTGCGAGTCTTGTTACGAGTTTGAAAATCAGGGGGATGGTGGAGATTGAGAGGGAGAAATATTTGCAGCATGGGCTTGCGGGGGCGAGTCGGGATTTGGAGCATGGGTATGTGCCGGATAGGAGGTCTGGGTTGAGGACTGGGGGGGATCGGTCGAGTTGGACGTTGGCGGGGTGGGGTTGATTCTGCCATGATATTAAACTACGGATCGATGTTCTATAGATAGTTGTTTAGCGTTTGTTGCAAGCTTGATATTAGATACCCGAGTGATAGGTTTGAAATTCGCACGTTCAACGATACAGTCATGCATTCAGCTCAATTAGTCTGGTTTTATGAATAAAATATTAATACCAGAGTAGTGTATATATAACAGGATCAAGCAATCGTTCCAAACTTGTACGTAGCCCAGTTAATCGCCGGAGCCGTATCAGGTGCATAAACCTGGTACGGCAACTGTCCCCATTCAGGGTGATTAATCCCATCAATCCAACCTTCAGGCTCAATAACCAAACACCCATACGCATTGACACTGCTAGCACCCTGACCTTCGTTCCGCTTCTCCTGCGACGGTTTGATCGGGATAGACCCATTCTGGCTGGGACATGTGTAGATCTGAAGCGCTTGCTGGTTGCTTTTGACTTCGAGAGAGATACCCGTAGTGCTGGAGTTTGCGTGGAGGATAGAGACAAGCGAGTCCTGTGCGGCGGATTGAGGCGGGCGGTCGATGATGAAGCAGTTATCGTAGCCCGTGCAGTCTGTTCCGCAGAGGCCTTCAGCGTCTTCGATGTCTTCACCCACAAGTTTACCGGCGGTAAAGTCGGCGCTGCCGTTGTAGGCGCTGTGGACATCGAGGATGGTGCCGTTGGGGATTAGAAGGCCATCTGTGCCGACGAAGCGTCTGGACAAAGGTAATTGCAAGAAGGTATCGTCTAGGATATTCTCTTCTTTGAATGCGTTCAGGTTCCAGTAGATGTGGTTGGACAGCATGATTGGGGTCTTTCCGGTCAATGCCAGCGAGACCAACTTGGTTGTCAACAGCGGCAGACCGTCGGGGTTGTCTGGCGTGCGATTGTTGTCCACAGTGAAGGTAGCATGAGTGACAACGTCACCCGGAAAGTTTTCGAATCCCCGGTCTAGCAAGCTAAAGGTGACGGTGGACTCCGAGTATGTAGTGACAGTCCAATTGCGCTGGTCGTAGCCCACATAACCTCCGTGGAGAGTGTTGAGGCCGTTTTCATTTCTCGGGATTTCGTATTCCTTCCCGTTCAAGGCGAACGTTCCGTTCCTGATCCGGTTGGCATACCGGCCCACCACGGCACCGAAGTAAGTATGGTTCGTTTCAGTATCCTTCAAGTAGTCCCTGGGGTCATCGTATCCCAGCACGATATCCTGCTGGTTGCCGTCGCGATCGGGCACGAGGACAGACGTCAATCGCGCACCGTAGGGAATCAAAGTAGCAGTGATGTTCTCCGCTTTGATTGTGTAGGCCTTGAAGGGATCAACAGCAGGCTCAGACTCAGCAGTATTCGACGATGGCGCAGCAGACAGAGTCACAGAGCTCTGCGCCTGGGCCAACACGGGCAGTCCGTAAAGGACGGTGGAAAGATAGGACCCGATGTGCATCCTGATACCAAGAAGCACAGTAACCGTGAAAAAGATTAGACAATATAGGAATAGAACACGGGGCGAGAATCGCGCAGGGCAGAGTAAAGCACCAAGCAGCCGGGGAATGCGCGAACGGGAAGAAGAAGGAGGGGGGTCCAAAAGCATAATATATAATGTCTCGTATAGCGTGATCCGGGGAATGTCACTGCATGCTGACCAAACGCGGGGACAGGCCGACGGGTAAAGAAAGCTTCTATAGAAAGGAGCGGTTGGTTGGTTATTACCCGAAGCTGACAGGGGAACTTTGTTGATATACAGGAGCGACGCGGGGAGATTCCCTGACCGAGAATGGAGAACCTGAACAATTGCGGTTGCTTGATTCAATCCGTTCTTTCCGTACTGGATATGTGGACCACTCCAGCGCTGCTGCAATGCCGATGATGGGTGAATTCTGGAGAGGGAGCATGCCGAACTTGTCGCCTTGTATATCAGGCAGATACACCAATCCGGAGGCTAGCCAGATGTGGAAATTGCGGGGGACGTCGATCTTCTTGCTTGGCTGTTCTTTCTCTTCTTTTCTCGACACAGGCAAACAGCATCCCTCAGCAATTGAAGAAATTATCAACACAACCTACCTTTGAGACAGTCTATGCAGACTAAGTGCTGTTCTTGACTGACTGAGGTGCATAGAACTGCGCTCGTCATTCTCCCGTCTGCCGTACTACGGAATAAGATTGATCCACCGCTTACATAACCAACGCGTCCCCTCTTCGACTGCCCGATCGGGAGACGTGTTTGGGTGATTGCGACCGTTGTTGAACGTTGTTGACGGATGGATATGACCTTCTTTGGATGGGCGTTAGTGCCTCGAGAATGAACTATTTTGGACACTAATTTTGATTTCCGATACCACCCTTTGTATCTGGACGCGACCGCAGTCGCCCATGACCCGCCTTGGATTCCTCGCATTTCGACATGTCCTCTCGCAGTTCTAGCTCTTCTTCGGACATTCTTGGACCTGCTGGCGACTCCGAGTACCTACTCTCCTCCCCGACGAAACCTCTCGGCGGTCGGCAACCCTTCATGTCTATGTCTCCGGCCCCCAATTTCAAGTTCCTGCAGACGCCAGGCTCTGTCAAGGGCAAGCGTCAGCGCACGAGTCTTAGCCCGTCGAAAAGTGCGCATTCCATCCGGTTTGACGATGTCTTGCTACCAGCTACTCCCGCGCTTGCGAAGTTGGCCGGAGGACAGCCCATGTCTTTGTCTCCGGAAAAAGGCCAGGGTGAGAGTGGTAATCCGTGGAGGATTCGAGTGACGCTGGAGGCGACGCAAGATGAAGAAAATGAGGGGAATAACCAAAAAAGCCCTACGCGCAGGGCATTATATCCCTCGACTACTATGACGACTAAGGTACCCCTGAAGGATGAACGCGACCAACCCGAGCCAACCCCCCGACGACGCAGAGGCCGACCGAGGAAGACGGAGATTCAAGCACTACCCGATGCGACACCGACCCAAGCAAGTCCCGGGCATACACCAGGCGCCAAAGGCGCCAATGGACAAAGCAGACCACGAGGGCGACCGCGCAAAGGTACGCCCGTGCCAGTTGGGCGGCAGGTGGAAGAGCAACCAACGCCGACTCTGCCCGAACAATCTAGCCCATTGAATCTTGAGCAACCAACTCCGGTGCCAGTGTTTGGACGACAGCAATCTAGTCAGTTGAATCTCAATGAGGAGCAACCGACTCCGGCTTCCGTACCCGATCAACAGCGATACGATCCGTTTAATCTCGAGTCGGAGGACCAGCCAACTCCAGGACCCGAATTTGAGCAACGATCTAGCCCGTTGAATTTTGAGCAACCAACTACATCGCCCGACTCTGGACGAAAAAGACACAGTCCGCTAAACCTTAGAGTGGAAGAGCAACCGAATCCAGATTCTGAACTCGACCAAGAACGATACAGTCCTTTGAATCTCGGCGCAGATGGCGATTCCGAAGACGACGAGCTACCGGACGCTCCGCTTTCCGCCTACGACTTCCAGGAAGAAGACGGGACGATGCGACCGGATCCAACTGACTGGAATCGGAGTTCCCCTCGAGTGACCTTTGCTGAACCTGCATACGAGACGCCGGACGTCGGTGCCATAGATCGCGATGACGATGATGGGAAGCTGCATTCGACACCGTCTAAGATGCCGTCTTCTGTTCGCCAAGAATCAATTCATGAATCACTTAATTCTTCCCCAGCAAACACAGTAAATGCTGGCCGTACACCTCGACCACCACCACGCCTTTATCCTACACCTACATCTTCATCGCTGGTCGATGAAGAGAATCATGAGCAAGACAATCTGGACGAAGAGGTACCAGGTAGCGACCCTCATGATACCCAAGGCGAGGCCACGAGTCATCCAACGGACGATTATGATAACCCAGCAGACGAACACCGTGATCCTACGGACGAACACCGGGAATACGATTCGATCGTAGAGAGTGAAGGGTTCAGCATGGTTTCGTTGGATACTCTGCCATCAGCCAAGCAGCATGGAATCAGTACGAATTCGGACCGCGCCAAGGGGCCTCTCAGACCTTTCCTTCAGCGTGAATCGATTGGAAGTAGAGAGAAAACAAAGCGCAAAGCTTCCTCTATGAGCAGCAATCACAACGAGAATGCTCGCGCGAATACGTCGCCGATTTTGGAACCCGTCAATGAACCCCCACGAAAACGCCAATCTCGGTCTCCGTCAAAACGACAATCCCGTTCACCTGCACATCGACGGAGATCAGAACAGCCTGCGACGCATGACGAGGCCTCTGAACAACGTGCACCCCCGTCTCCTCCAGCCGAACCCCCTGCACCGACTCAGGCTCACAACCGGCTCAGACCAATCTCCCGGCTGGCCAGAATTGTCCGTGCTGGTATGGCACTTGAAGGCGCCTTCAGACAAAATCCGGAGGTAGAGGAACGACCAGATAGAAGAATTGCGATTGAGGAACCGAAACAACGCCTAGAGAGCGTGTTTAGTGATCTCGACCACGATACCAAACAGCAACTACGAGCCGGTCTAGGACTTGGCCAGGAAATCGCCAAGAAGAAAATACAAGCGGAGATGGAAAGGGAAAGCGCCGAACAAGAAGGCGCTGCCGGAAATGCGGCCGCGCAAGATACCTACGATCAAGACCAAGATGAAGACGAGGGGCCAGAAGAAGAGGAAGATACCTCAGAAACCCCGCGCCAACAAGGTCAGAAATCGGTCCACAATACACCAGGGCCAGAAACTGCGATGCAACGACGAATGGCCGAATGGCAGCAAGAGAGAGAGTCCATCAGTCGCGAGATTGACAGAGCCAATTCGAGTCAGGTCATTGTTATTAATAGTGATGATGAGGCATCGCGGAGTCCTGAGCGTGGCAGGGCCTATCCTGGATTTGACGTCGGGGGACCGGACTCGGATTCTGGGTCAGATCTCGACCAAGGGCCAGAGTTGGAGCCAGCTTCAGAAGGCGATCTTCCTGAAGATGAAGCAGGCCACCCAGACGAGGAATACAAGGCAGACAAGGTAAGGGAGGAACAGGAGGATGCAGAGGAAGAGGAACAAGGGGAATACGAAGAGGAGGAACGATACCCGCAGCCGCACATGCATCAACCGGAAGAGGAGGAGGAAGAGCAATATCCGCAAGAGGAAGAAGACGACGACGGATACTCAGACATTTGGCAGCAAGAAGCACAGGAGCATAGCCAAATATCGCATCAATCTTCCACGCATCAAGGCTCCATGCATCAATCCTCCACACGTCGCGATGAAGATGATGCTCGCTACAGACAAGAGTCTAGCCCATGGAAGCATGACCGATCAGCTGCTCCAAGCGAATACGGCGCATTTTCCCCGGCTCCTTGGACTCACCAGCGGGAAAAGGTACCCTACCTGGGAGGCCAATCGCGAGTGCGACAATTACGCGAGCAAGAGGTCGACCTGTCGATGTTACTTGGTGCATCCAACACTCCGAATCATTCTCGCTACTACTACGGGAGAAGCAGCCCCCTGAGCGCGGCCAGTGCACGGCCTTCGCAGCGGGCGGCACCCCAGTCTTCCCCGCGATACGCCGAGGATGAGGTACATGGCCAAGAGCAGCCTCTGTCGGAATTGGGACTGGTGTCGAGTCCTCTCAAGCACTCGGACGACGATGCGTTCCAAATTGATCCGACCACCAAAATCGAGCACGAGAGGATGCAATATGATAGGCGGTGGGATCAAGATGAGGAAGGCTTTGAATATTCAGATGCCGCCGTAGCCGAAGAACGGTCTATTGTCGGAAATGTGGAAATGACTCCACAGCCTCCGCGACCTGCCAATCCCGCAAATCCTGATGTTCAGGGATCGACCTGGTTCCAAAGACTGGCCTCATTGACCCCCGGGTGGCTGAAAGCACCAATCAGAAGGTCTCCTGCGCGACCAAGTCGCGTGAGTGAAGAATATGAGGACTCCGATGATGACCCAGTGAGCGACGATGGCTCCGCGGAGGATGCGAACGCGCATTCCCATGGAGCCGACGGGGCAGACGTGGATGAACAAGATGAAATAGAGCGGAGGTTCAGAAGTTCTCGACGATTCACCGAGTGGAGACAGTATGAAGAACCGCAAAGCTCCCCCGAGTCACGCGCCGCCCAACAACCCGACCGCGCATTCTCCGCTCTGGGAGAGGAGAGCCCGGTGCGATCCCGACCGCTCGCGGTGTCTGGGCATTTCAGCAACGAGCACTATATTATCCTCCGACGTCTGTACCGACTGGCTGCGTACTTTCCAGAACGATTTACATACTATCCGGCGTCCGGACGCGACCAGATTATTGGCGACTGGATTTGGACGTCAGATGGCCGACATGGCGTGCCCGTTACCGAAGGTCAGTTCGCGGTGATTGACCAATTTGTACAGGAACTGGCCACCGGCGACCTAGATAGCGGCGGGACGGGCCAGATCGGCTGGACGGAGGCAGACCTACACCGACGACTGATCAGCGTGATAATTGGCGAGAAAATCAGAGCGGAAAGAAAAGCAAAAGTAAGCGGAGGCGACATGTGAGCTCTACTTTTGGCCATTGACCGAGGTGGCGCCGCCGTTTCACCGTTTTGAGTTGGCCGGATTGGTCCTAATTGCTTTGATCTTCGATGTTAGCGGCGTGCCGGTCGAAAGACTATTGGAAATGGCGCATGCTTGGTGTTTTTATTTATTTTCTTTGGGGGTATATCACATATTCAGGTTTTCTTACAGGTTGGACGACTTTTGATTTTTCTTTTTTTTTTTTTGTTTTCTTTTTTTGTACATGTACAGTTGTTGGCGTGGGATTGGGATGCATTTCTTATTCTTAGCCTCTTATCTTTTTACAGGTTAGCACTGGAGTTATTGCTGTATATACCTTGATTTCTGGTCTTGTCCTATGTCATTGAGCATTGCATACATCGCGACATCGCGACATAAACACATGCCGACTTTCCGATGGCTTCCAACCATGCAAATATACCTGCAAATAAACCAGAACCCTATTATACCTGCTAAATACATAATATACCTGACAACGCCAGTGCTCAAATTGATCGCCACGTTTTCACGCCCATCAAGCCTGCATAAGTCTCGATTCGTGTCGAACATCGGCGCGACAATCCAATGATTGCCCAACTAGACTACATACTCCATCAACACGGAGTATACAGTACATACTAAGAACTAGGTCTAAGAAAACTAGGCCCTGTCGGCGGGGATTATCCACGCGCTGCAGGCATTAGCCTGGGAGATCCATAGTTAGACCAAGGGAGGGGAGGGGGGGATATCCCCCCCGGAACTAACCACGTATACACACGGAGAATGGAGTACGTACGTACCTACGTACCAGTAGTAGTAAAAGTAAAGCGCTGAAACGCCAATGTCCCACGTTTTTCGGTCGCGTTCGTGTAAGACAAAAAGCGAGGCTCGTGATACATGTACTTATATAAACCGTCCCTATCCATCCATCCCTTCTTCCAAGACTAACCAAGCTTTTACTAGAACCAACCAAGACCAACCAAGAATTCCAAGCAGCCATCAAAAATGCGAGTCGGAAACAGAGTCAAGCACATCTTCAGCTTCTCGTTCACAAATCGTCGACCTAATCGGTCAATGTGGAAGGAGAAATCCCCCGTCTCTGTCACGGATGATGATTCCTCCTCTTATTCAAACGATTCAGACTCCGACGATGCGATCCACATCTCTGAAGACGAAGGCTCGGATCCCTCAGATGTCGACGTCGACGATGATGACGAGTATGCGACGTCGACGAGTAAACGCGTACGGATAATCAGCTGGAGGCTGGATAATAATAAGATGGTGCCGGGACGGTGTCGATGGACACTGGAGCAGGAGAGACGGTTACAAGCTGCGCAGCAGCAGTTGGCGCGGTGTCAGAAGGCTTGGAGTTCGGAGCAGGAGGTTTGGTTGAAGCATGTATGTTCCTGTCCCTTACTACTACATACTTGGTTACCTAGTACATCATTCTGTATGCTGTATGGAAACATGTTAACACATACATGGAATGCAGATCGAAAAGCTGCACGAAGAAAAAGCAGCGCACGAGGACTTTGTACATCTCCGTGCAAAACAACAACAGGATGAACGGGTGCATTTCCGGAAAGCGTTGAAGCGCCGGGAGCAGCAGCAGGGGGATTCGGGGACGGCGAGTGAGGAGGATGAGGGTCTACGGAGGAATCAGAGTTTGAGTCGCTTGAGGCGGTTACGGAGGTTTTCATGATTTGATGATCCTAGTTATTTTATTAGAACATAGTATTACGGATTGCATGTGTATAATTTAGAATGTTTATATTTTGCTATATGCCTGACAGCTAGGGTACACCCCATGGAACCCCCTCGATACCGGAGGATAGCCGTCAATGGCAGATGTCATGTTTCCGGGAAGTTTTAACCCGTTTGAGAAACACCACCAGGCGGGGTTTTTTCTGGAAAGTACAAGGCTGTTGAGTATGACAGCAGAGTGTATTTTCACCTCAATATCAACGATGTTTCCATCGGTTCATTCGTAGACAATGGCGTTTTGGACATTGAACAGTTGATATTCCATTACGATGCCGCGAGACGGCTCGCGTGGGCGATTGCGATCGTATGAAGCTTGTCTTAATTGTCGGTATGCATTTCTGTTCACTTGCTTACATTGCATACATCGCATACATCTGACAACTGATATAGGAGAAAGAAAACACGATGTCCGGCAGAGCGGCCAGTGTGCTCGAGTTGTGCTCGTCTCAATCAGACATGTCTCTATACATCTGCTCGGAGAGCATCGCACCAATCGGTAGGACTCTCTTCGAAAAGGGAACGGAAAACGGATGCTGATCGTTTGGAGGAGGACCGACTGGCGTCGCTAGAAGAAAAGGTTGATTTCATTATGAAAGGGTCTAGGTAGGTATCTCGTGATGTTCTACTATCCGAGCGAGGAATCTGACAATTTTAGACCATGCGATGAAGATCCATCTCCCGCAAAGTCGTCATCAACTTCACTCCCCAGCGAGTCGAACTATGCCCTCAACAGTCTGCTTACCCCGGAGCTTGGTTTCGAAGGTCCCGAAGACTCAAGTCTGCATATCCTATCGCCCACCGTCGCCAAAGCAGTAGATCTTTACTTTCAATACTGCCATCGACAGCCTATCTGGTGCTTCAACTACGAAGACCTTGAGGAAATGGGCTTTCTGCCAAAGGAGCTTGTCTACAGTATTCTGACGCTGACGTCCCGTTTCTACGCCGCCCACGACCAGTCACAGTTCTATAGTAACACGACGAGAACATTGATTATGCTTCGCGTGGCAAGTGGCACTGTGGACCTTGAGACCATCGAGAGTCTGTGTCTGCTCACATATTCGCTCTTCATGGATGGGAACGTGTCTCTGGGCCAGTTTCACCTGGGATTCGCGTTCCAACTCTGTCTTACGGCCATGATTGATGTTGAAGCCGCTACCGCAGCTGAGAGTCCGTTATCTCAACGAAAGAAAAGAGTCTTCTGGAGCCTTTTATCACTAGAACGATCGTATGGCCACCAGAACAGACTGCTAAGACTCTCCGTTGAGCCTCTGTGCCCCTGCTGTGTCCTAGAAGAGACAGAAGACGACAAGACTATGAGCTGCTCCGACCCCGAAATCGACATATGGAGTCTAGCCTCCCACTTCGGTTGGGTCTGGAGCAGAGTCCGAACATACGTCTCCGACTGCGCTCATAACAATCTCAAAGAACCCTGGCGCCACGATTCCATGTACACAATGATCCTCTCCGACCTAACCTCCGCCGAGAACAAGCTCTCCCAGAACCACCGCTACGACTCGGTCAAATTCTACGAGCGCACAGCATCCGAAGTCCGCCTCAACAAAAGCTACTGGGGTCCCTGGCTTAAACTACAGTTCACGTACCACTGCATTCTCACTATGCTTAACCATCCGTTTCTCTACATCGTTGCGTCACAGCATAATCCCAACCTGGCGATTCCGAACGCCTTCTGGAGAAGGTCGAGTGAGTTGGCGCTGCTGCACGCTACCTGGATTGTGAGGATTATTGATATGGTGACGGAGAAGGAAATGAGGCTTACCGAGACTTTCTTTGGACATGCGGCTGCTGTTGCTGCTACGGTGCATCTTTATTATTGTCGGGCTGCGGATCCGAGGTTGAAGTTCAAGTCGAAGACAGATCTGGCGAAGTGTCGGAGGTTTCTGGAAGGGTTTGTGGACTTTTCGCCTGCATGTCGGGCATTAGTGAGTACAACTGTGCCGGTAACAAAGATATTCATACTGAACGTTACAGGATCAAACGCTGGAGAAGATAATACATATGGCATTTGGGTCCGAGAATGTTGATTACGACTGGACACCTTCTAGAATCTATCTCAGTGTTAGCCTAATGTGGGATATCCTACGAGCAAACTGCATGCCCGAGTCGCAAGAACCTTCTACAACCAACCTCCTCCATCCATCCCTCACGCCCACGGTCACACGCGAAAACTCAGCACAAAGCTCATCAACACTAGAAATCATCGTCGCCATGTCCCCAGAAGTCACTGTGAATACCGCAGACGGGGGACAAGCGGCACATATGCCTCCAAGAGTGCGAAACACCACAGCAACAATGACGACTCCGGCACCGTCCTCTCCGGACATTGACCTCGGGGGAGAGAGATTGGTCGTGCCGAATGATAATCTCATGCTGAATACGCCGTGGCTGTGGACTGATCCGAGTCAGTTTGGAGATGTAGATGGGATGAATCGGCAGGAGTTGGAGAATAGTATGGACGGGCTGTTTACGTGGTGGGATTTGGGGAATCTATAGAATGGTCACTTTTTCTCAATATGGTTTGTACATAGTATTAGATGCAAAAGTCGTCTGATCTCATTCATTAGGTACATATCAATAAACATGAAGCCAATCCCATCTTCCAAAACTCTAGATCTTACTTTGCCGCGACGAAGTAGCCTTCAGCGCAGTACTAAAAGTATCCCGTTCCTGAGGGCTCAGTTCCCTCCTCTCCGGACCACCACGGCTTCCATCTCCCCGGAAGATATCATCCCGCAACTGGTTCTTGTATTCCGTTGGGAACTTCCACTTCTCCAGCAAGTCCTGCGGGAGGCTCTTGTCGAAGCATCCCACGATGTACTTTCCAATGTTTGGCAGGAATTTAAATGCACTGTAGGCATCAGTTAGCCGCATATCAGATAATGAGAGGGAGAGGTATGCTTACTGTCCACTTCCACCTGTCGCAATAAACAGGTTCTTGTGGTCCGGATGGTAATCCATGATGAAATCACCGGAAGGCGTGTCATTGTACCAACACAGTCCCACCTTCTCGAAGCCCCGTGGCTCCAAATCTGGGAAGATATCCCTCATACCGGCATGAAGACGCTTAATCCCATCGTCAGGAATGAAGTTGGCTCTAGCAGAGGGCGGGGCGTTCGGAGGCGCGGAGATGTTGTTTTCACCAGATTGAGTATAGCCGTAGCCATGGCATGCGACTTTCAGAAACCCAGTGCCGTCGTGAGGCGGGAAGCAGAAGAAGCCGGTTGAAAGGTTAAAGTAGATGGGGAGGTCCTTGAGCCTGACCATTTCCTCCGGAGTAAGGCGCATGTAACCCACGATCTGCGCGGCCGCCATCATGGTATTCCATGAGGGAATGAGACTTGCTGACCATGCACCAGCCGCAACGATGAACATGTCACCCGCGATACTGTTCCCACCGCTCGTGCGGACCGCCTTGATAGACCCATCCGGTCTCTTCTCGAAATCGGTGACGTTCCCATTCGGCCCCGTGATGAACGAAACCCCAGCATTAACGCACCTCGCCGCGAGCCTCTGCGTTGCCAACCCAGCATCGGCCCACCCAGCACTCGTATTGCAAAACGCATAGAAACCAGGAGACCCCAATTTCCCCGTAAACCCAGGAAACTCCCTCTTCGCCTGCTCTGCCGACGGCACACCATGCCACGGCTCCCCCATCTTCGTCAACACATCCCTCGTTTTGCGACTATACTCCTCCGCCATCTCCTGCACGGGTTGACCTGGGGATTCCTTCTGTGTAACCCACAGACAGGGCGTTTGGTGGAAAGCTTCTTTGAAGGTCGGGGTGAGCCAGAGGTCGTAGGCTTCCTTGGCCATGCGGGCGTACACCTCGTCACCGTAGTCGAAGCGGATTACGCGGGAGATGTCGTTGGAGGAGCCATCAGGGACGGGGGGGAGGGCGCGGTCGAGGACGGTGACATTTTGGTAGCCTTGTTCTTTGAGGGTAAGGGCGGTGCCGAGGCCGAAGATGCCGGCACCGACGATGATAATTCTTTGCTTCTTGTCGTTGGTCATTGTAAAGGTTTATGGGGGATTGATTATTGGGATAGGTTACTTTTGGGAGAGCCGGTTTTATAAATCTACAACGGACTCGAATCTTTCCGTCCCTTGAATTGTCACCGACTCTGCAGGGGTACTCCAATTGACTGTGCAAAAAGTAGCTAATTGTCAAATCAGATCATCGGGCCAAGGTAGCTGATTCCCACATTAAGAAGCAGACCCGGCTTCTCCAACACCGTTGTCTGGTCCTACCTGTACCTTTCCTGGAAGACATTACCCAAAAGAGTAATCAATCTCTATCATGCATCCGGGCCCATAATATTCAACGCTCTGGGATCCGTGCACATGACTTGTTCGCGAAGCTTTTCATGCACAAACTGCACATCCAGCAGTAATTTGGTAGCGGGGTGGAAAGCTCTTGGGTCCCGGATGGCCTCCGGACCGTCTAGAATGGTTCAGCCGGGCCGGGTTAGGGCTGTTATCCCCCCGCATCCGCTCACGTGAGCGGCTCCGGTGCAGATGTTGAGATAATAGCGGTGTTGATTGTTGGATCTTTATTCTATTTTGGTGAAACTATGCTTATTTGGGATTACCGATAAGTAGATAGCATATGGTTTGCATGACTGTAGTCTACTGTGGGCTTCCTCGCGTCCGCGTGTCGAGATAACGAGAATTCAACAATGATTGATATCAACCCAAGTTTGAACAATCAAGAGAAAAAGGAATTCCCGATAGTAGTCGCTTTGCCCTGGCCCTCATCAACACCCCCAAGTCAAAATGTCTGAAATGTCCCAAGATCGAGATGTGATTAGTCAGCAGGATAGCGATTCCGAAGGATTTACCGAACTGCAACCGGCGCATATTGAAACATCGCACTGTCGTTTTGATGACTCCCCCGAAAAGCTCTGATAATGCTACTCCAACTAATACAAACTGTTCAGACGCTGGACATCTACACGCTCGTCTATGCTGGTCTTATCATTGCGCTCCTGCTGAGTCTGGTCTTCGCAGCTATCGTCCGAAATGGAAACATCTCTAAAACACGCAGGTCACTTCGACACCTGCGAAAACTCGGTCTATCCACCAGCAACAGCAACATGAAAGACCAATATAATTTCAAATATGATATACCAGAAGAAACCGCAAGCAATGGCCCAATCCGCATCAAGTCAATCTACATCCATCCGGTCAAATCATGTGGGCCCGTCGAGCTCAACCGGGCCTTACTTACCAAGACTGGTTTCATGTACGATAGATGTTTCGCGATTGCAGCGGAGACAGGCGGTAGATGGCGGTTTATAAGCCAGCGGACTAAGCCGGGTATGGCGCTGATTGAGACGGAATTGTGGCTTCCGCATGAAGGGAGTGACTCGTCTGATCTGCTGGTGAAGGCGGGTGGATGTTTAGTGTTGAGATTTCAGGATCCGGATGTCCCAGACTGGACCAAGCGGCTGGAGATGTTCTTGCGCACAGGAGGTTTCTTTGCGACGCCGGAGGTATCCATCGTTGTGCCTCTTCAGCCTGTGGACGAGTTGAAACCGAAGACGTTTAATATCCACCGCCGTGACACGAACGGTCTTGATATGGGGCAGATCCCCTCTGTGGCAGTAGCGTTGCCTAAGCTGAAGAGATTCCTGGAAATCCCAGAGAAACAACCATTCACGCTGCTGAGGTGTACACCCGAATCGTTCCTCCGTACGGATTTGAATCTTGCGCCGTTGGAAAATATCGGCTCGCCCGCTGTACATGGCTACACAGACCAGCAACCAGTCAATATCAACAGCTTATCTTCCGTGCACGCTGTATCCACTCTCCTGCCTAAGGAGAATCAACCGCTTAACGCGCTTCGTTTCCGTGCGAACCTCTGGGTCACTGGCGCTCCTGCATACGCAGAAGAATCATGGAAACGCTACCGCATCTTGCCCAAGTCCGGCAACACAGAACCACGGGCTGATGTAGCACCGGTATTATCCGTAGTCTGCCGCACATCACGATGCACAATGCCAAATGTCAACCCAGATACAGGCAAGTTCGACGCGGATATCCCCCCCCCAGAAAAGAAAAAGGGTAAACCACAGCCAAGCACGACGCTAGTGGAGTATCGGACTGTCGAAACTGGAAACAAAGCGGCGCTGGGGTATTTAGGCATGCATTGTGTGCCGGAGGATCGGGACTTTAGGAAAGCTCAGGAGCAGGGAGAGGAGTTATATGTTGAGGTTGGCGATGAGATTGAGGTGCTTGAAACGGGGATGCATGTTTTTGGATCGACAGGGAATGATTACTAGTGTTGTGCTACGATACTTTAGATTAGGTCCGCATATACGTTCTAGTTTGCACTCCTGTACATATGAGTTACATGAAATTCTGATATCTTTCTAAGAGCCGGCCATAGAATCTAATGGTATTTGAAGTGATTATTTGCCAAATTGGGATTCGGAGTCCCTATACCCACTTTGACCCCTCTACCCCTCTACCCGCGCTCTATGGAAATCTTAATCATTCTCGGTAAACGCTCTCCCATCCAACCAAATCCCGCAGAGCAATCAAATGATCCCAAAACGGCATAGAATTGTGAAGAACCATCGGCAAGGCCCGTTTCCATTGGTCGGGAATGAAACAATTATCAGCTTACGGGCAAACACCCGATCACGGGATCGGGAAAAACCCTCATTGTATCTTGTACCAGTTGGGATATCCTGGTCCAAAGATGCCTATATCAAGGTCCAACCCGCTCACCGAATGTCAAAATTACCTATCATTGATCTCAGCTTCTAAACCATACAATCTTCGACTGTTGAACCCTCACAATGTCCCTCTGGAAGAACTACTTCGGTCTTGGACCAGTTGCCTCCTCTGGTGCCACACCCACAGACAAAGAGAGTCCCGCCAGAGCCCTCCCTGCCTCCTGGTACACTTCCCAGGAGCTCTACGAGCTCGAGCGCCGCGCCATCTTTTCTCGCAAGTGGCTACTGACCACCCACGTCTTGCGCCTCCCCAACACAGGCGATTGGATACAGTACAAAATCGCCGGTTACCCATTCGTCCTTGTCAAAGACCGCCAGGGCAATATAAATGCCTTTCACAACGTCTGCCGGCACCGCGCTTTCCCCGTCGTCACCGAGGAATCCGGCACATCCCGCATCTTCGCCTGCCAGTACCATGGCTGGTCCTATGGTCTCAACGGCAAGCTCGCCAAAGCCCCGGGATACCAGGACATCGATGGCTTCGACAAGTCCAAGAACGGGCTCCTCCCAATTCACGTGCATGTGGACAACAATGGGTTTATATGGGTGAACATGGATGCGGGTGAGAAGCCTGAGACTGCCTGGGAAGATGACTTCAAGGACATTGATCTGCAGCCGCAGTTCATGGACTTTGATTTTGCGAACTACGAGTTTGATCATACGTGGGAGATGGAGGGAGAGTATAACTGGAAGATCCTGGTGGATAACTACAATGAGCGTTATTATAGCCAGACGTCGCATCCGGACGTTCCATCGCTGGCGGATTTGAGTATGAAGCCGGACCAGATTGAGCAGGTGTTGAAGATTGCTAGCACTTACTACTTCCCCAATGCGACCATGACTGTCTCGTGAGTTCTCCTCTCCCTTTACCTTAACTCAGTCTGTTATGATCTTATGCTAACTACGCAGACCCGACTTCTTCATCATGCAACGCTTCGTCCCCACCTCCCCCACAAACTGTGCCATGAAATACGAAGTCTACCGCAACAAGTCTTCCTCTACCGAAGACTTCGACCTCGTCAAGCAAGCATACAAACGCATCATGTCTGAAGACCAGGACCTCTGCGTAAACACGCAAAAGAACCTCAATAACGGCGAACTACACTCTGAAATGAAAAGGGGGCCTTCGTACTTCCAGACAACAGTACAGGAGATTGTCAGTAAGCACCGTGAGAAGGAGGAGAAAGAGGGGAAGGAGATTTGGCCTGCTAGGCAGAGGTTGCCGGAGACAGCGGCTGCGGGGGTGAGTAAGGAGGATGACGAGTTCTGTAGGGAATTGGATTTCACTGGGAAGAGGGAGCAGAGGGATGGTGTCGTGGAGGGATGTGGGATGGAGGGGTGCTGCTCGGCTGGAAAGAATGCGCCGGCTAGTGGTAGTCTTGTTTATTAGGTGTTGTATACTTTCACTATCACTAGATTTCTTGGTTTTGTTTGCAGGCAAACAAATAATTAACGATCAATGCAATTGTTTATAAATCTTGAGTCATGAACATTTCTTCAGCAGCTTTAATCTCAAGGTGGATCGTCTTCAATACCAATACAGAATGGAACTACTAAGTCTCATAATAAACCAGTAGCAATTCTTGAGAAGCTATAGAGTTCTTGTGAAGATAGAAGCAATATCATATTAGGAATACCTTGAACATTCCTTGGAATTTTGTCCATGGCGAGGTGACCTATACAGCCGTTGATAGCTTCAACCCTAGGAAGACCGCGGGAAGCAATGATAGCGACGATTCCACATAACAGCAAATCCTTTACTCAACAAACGTGACAATCTACCTTATTCTAAAGTGGCCACCGGTAGACACGTTACATCGGCACCCCGAGACCCCCTCCAATCTGCAGCAGTACATCTAGCCCATGCGGGGTAACGGCACCGCGCTGTATAACCCGTTCGGGAAAAAAGGACCCCATTTCCATGCACGGTATGCCCATCCACTTAATCGCCATCGTGCATCCGATGTCTCTATACCTTGGTATCGTACTATGATAGACGATTCCAAGATATCAAAATAACAACTACAAATAACGTTTATACCGCCATCCACATACACATCTAACAACAGTTATTCTCTGATCTATGATAACATAACCATGCCACCTAAAACAGTCATAATCGGCGCCGGCATCGTCGGCACAAACCTCGCCGACGAGCTCGTCTCACGCGGATGGAACGACATCACCGTCATCGAACAAGGACCTCTCAACCTCCCCGGTGGTTCGACCTCGCATGCGCCCGGGCTAGTTTTTCAGACCAATGGCTCGAAAACGATGACCCAATTGGCACGGTATACGGTCCAGAAACTGAGCTCGATTGAGAAAGATGGTCAGAATTGCTTTAACGATATTGGTGGGTTGGAGGTTGCTACGACGCCGGAACGGGTTGAGGAGTTAAAAAGGAAATATGGGTATGCAAAGTCGTGGGGGATTGAGGCAAGACTTTTGAGTGCGAAGGAGTGTGTTGAGATATACCCGCATTTGAATAAGGAGGTTGTCCTTGGGGGTTTGCATACGCCTAACGATGGTCTGGCGCTGGCTGCTCGCGCGACGCAATTGCTTATTGAAAGGACTCGTCAGGCTGGTGTCCAGTATCTTGAATTAACGCCCGTCATCGGAATCGAACAGACAAACGGCCATGTCACAGGCGTGACAACACCCAACGGCACCATCTCCGCGGACATCATCATTTCCTGCGCTGGCTTCTGGGGCGTCGAGGTAGGCGCCATGGCAGGTGTCTCGATCCCATTACTCCCGCTGGCACATCAGTATGCCAAAACAACCGCTGTTCCAGCACTCGCGAACCGAGAAATCAACACCCTCCCCAACGGCCGCAATGCAATCCTCCCCATCCTCCGCCACCAAGACCAGGACCTCTACTACCGTGAGCACGGCGAGCAATACGGCATTGGGTACTACGGGCACCGTCCGATGCCGGTTCGCGCAGCGGATCTGGGCTTAACGCCAAAGCACGTTGATGAGCAGAACATGCCTTCGCGACTGACATTCACGGCCGAGGACTTTGAGCCTGCGTGGAAGGCTTCTCAAGAACTCCTGCCGGCGCTGCGCGAGACCAAAGTTGCTGATGGATTTAATGGTATCTTCTCATTTACGCCAGATGGCGGACCGCTTATCGGACAGGCGCCGAGTCTGGATGGTTTCTATGTCGCTGAAGCCGTGTGGGTGACGCACTCTGCGGGCGTTGCAAGAGCTGTGGCGGAAATACTCACCACGGGTGCATCCCAAATCGACGTTGCAGAATGCGAGTTATCCCGTTTCGAAGAAATCCAACTGAGCCGGGAATATGTCGATGAGACATCGCAGCAGAACTTCGTTGAGATATACGACATCTTACATCCTCTACAACCCAGAGAATCGCCCCGCAACCTCCGTCTCAGTCCCTTCCACACCCGACAACGGGAACTGGGAGCGTTCTTCCGGGAGGTCGGAGGCTGGGAGCAGCCTTCGTGGTACGAGGCAAATGCAAAGCTGCTCAAGAGTCTATCCCCCGAGTGGAAACCCGTTGAGCGAGATGCATGGTCTTCGCGGTTCTACTCACCCATTGCTGCGGCAGAGGCGTGGAAGACGCGCAATGCAGCTGCTATGTACGATATGACCACATTCCATCGGTTCGAGATGTTCGGTCCCGGGGCTGTCAATCTGCTTCAACGGTTAAGCACGGGCAATGTCACGGCAAAACCAGGGACTATCACTTATGCTCTCCTCCTGAATGAAAACGGCCGTATTCGCAGCGACATTTTTACTGCTCGACTCGGCACAGACTTTTTCCAGGTTGGCGCGAACTCTGCTACCGATTTCGTTTATCTCTCCCGGGAAGCCCGTCACCAGTCGCAGAAATCTCCGACTCAATGGGTCCAAGTCCGCGACATTACCGGCAGCACCTGCTGCATTGGCCTTTGGGGCCCTCGCTCCTTTGACGCTATCAAATCGCTCACCACAGACGACTTCTCCAACAACGCCCTCCCTTACATGCATGTGAAAAAGGCAACCATCGCTGGCATCCCAGTCATAGCATTGCGCAAGTCCTACGTCGGGGAATTTGGCTGGGAGATCCAGACCAGTGCTGAGTATGGTCAACGACTATGGGATGCTCTTTTCCACACAGGAAAACTGCATGGACTTGTCGCCGCGGGTCGCAGTGCTTTCAATGCATTGAGGCTGGAGAAGGGGTATCGCACTTTCGGTACCGATATAACCACCGAACATGACCCATTTGAAGCTGGTGTTAGTTTCGCTATTGCAGATAAAAAGGAGGATTATGTCGGTAAAACTGCCCTCGAACGACGCAGTAAACAACAGGCTCGGCGACTGCGCTGCCTTACTATCAACGATGGCCGTTCCATGGTCCTTGGGAAGGAGCCTGTGTACTATAAAAACCAGGCTGCTGGGTATGTCACCAATGCAGCGTTTGGATTTACAATCCGCAAGCCGATTGCCTATGCCTGGCTACCCGGGGCTGTGACCGAGGGCGAGGCCGTTGAGATTGAATACTTCGGACGCAAAATCCAGGCTACCGTCACATGCGAGCCACTGTACGACCCGCAAATGAGCCGCTTACATGGCAGCATCCCCGTTTCCGAGCCCCAAAGACCATTGAAGTCTCGATTGTAACCGCATACGGCGGAGAGCATCCGAGTTCATGGAAAACGGCGCTTTCCCGTTAAGCGCACCATATCTTCGCCCACGGCTTTCTCCGCGGCATCCCGAAGAGGCCCAGTTTGTACGACAGTGCATTGAAAGTTCACGCTAGAGCAGACATCCTTGTCTTTTGCATTTGGACGCAACCGAGACGGCCACGGCGTTGCGAAGTGAGGAGCCACCTGACAAGCTGTGTGAAGATCCGAGGCAGTACGGGAGGAGTTTCCATGAAAAGGAATTGGAATTCTGTAAACTCTGATTAGCCATGGGCATAGTTGTGTACATAAAAAGTGTATCAATCACATCGTCGTTAGTTGTCATCTTCCGGCTGACAGGTCTTATCAGGATCGTCTATCTCCAAGATAGGCGCATGGCATCTGATTGGCCTATTGGGTAGACTCGTTCGTATCTTTGAGGTTGTTCTCAACGCGAAGAGAAAAAGAACTACCAGGGGATTATGGGGAATCTAGGGGAGTTAGTTAAGAGAGGAAAAGGAAGAAGGATTTACATGAGCAAGTCACGTTGTCTGTTCTTCCCTCCCCTCATCTTTGTTTTCTCTTCTTTTCCCTCTTGACTATATCAGTTCTTGTATATCAGTCCTATATCAAGCAAACAACCAATAAATATGCCCAATCCCTTGCGGACTCGATAAGCCCAATTCCTTCCTGTAAGTCAAGTCAGCTTGACAGGTGCCGAGATATATCATTTGCTAACAGCCTCCTCTGCAAGCCACCAGATATCGTCCTGCTCTGGCTCTTATACTCCCACCGCACCATTCCTCGTCGACTCGCCATGCCTGCATCATGTCCTCCACCACTTCCCTCTGGTGGCCTCCTGACCGCGTCCAGGCCGCCCTGACCCCCGAATACATTGTCAGCCAGTTGCCTCCCAGCTGCTTGCCCCGACTGGTCACCCCGCTGCCCTGGGGCGAGGGTCTGACCAGTGAGTCTTATCTTGACTGGATTGTCACCAAAGCTGGACGATTGTTTCTTATACTCGCCGATATTGGTATTCCCGAGCGGATATTTGCTCTCGTCGATGCTTCTGTGGATGATGTCGACTTGCCATTTGCTGCGCATAGCATTGACCTGCTTCACCTCTCTCCGGACGGTGATAATCCGGCCCTAGATGCAAAGTTCTTCCATGCTCAATGGCGTTTCACCGTGCGGGGGATTGCGGAAGGTGAATATGTCAAGTTTACAGCAAACGAAGGTGTACCCATTGAGGTGCAGCGGACAGACAGCACATTAGCAAAAGAGGGCGTCGAAAAGGTTGTCTTGGCAGGTGTTGTGTGTCGAGTCTACCTCCGCACGCAAGTCACCATTGGGGCCGCGCCGCATTTCTTCGAAGAGGAAGAAGTGTTGGAAGAGATTCGCTCGCTGAGACGACTGGCTCATGACCATGTCTTCTCCACCTATGCATCATACTATAGCGCGATCGATAAAACCGTCTGCATTCTCTTCAACGGACACTATGAACGCACGCTCCTATCGTTCCTCACAGATCCTCCGCCTAGCTTCAAACGCCTCGAAAAAGCCCGTCGTCGCCATATTCTCGTCAACTGGCCACATTGTCTAGCCAATGGTCTGGCATGGCTACATGCGCATGGCCATCCACACCGCGGCATCCGGCCATCAAACATCCTCATCGATGCTGACTTCCGCATTTTTCTCGGCCAATTCGAAGAATTGGACACTCTCCTCCCTCCAGTAAAAGTCGACGACGTCGAGGCATACCAATATGGCGCACCAGAACGCTGGCAACGCTCGGCTGCAATCCAAGACACTCAACCCCATCAATCCCTCCTCCTCCCATCCGGCGGCCGCACAGCACGCAGACCGTCGACAAAATCCGCAAGACTAAACCTCCCCAAAATAAGGGGCCCACCTAACCCTGACAACACAACCGCCAGATCCGACTCAGTGGGATCCCAAGACACCGCCATCCGAGTTACTTCACCACGAGCCAGATTCTCCTTTGCCCTCTCAACAACATCATCCGCCTCCTCCACCTCCAGCGACGGCAGCAACAACAACACCAGCTCCCGCAAACGAATCCTCCCGTCCATAAGACAAAGACCAATCTTCTATACCCCCTCCATCGCCTCATCATCCTCTTCCTCCGGCGCCTCCACCCGTCCTCTCTCCACAATTACCACAACCACCACCACAGACCAATCCCTAAATAATACCAACAACAATCACACAATAATCCAAACCTGGCACACAGCCACAGCCACAGCCACAGCATCAGATATCTTCTCTCTCGCCGCTATAACCCTTGACATCCTCACAGTCCTCTGCAAGCGCAAACTCTCCTCTTTCACGCACCATCGCGGCGCTAAAAACCGCACCGCGGGTCGCGGCGGCGGTGTCGCAGATTCATCTTTCCATCTAGATCGGAACGCCGACCAGGTCTTCTCGTGGATATCCTTGCTAGAGAAAGACGCGGAGAAAAAGCGAAAATCCGACTTCGCGGTCTTCGGGGTCGCAGCTCTGGGGATGTTGAAGGTTTCTCGAGAAATGCTAAGCAGGGATCCTAGTGGGAGGCCTTCGGCGAGGGAGGTTGAGGATATGTTCGGGGAATTGATAAGGAGAGCGGGGATCGAGGTGCATTGCCAGTCTTCTGCGCCGGAGAAAGTTTCACGGGCCCAGTGTGGGCCTAAACGGGAGGAGAAGGTTAATGCTTATGCTGCTCCTGGATTATCTTCTGCTGATACCAGCGGCAGAGATAGTCCGTCTCCGGCGGATTCGATGATTGAGTTCGATACTACTGGTTTTGAGGATGATTATATCCACAGCAGTGACTCTGAATGAGAGTCAATCCTGATAATAATATTGCTTCTTTCAGAAGGCACTGTCATTTGCCTTTGCTTTCTACTCTGTTGGTTGGTTATTGTCCGGGTTTGCAACGCAACGCTATCACGATTCTTAAGGGATAATTCTTCACCTTCCCATCCTTCCCTTCTCTTTCATCTGCCAATACTTGTTCTTCATACATACTTTCTTTTAATCCCGTCTGCTTTGTTTTGTTTTGTCCTTATCATGCAAGGTGTTCCATGGAAGGGCGGTCGACTTGATTGGGTTGTCGTATTAGCGCTTAGTTAAATCTATGTACCTTATTCTATTTTGCGAATGGACTTCACGTAATAAGGGTTGGGTTTAGTTCGTGCAAGCAACTGTGTATGAGTGCTATGCACCATTATTATTGCCATGTCATACTACACTAACACGTTACTATACAACGAAAGACATTTATCCTATGTCCACACCATCCGTCCATCACACCTAAACAGACGCCAATTATATACTCACTTTAACGATGTGACGGTCAGTAGGATGCCGACAAAGGCTACTTCGGCGGCCGTTTTAGGAGTCCTGCTAACCAATTCCTGGACCAGTGTAGCTTTAGGGGCATAATGTCACGGAGCATGAGTGCTCGCTAAGTCACATGACATGTTTTATTTCTTTGTTGATTCCTTTGTTCTGTTTGGAGTAGGGCCAGGCCCCTCGCACACTAGATATTTCAGTGCTGGGAGACCCAGCGCTCTTTCCTTTTCCTCCTCATGCTAGTATTTCGCTAGATAGTCCACCAATAGATCTCATATTGAACGGGACCGTCACAATAGACACCCAACGTGCAGTTGGATTAGCAAAGTTCTTTGGAGTCCCAACATGGCAACTCAATACACCCATAGTAACAAAGGGCTTTGATGGAAAAAATGGCCCAACAATTATCCATACTATTATTTGTCAGTTGCTCATTGATGGGCGGCGGTTCTTGAACCAACCTTTTCTGATTGCTGATCTGGGACAACATGACAGATCGCTGGACGTAAGTGGTTCGATAGTCAGGATGTGTGATTGAATGTCAAACATTGGAAGCTAGTATGGCCAGAGCAGTGAAGCCTCTTGCATGAAATCCAGTGCAAACAGTACTTGGTGGCTCCAAAACAGATTCTTCAACATTCTGAGCCTGATCCCATCCACGAAGCCGATATGGAGCGGCGTGAATCGTCGAATTGAGAAGAAGGAACAAAGAGAGAGATATCGAGCTCCCCGGAAAGAGGAATCAGACTGGCGAATGGATATGGCTAAGATGTCACATGCTCTCAGGAGCCAGCCACTCCTGACTGGCCAATCAGTGGAATCAGAGGACTTCTCTAGATTAGCCATGACCAACCAAAAATAACGAAGGGAGATGACATCTCATCAAGCAGCCCAAATTGACATTGCAGCAATTGGAGCAGCACCATTCCAACGACACCTGAAGAAGAAGGACACTGAGGTCTTCATTGCTAGTCTGTCTGAAATTGACCGCATCATTGAAGAGAAACGTGAGAAGGACCGCCAGAAAGAAGATCACTATGAGGAAGAACTAGTACAACAACTACTACTCAAACAATATCAGGAATATGCAGATATTTTCTCCAAAGCAGCCTCGGATGAGCTTCCCCCTCAACAGACGAATGATTACCGAATTGAACTTGAAGATGGGAGGACCGCAGAAAGCGAAGTGGGCTATAGCCCCTTGTACAAGCAGACTGCAGAGGTACTGGAAGCTGCACAGGTCTACATTGTGGGTAACCTCAATAAGGGATTCATTGGACCCAGTGCTGCACCCTTTTCCTCTCCCATCTTGATGGCACGGAAACCAGGAGGTGGACTGCGATTCTGTGTTGACTACCGGAAGTTGACGAGTTGATGGAAAGGATCAGTGGTGCAAAGATCTTAAAACTGGATATACGACAAGGATTTCACCGAATTCGACTTGATCCGAAGTCAGAGGACCTGACTACCTTCCGGACACGATATGGAACGTACAATTACCATGTGGTTCCCTTTAGACTCACCAATGGACCAGCAGCGTTCCAGCGTTTTATCAATGATACCCTCATGGACTATTTGGATGAGTTTGTCACTGCATTCGTGGATGACGTACTCATCTATTCAAAGGATTCTGTGGAACGTGAACTTCATGTCAAGAAGGTCAAGAAGGTTCTTGAACGACTATGTGCTGCGGGACTCCAGGCCAGCATCAAGAAATGCGAGTTTCACGTTACTCAGACGAAGTATCTAGGGTTAATTTTGACAACTGATGGGATTGAAGTTGACCCAGAGAAGACTGCAGTGATCTGCATTTGGGCAGTGCCAACCACTGTTCGGGGCGTGCAGTCATTCCTTGGGTTCTGCAACTTTTACCGAAGATTCATCAAGGACTATAGCCGCGTTGCAAAGCCACTAAATCAACTGACAAGAAAGGATGTGCCTTTCAATTGGACTAAACAGCATCAGAAGGCCTTTGAAGAGTTAAAGAGATGACTAACTGATGCCCCAATACTGCGACACTATCACCCCGAATTGGGAACAAAGCTAGAAACTAACGCATCAGATGGAGTGGTGGCTGGAGTACTCTCCCAGAAGCATGGAGAACTCTGGCACCCAGTGGCTTATTACTCAAAGAGCATGTCAGACACTGAGCGCAACTACGAGATTCATGACAAGAAAATGCTAGCCATCATTCAAGCATTGCAGGAGTGGCGAGCTGAGCTAGAAGGGCTACAACTTCAAGAGCGTTTCAACATATATACTGACCATCACGCCCTGGAATACTTCATGACTACTAAGTTGAATGCACGACAAGCCCGGTGGGCTGAGCTCCTTTCCTAATTTTACTTCCTGATCCGTTACCGCCCCGGCCAAGAGAATACTCTAGCTGACGCCCTTGGTCGACCCAGCACAGAAGTGCAGAAAAAGGATGATTATCGCCAACAGATTTTGTTGAAACCGAAAACTGTTGAACAGCCAATGGAAACCAACCAGATCAATGAATGTGCTGAAGTCCACACTATCAATGTGCTTGAGCCCACCCTACAAGTTGTGGACCGAGTGCTCAGTGCAAACCGGAACTCCACCACAGCAGAGGAACATCGTGAGAAAGCTCGGGCAGGAAGGGATGATTGGAATCTGCAAGATGGCCTACTACTGAAAGGAAACCGTTGGTTTGTTCCTGATGATGACCCTGAGCTCCGCACCCGACTACTTGATGAAGTGCATGCACAAGTATCAACTGCACATCCAGGGAGAACAGAAACCCAACAGCTCATCAAAACATGACACTACTGGCCAACCTGGAGACAAGATGTGGAGAGATATGTGCGTAATTGCTCAAAGTGCCGGAGAGCTGAGAACCCTCATGATCATGCCCCTGGACTGCTCCAACCTTTACCCATTGCAGAACGGCCCTGGCAGCATATATTTATGGATTTTCGCTCCTTCCCAGCTGACAAGAAAGGATGTGATGCCGCACTAGTGAATGTGGATCGATTTAGCAAGAGACCTATCAGTATTCCTTGCAAAAAGACTGCCACCTCTGAAGATGTTGCGCGTATGTTTATTGAGCATGTTTATTGCCACAGAGGACCTCCATCAACTATCATATCTGACCGTGTACCCCAATTCGTATCGGCATTCTGGAATAAGTTTTGTCAAATTCCTGGAGTGAGGCTGAAGCTGTCCACAGCATATCATGCTCAAACTGATGGGCAGACTGAAATTGTGAACCAGCATATTATTAACCGACTGAGACCTTTCATCAACCGCTACGAGGACAATTGGTCTGAGCTACTACCATTGATTGATTTTGCCGCAGCTACTTTGCCTTCGGAATCAACAGACCCATCACCGTTCCTTGTCGATTGTGGGTACGAGCCCCGGACTTCATTCGACTAGACGCCAACTGAGGGATCCCCTCCCCAGGATGAAAGGATTAGTCGAAAACGAGCTCAAGAAACTGCCAAGAAGATGGAGGGCATATGGACTGCAGTTGCAGAACAGATCAAGCATGCACAGGACCAGCAGAAAAAACAAGCAGACCGGCGACGTCGCCCTGTTGACTTTGATGTGGGTGATAAAGTGTGGCTCTCCCTTCGCCACTATCAAACAGACCGACCGAACAAGAAGCTTGATAGCCAGATGGTTGGGCCCTTCCCGATACTCGAACGGGTGGTAACGCCTACCGATTAGAGCTCCCTGACTCGATGAAGATACATCCTGTGTTTTCACCCGACAAGCTACGACGGCTCAGCTCAGCTCAGGGCCTTTATCGACATTCACCGTCAACATAGCAAACAGTGCCATGAAAGCAATCAAGACCAACAGCTGCTTAGCGAGGCCACACACAACTATATAAGATTTCTTCGTGTAAATAGACTCTCCTCTTCTTTTCCTTTCTTCTTCAGATTCGATATTCTCGTCGATGACTACAATAGTCTAGATAGGAATTCAGTTCGTTATTATCTACTATTCCGAGCTCGTGACAGAGCAGATGCTTGAAAAGTTCATGAAGAGCACAGAAGTTGCAATGCAGGATGCTGCTCTGTTAAGTCAAGAACTCAACCAGCTTCGCACATCAATAAACATAAGAAAGAGAAGATGATGATGACACGAGCTTTTATTCAAGATGGAGGGAGCTTAACTGGTGCTGAGGGATTGCAAAGATTGAGAAAAAAAAAAGAGCCACAATCAAGATCACGGCGGCCTGCACGGTGCAGTAGTTGCAACCAAGAAGGCCATAATAGATTAAAATGCCCTCTTAGATAGTAATAGAATTATTGTATTTGGCATGCTAGCATGGAGAGGATACTACGTAGATGTACAGTGTAATTAGTATACGCTACCGCCGACTCGCCCCCCGGTGATAGATTACGTTATTTATCCTTTCACTGGATGTAATACACAAGTTTTCGCTTTCAAAGTATTTCATTTTCTTTTTCCTTTCAATCAGTACCCTCATCTGTCAACAAGCACCCTGAAAGAATCCAACCTTTCCTTCTTCCCTCTCGCTATCAATATTTGACAACTATAAACGGGAGGAACTACCAGCCATGACGGATTGCTGGACAGAAGACTGGAAAGTGATCTGGTCTCCAGCGTCGAACGAAGAGCTCACCAAATGGAAATCGAATATTGATGGCGCTGACCTTGTCCCAGGCCAGTTCAAACCTTCCATGGAGCACATCCTCTGTCGAGCGATCATGAGCGAAGACTATGATCTAGTCCGATCCTGCATTTCCAAAGGAGCCAAATTGAATGGATGGGTCCACGGCAGTATATGGCGAGTCAACAAAACTTTGGAGCTGTTCTGGATACTTGTTCCCGCTGGACTGGATGTAAATCACAATTTCGACATAATAGGTGGTTATGTTGCAGCAACCGCAGGTCATAACCAGATGGAATTGACTAGGTACCTTTTGGAGCATGGGGCGGACCCCCAACCGCAACCCATTCATTGGCATCTACCCCGCCCTTAATTTGGCTGTGAAAGAAAACCATGCGGAGATTGCTGAGATGCTTATCCAATATGGTGCCAAGGTTAATGGACTGGGCGCATTGGCAATGGCAGCGCAGTATCGCCGGTTCGAAATGATGGAGCTGCTCTTCCGACATGGGGCAGATGTAAATGATGATGCAAAGGACCGGATTGAAGTATGCATTGATTTTGTCGAAAGGACTACTGCCCTGCATAAGGCCACAGAAGCAGGGCACGTTGATGTGGTGGCCTACTTAATTGAACGTGGGGCGAACCCGGACTTGAAGGATGAAGATGGACGGACACCTTTTAGCGGCGGCCGAAGAGAATAACCACCCCGAGGTGGCAGAATTTTTGAATAACTAAAATAAAATAAAAATCATATTAGTAATGTGCATATCCCCTCAAGCCGTCACGGGAGTAATCCCCGTCACTTCCCTCAGGTCTCTGCTGCTGAAACCCAACCTAATGACGAATTCGCCCTCAGGAATCAACCACTGTTGTGATACGATATCCCAATAACTCAGATCCCTGCGCATCAGCTCAAAGTTGACGGTGCGCGACTCGCCAGGCGCCAGGAAAACCTTATCAAATCCTCGGAGCTGCTTGGGTGGGGTTCCTTCTGGGGTGCTGTCTGGGAAGGTAACATAGAGCTGCGGGACCGTTGCTCCCTTTACATCCCCAGAATTCGTGACTACAGCAGACACGTTATATACTTTCTCCCACAGTGCAGGGTTACCTCCGGGCTGAACGGGTAGCTTTTCCGGGACAGAGGAAATAGATTCGGTCAGAGGTTCTGCCTTGATGTTGGAAAGATTGAAGGTCGTGTACGACAGACCGAAGCCGAATTCGTAAAGCACAGAGATGTTATGGGCATCAAAGTAACGGTAGTCGATTTCGAGCTTCTCGTCGAACCACGCCTGCCAATCTTCCCTACCCATCGTTGTTAATTCCGTCGTTGGAGGTGCATTGTAATCGCTACCGTTTTTCGCAATTGTGTATGGTAGCTTCCCAGAGGGGTTAACATCCCCATAAAGCACATCGGCAATGGAGTTACCAGACTCCTGTCCAGGGTAGTGAGCGGCGAGAATGGCAGTGACGTTGGGGTGACTTGCAAAAGGAAGTTCATTGAGGCCAGACGAATGGGTAACAACTATGGTATTGTTGCAATCCTTAGCGACAGAGTTGACAACATTGTTCCCATCATAGTCCACATTTAGGTGCTCGCGGTCCGCTCCCTCTTCGGCCCAGGCCTTGAGAAAGACGAGACAAACTTCAGGCGCTGTGGGTACCCAAAGATCGGTCACGTTTGAATTCGCGATGAGGGTATTGTTCAACCAATTTTGAACCAGAATATTGCCATTCTTGGAACGGGACTTGACGGCCTCTAGCGGAGAAATCAGATATGAGAAGCGACCAGTTCCCGAGCCACCGCCTGTAGCGAGCGTGCCAAATTCAAAGCTATCTTCATTGACGGCGCCCATCGTGCCCTCACCAGCATCATTGCCAAAGATGGCGATTGACTTGGGAGCCTTCAAAGGTAGAGCCCCATTCTCGTTCTTGAGTAGGATAGTGGCTTCAGCTCCGTGTCTACGGATCAGCTTGCCATGGTCACCACGGACATCACGACTGCGCTCTCCAGTAATATTAAACTCGCGAAGCCATGTAGATGGGGGAGAGAACGTGTTGAGATCGGCGGATGAAGGGTCAACGGACGGGAAGTCTTTGTCCTGGCCGAGCCAGTAGTAAGGGGTCATTATACGGACAATCATATCATCCACGCGAGTCTCATCAATGGTTCCATTGTTGACAGCCTGGGTGACGTTGCCTCCAAAGAACGAACCCGCTTCGGGGTGCGTGCCGTATGCCCCGAGACCTCCTGGCATATTCATATCGAGACCGCCCTTGATGGAGGCGACGCCAGAGTGAACGCCTCCCCAGTCGGACATGACATAGCCCTGGAAGCCGAGCTCCTCCTTGAGAAGGCCGTTGAGAGCCTTCGAGTTCTGGCAGGCGTAGGAGCCGTTGAGGCGCTGGTAGGAGCACATGAAGCTAGCAACTTTGGCGCGGGCAGCGTTGGCGAATGGCCAGAGGTATAGTTCATGCATAGTTCGGTCATCGATATTGGACGAAAGGGCTTCCTGTTTGATATCTGTTACTGTACCATTGTAGTCGTAGATTGGATTCCGTTGTGTCTCTTGTTCATTGCCGATAAAGTGCTTTGCATTGGCCTGGACACCTGCATCCTGGTAGCCCTGAATGGTTCGTTCCATGGCGACACCAGTCAGGTAAGGGTCTGCTGCAAAGCCTTCCCAGTTTCTTCCCCCATAAGCTGAGCGTCCGAGTGGGCCAGCTACAGGTGAAAGGGTTATATGTGCACCTTTGGCCCTGAACTCCTGTCCTATAGCGAAACCTCGTTCATACAAGAGATCCCTGTCCCATGTCGATGCCGCAGTGACACCAGCGGAGAAGACACTGGCATAGTCAGCGACACGAATTGCCAAAGGACCGTCCTGCAAGCAGAGACCGTCGAAGCCAAGACGAGGAATCGCCACGATATTTCCAACGCAAGGCCCGGGTTGGCCGGTGACCATGTCAGCTTTCTCTTCGAGCGTCAAAAGAGCAACAAACTGCTGGGCCTTAGCGAAGGCTACTTCCCAGCCACCCAGCCCGGTAGCATTTGCTGTTATCTAGGTTAGCAAAGCAATACTTGATCAATAGGTTAAGTTGTGCTTAGGAACATACGCGAGGGAAGGACAGCGGGCGAATGTCCATACTGCCCGAGGATGGCCGTGTTACGGGGCTGGACATAGGTGAAAGCACCTTCGCTTCGAGGAGGTGAATCGTACTGCTGGCCGTTGACCACAGTAGCAGCTAACAGGCCCGAGACAATAAGGTGGGCAATGCTGGCCATCATTCGTACGTGGATCGTTGTCGGACCCCAAAAGCTGCTCTGCAGAAGTCATCCTCAAGATCGGTGTCCAACCACAACTACTTATAGCCCACAAAAGGATACAGAAATCTCTTTCCAGTCGGCCACGATCCGTCTTTTTGGGATACTATACGGGATCCAGGAGCCACAATGCCACGGGGCTCGGCTCGTGCGCCCCCGCATCTCCATTCCCCGC
This sequence comes from Aspergillus intermedius, assembly GCA_039880815.1. Lineage (NCBI taxonomy): Eukaryota > Fungi > Ascomycota > Eurotiomycetes > Eurotiales > Aspergillaceae > Aspergillus > Aspergillus intermedius. Next base: position 474,294 of record JBDODA010000006.1, on the reverse strand, counting down.
ATTTTATCCCCGGGTGAATTGGTTGGTCCCTTGGCCAATATAAATCTCGAGTTATTCTCGGCTCTCTGCGACGACAGTGCTGAAGCAGCGATAGCAAAGACCATGGCAGAAAGTATGCATTGAAGCACCCAGCTTCGTCTTTTCTTCCTTGGTCCAATTCAATCTCATTCATCACTCCAACTCCCAGTGGCATAGGTGCTTGAATTGGATTACTTACCTAATGAACAGGGCTACAGTAATCCGGGCAGCTGAAGGATTCCATATTGCTTGGCTGTTGTCTTCGATCCGACAAAATTGCCTAATCATCTGACAAGGGGGAAATGGCATTTCTTCGGTTCTCTCCATGCGTGGTTTGTTGTGGATTATGCCGCAACAAAGCATTACAACCACAGAGTAAGCCGGGTACTTAAGAGGATAGCCCAAACATAGACTAGGGGCAAGTTACAAGGATTTTATGCGGAACACAAAATCCCCTCATTGGATGTACTATCCCCACCATGGCATTGACACTGGCAATGAATTGACCTAGGGTCGTTATCTCCGGGGGAAAAAACTCTAACTTGCTTACCAGAAAGTGGATACTAAACCAGAAATGGTGCCAACGGTAAACACGACCTCGTATAATGTGGGCACACCTCCCAACAAGCGTGTGGTGGACCACGTTCGATCTAATATCCGAGAAGATGTAAGAAAGAATAGACCCTAGTGATACCTGGCTATATTCTCCTTACTTTGGTGGATGCCTCAGATAAACTGCCAATGTCCCACGAAGGTTAGCGGCGGACTAAATAGCCTGAACCAGGCTCGTGATATACTCCAATTGCAAAATAACTGAGAGTAGGAAACCCAGGCAAGGTGGGCAAGCGCCAAATCTGGTTGATAGAAAGCATATCTGATATCTAAAACGAGGCATGTCTATTGTCGATAGCCTGGTCGCTTTCTCACATTCTTCAGCTCAAATGATAGCATTTTATTCGCTTTTGCAGCCTCTTCAGATATTGTATGCAGGTAGATTTGGTTCTGAAAGCACCGCCATAGTCTTAATTGTGAGCGATACGGATCACAGGTGCTGATTGTCAGCGACCCTTGTATCCTGAATGTTTTCCAAACAATCATACCCAGAACATACCTTTTCTTTCTTTCTTTCTTTTTGGTGTCCGCGGTTTGCCAGGTCTGGTATCTCTCCAAAGATGTTTTGGTATAGGACTAATATCTCAGCTTTCTCGTATTTCTCATGAGAATATGCAGTTTATTTAAGGTTGACACCGAAGGTTGGTATGAGAGACGAACAAGTATTTTATCAGGAAATCTTTCATGTATTCTGGTGTTACAATTTATGCAAAGCTGTCATTTGTATCAAAGTATTGATACGTCCCCGACAGCGCAATCCTACATTTATTGACGTGGTGCACGTAAAACCGTACCTACCATAAAAATGTCAACAGAATTCTTTAATACATAAGACAAGACAGCCAGATTATGGTCATAGTGTCACTGTTCTAGGGCTGTTACATGTATAGCACGTAGAAAAACTTCCACACCTCTCCAATCTATATATGTGAGTAACTAGGTGATAACCGGCTATGGCTACCAGTCGTGCTGTTTCACATAGACCACCATTCGTCATTTCTTTTTACCACGATACAAGCATATTCCTTCCACCCATGGCATGTCTTCTATTGATATGTCCTCATCGCCATACAATGTCCGTCAAACATAAGCTGGGAAGCACAATCACAGATACCGCATAATCGGAGATTCCCCCCTCATCGCCCGCCACAGATTAGTGTTATACAAAACGTCAGGACACCCCCGAATCACCCATCCCCACTTCTTAACAAAACTCTCCGTTACCTCCCAATTTGCTGGATTATGCGGTTCGCCCCAAATCAATAACATGTTATCTGCCGCATCCGGATTCCAGAATCCGAAAATATCCAGACAAAGTTCGTCCTCATCGTAGGTTCCCTGTGCAAGAATCATATTATCCCGTACTCCAGGATGTGGGAAGAAGTCCAGCCATGGATGATGGTGCCGTGAGCGCTGAGTAGGTGTTGGACTTAGAGATGGCGGGTACGACTCAGTCGCGGCCGTTGCCGGACTAGCCTGGTTAAAAGGTGATAAAATATCCGCCCCGCATAGACCGTCCATAACCAGTCCTAATAGGCCGATATTGGTCGCAAAGGCGCGGTATACATTAATTCTCGACAGAGAGAACAAATGGTCAATAGCAGGAGAACCAAGGATATAGCTTTGGTACGCAGCCGATGTGAGATGTTCGAGAATCTGTTGTTCTTTTTGCTGTACTGAAAGGTCGGAACATCGGTTGATTTCTGTTATGAACTGTACTTGAGGACTTCTGCGCTTTCCTTATGAAACTTAGGCCTGAGTACTGAGCGGATCCACACAACTACTACATCATAAGGTACTCACTGTATGTTCGCTGGCTTAGCCTATTCTGTCGTCGCCGTCTCTCAACGCGATCTATGATGCCATGCCAGTCATCTTCTGGTGGAACATTGCGGTCAGCGCTTCGCGTAGACCTAGTTTGAACCGAGCTGGAGGGTCTCATTTTTGTCCTTTTGCCGTGTCGAGATGGCTCATGTGGGGGGATATGCACAGGAGGTAGAAGATCTGTGGTTCTCGGAAGGATTTTGCTATGAGACTCAACACTTGATGACACTATCGGGCCATTACAGTCAATATCCAGAGGACAGGTGCAGCGTAGAAATGAATTGTGTTGAGAACTTGAATGGCAGCAGCCTGATAAATGTTACGTAATTAAGTTTAATTTGTGTTGGAACCCAGGGTGTAGTGGATATATGGCTCAACCAATAGAGTCGCAAAAAGAGGTCTGAATTGCTATGAAGCCCCTTCTCTGGCAATTTATGGGGGGCAGGCTGACTAATACAAAACAATCGGCTATCTAAATATTCCGTCTCCGAGTACTGGATTCCAACAATTTGTTAACTAACTTACTTGACACACTAACAAATGCCTAGGCTAGGGTCTGTCTAAAGAGTCTCCGGAACCAAAACTTCTCTGGCTTTATAAAGCTCCTCAAGATACCTCTCCTCCTCCTCGGTTAATACCTTACCCTTCGCAGCGATGGCCTGCTCCATCCTCTCCACGGTATTAAACCCAATAATGGGGCTCACCACCCGCTTATTAATCCAGGCCAACGCAACATGCGCCATGGGCCAGTGTCTTTTCTCCCCGACCTCCATAACCCGCCGAATGATGCTCAGATCCGGCTCACCAATATTGGAAGACGATGATCCGATCTCCAACTTGCTTCTCATAGTTGTACCGTAATCCGACGGGGATCGGGCCAGGTGACCTCGGGAAAGAGGCGCCCACGGAATCAATCCTACACCCGTGTCATTACAGAACCGAATCATCTCGCGCTCCTCTTCACGATAGAGGAGATTATACTGGTTCTGCATGCTGATGAACTTAGTCCATCCGTTAATCTCAGCACAGAATTGCATACGGGCGAACTGAGTCGCCCACATGCTACTTGCGCCGATATAGCGGACTTTGCCTGACACAACCAGGTCATGAAGGGCTTTCATAGTCTCTTCGATTGGCGTGGTTGTATCGAAGCGGTGGATTTGAAGGAGATCGATATAGCCCGTGTCGAGACGTTTGAGGGACGCCTGAACTTGGTTGAAGATTGCGGTTCGGGAGAGACCGAATTGATTTTGGTAGTCTTTAGATTTTTCGATCCGTTCCCTGTTCGTCCAATGTAAGATTTCTATACACAATCTCTGTCAGCAATACCCCATGGAAGAAAAAAGGAAAAAAAAAAAAAAAAAAGAGAGTGTGAAGCTCGTACCGGGTTCTTCGGAAACACCCCAGAAGCATTTGGTCATAATCACGACCTTCTCGCGGGGAATCGAGTACTTCTTGAGGGCCTTGCCAACAACAACCTCCGAGGCACCATTACAGTAGACGTTGGCAGTATCCCAAGTGTTGAGACCTCTTTCGTAAGCTGCTTTAAGGAGCGGAAGTGCCTAGCTCTGTTAACCAAGAAATGTTTCAGGCATTATCACAGAACTTACCCTTTCTTCTTCTAGGGTCCATGGCATAGATCGAGAATCTCCAATGCTCATACAACCAAAGATAGGCACCGAGATCCTCAGACCGCTATTACCAAGGCAGCGATACTCACACATGGTACGAGACGTGAGTTCTGACATTATGAAAAATAGAGACCTTTCGGAAGAATAGCACAACGTGCAAATAGTGGCGGACACGATTGTTCTCCGTGACATGAAAAGTCCGTTCCAAGGCAGTTACAAGCTTCTTATGTGATCCTTTCGCTCCCAATATCACAATGCTTGTACCTAGATTATAGCACCTAACTTTAAGCTCAGCATGCCCCACTGGGCATAAGCATCTTGGCATAAGCTGCCGGAGATAACGGACATAGTCCGCTTTCCCAGGCCCCTGATTGGTTTGCCAATTAGGGAAGATCGCCCCAGCTTAGACTCTGTACACTTTAGGCGCTAGTTTAAAGTCATCTCTGATAAGCCAAAGCCCCGGGTGCCCGTGTACAGTTTTGTGTCATACTAGGGTTATCGTCCTCGATTGCCATAGACTTCGCCACAACTTGCGGATGATCCTCACCTACTCGATTCGCGGCCTAAGCTTTAGCGTAAGCCAGGTTTTTTCTAGCTCTTGACGCCATAGTCGCGCTATTGCACTTCCCTGACAGGCATCTACATTCGAATATCAGCGTCGCTAAGGTTCCTCCACCTAACGCTTTCGAAAACGAACAGATACAACATGAGGGCTTTTGCATCTTTTGCCGCAGTTCACCGGACGGTGCCCAGATGTCTGAGCGCAAAATGGGTCGGATGAAAGGCTCCCATTAAGTAGAGTTTGTTACTATCTTCCGTGTCTTTCTACTATGAATGATATCGTCACCGGATTACGATCACGATGATCAAGTCTCTGCCAAGCATGGAATTAAAAGAATTGCCGGGGAAGGGATTATGTCTCTAAAATGCATCTCTGTTGTTCGGCCGTGGACCTGATTCAAGAACTCCTATAAAAGCGCAGCGATCGCATGCTTATTAGAGCAAACCTCATGATCGGAAGCTGTTTCAATCAATCCTAGGTTTCCTCTTTTTCCTTCACTTATGCTTAATTAAGCAACATGGCTCTCAGCGCTCTCAGCACTCTCAGCGGCACCATGCGTGCTGTTGTCTTCAGTGGCATTCCGTACGAGATGACAGTTCAGGACGTTCCAGTCCCAACCATCCTGAACCAAACAGATGCCATTGTCAAAATCACCACGGCTGCCATCTGTGGGTCAGACCTGCACTATTACCGCGGTGTCTTGGGTGGAGGTGAAGTGCCCTTCACGGTTGGCCACGAAGGCGTTGGGTATATTGCCAAAATTGGTGAGGATGTGACTGGCCTCTCCGTCGGCGATTATGTCGTAGTCCCAGATGCTGTTTCCCCTGGCGTGCTTGAGATGGAGCCGCCAACGGACGCCAATCCCGGAGGGGGTGGAGAAATCGGAGGACTTCAAGGTTTGATTTTATATTCTTTTTGAATATTCCTCAAATGTGTCGCTGACCAGATTGAAGCCGAGTATGCTCGCATTCCATGGGCCGACAAGAATCTGATCCCTATCCCCTTGACTCACAACACAACGAACCGAACAATAGAACAAGACTATGTCGCTGTTTCCGATATTTTCGCTACTGGCTGGTCTGCTATCTCCTGGTCTGGCTTTGTTCCTGGTGATACAGTCGCGGTCTTTGGTGCTGGTCCTGTCGGTCTCCTCGCTATCCACTCTGCAATCCTTCGGGGCGCAGCTCGTATTTACGTCGTCGACCATGTCCAGCAGCGGCTCGAGGTCGCCGCTGCTGCCGGTGCTATCCCAATCAACTTCGTTGAATCCGATCCCGTCGCTCAGATCCTGAAGCATGAACCAAACGGTGTCATCCGTACAGTTGATGCCGTAGGTATGGAGTCGCTCAACGCAGATCTCGCGATCCAAGAAGACATAGTGCTCCATCAAGCTCTCGCGGTTACTCGGAGAGAGGGTGGGATCGGTATTGTTGGAGTCTACCAAGCCGGTCCCGATTCGGAAATGGCGCCACGCGGCAGCACGCTCTCCCCTAACGCGACCATCTCTATGACGGACTTTTGGGGTAAGGGCATACGTATTCACGCCGGACCCGTGGATCCTAAGGATGTTGCACCAGAGCTTGTACGTTTGATTGCTGAGGGCAAGGCGCACCCCAGCTTCGTCAATGGAGTTGAGATCGATATCGAAGATGTCCCTGAGCACTACCGGAGATTCAACCGTCAGGAGGATGTCAAGGTCTTTATCCACTTTGACTAAGTATGTGATTGATAGCAGTTCATTAAACACATTGCAATTTACGTAGCATAACTATAGGTTTTACAAGGCGCCTTGTTCTAGATGCAGAGTAAAATACGGAGTAATAAATATAGACATGCACCGAGACCTCCGAGACCAATCAAAGACCAACAGTATCGAGGCTCACAGTGAGATGTTTCGATTTCCAATCGGACTTGTTCAAGTCCTAGCTCACGGAGAGGTAACCCTCGGAGCCTATCTTGAACTTCACCCTTTTTGAAGTAGATAACTAACCCCGAGTTGCCTCTTTTTCTTCAAAGGACTCTTCAACTGTTCGAGCAATAGTGGGCCTCCCTGTTCAAGCCATGCCATTTAACCAAAATATGCATTTGCTATCAGACAATTCACCCCACTCTGAAACCTGGCGGAGGAGCTCAGTTCTGGTCCCTGGAAGAGACACAACTTGATGCTGATCCATGTATGGGTCATATGAATTGTAAAAGCTCCTTTTGGCTTGTTGAATCATTCATAAGTACTTGACAATAATTGGTTCCGTAGTATGTCTCGCTGGCTTTGTTGGGCATCCTGTGTTTGAGTATGGGGCAGGGATCATTTATTATTATTATTATTATTTAATCAAGTTTATTGTCCATATCGAGCCCTAGAGCTATGACAGACCATTATTCGTGGACTTGAGGCCGATAGCTATTTTATAGTCTCTTATCCCTATGAGTTCCTGAGGCACTAGCCCCCTTCTATACTCTTTCTGATCCTTTTCCTCGCCCCAAACCGCCTGTATGTGCAGGGCTTTCGAGCAGAGTGCTCTCCTTGTGTTTCAGAGCAGGGTGGGTGTGGCCTAAGCTGAATCTCAGCTTAGGCCACCCTCCCTGCTACCCTTCTGCTGTTCTGATCGCCTCCTCTAGTGCTTCCAGTCCCCATTCGTCATCTCTTCGGGCCCTTTCCGCCATCCGTTGTGGGTGCGCCCGGGGTAGAGCTACACTGGTGCTGGCTAGGAATTGTAGCAGTGCCCTTGTAGCTTTGGGTTCTCCTAGAAGTCGTCCTTGTGGATATTCTTCTGCCGTAGTGGGTCTCATAACTCCGTCTGTCTCCAGGTCCTTGTAGAGCCTGTTTCGTTGGTGTCGCCATTTCCAACATTCAAAGAGAAGATGGTGTGTTGTCTCCCTTGATATACCACATCCCTCACAGGTCGCATCCTCCTGGACCCGGATCCAATGTAGGTATGCTCCTATAGCTGCATGTCCTGACTTCAGTTGAAAATAGCGGCTTGCTAGGTGCTTGGGAGTCATTGCAGCTGTTGGGTCGAGCCGCCAGCTCCTCTATGGTCTGTATATTCGTTGACCTTGTTGGGATCGCTGTCCAAGCTCCTTAGTGAGCCATCTTTGCCTTTGTGTTGTGATGGCCTCTGTTTGGGCTCTACAGGCAAAGGCCAGGGAGATCTCTCTTGGGCCTCTTCCTGGGGGTCTGTTGGCTGCCTGCTTTACTACCTGGTCGGCTCTTTTGTTTCCTTCTACCCCTGCATGTCCCGGAACCTATTGGATAGTGGGTTGGCGACCTTGGGTATGTAGTCTCTTGGCTATAGCATGTGCTTGGATTGCTAATGCTTGGCCTGGTCCTGGCTGGGTATGTCGCAGCCTCACAATTGCGGCTTGGGAGTCCAGCATGATAGTGACTGGTCTTTGATCTCCCACCTTATCTGCTACCTGGAGTGCTTGAACAACTCCAAGAAGCTCTGCATTAAAGACCTCATATCCCTTGCCCAATGGAAGCCCCCAGCTCTTCCAGGCTCCTCCTGGTTCTTGCCATGCAAGTCCTGCTCCGCACCTGCCATTCTCCAATCTTGATCCATCTGACCAGATTGCCAGTCTAGGAGAGAGAGATTGTGCTGCTGCTAGGGCCTCTGGACCTGGTAGTACCTCTATTCTGCCTGGGAACTGGTTATTGGTCGTCTGTATTGTGCTTTCAAAGCCCTCAGATGGGTCTGCTGGTAGGACGTCGGCTAGTTGTCGAGCTAGATGTTGTCCCAGGGACCATGGGCCTCGGTTGCTGATGTCAGCCCATCTCTGGTTCCCTGGGGTCTGCTCCCCAGGCTGGGCATGTTGATCCCCTTCCCGGAAGCTCACTGGGAGGATCTCCTTAGCCGGGTGGTTCTCCGGTAAGCTGAGCAGCCAGGTAGTATATCTCAATTGTCTGGCCTCCAATAGGGCCTCTGCTGGTGTTAGGCCTGCTTCGCGGACTAGTGGCCCTACAGGAGTTGAATTTAACATGCCAGTGATAACATGGGCCTGTTGATTGATCATCAGCTGTATGCCTGCTAGCCAATCCTTCTGGCCTTGCCACCAGAGCTCTGCCCCATACAGGGCTACTGACTGTACTGCCGCCACTTGGGCCTGGCGAGCTAGTCCTGGGGCAAGTCCATGACTCTGGCATAGGTGTTGTACCCTGTTCTCTGCAGCCTGTGCCTTGCACATACAGGTCTGATAATGGGCCTTGAGATTCAGCCTAGAATCAAGCCAGACACCAAGCCATTGTGTTGCCTCTGGGTTGAAGGGCACACAGTGGCCATCTACTTCCACTCATGCTTGTTGGATCTGATCTTTCAGATCCCGGCCCTGTTTGTGAGTAAGCAGGACTGCTTCTGTTTTCCCTGCATCAAACTGGACCACATTATTGTGCCCCCGATTAATAGCCACCTTAGCTGCTTCCTGCAGTTTGTCACAGACCTCTTTGACGGAGTGTCCTGAGGCAAGCAGGCCTATGTCATCTGCAAATGAGAGACACTGGATGTCACGGAGCAGGGGTGCTCGCTAAGTCACATGACATGTTGGATTCCTTTGTGTTGATTTCTTTGTTCTGTTTGAGGGGCAGAGCCCCTCGCACATTAAATAGTTGAGCGCTGGCAGGCCCAGCGCTCTTTCCTTTTCTTCCTCATGCTAGTATTTCCCAGATAGTTCACCAATAAATTTCATATTGAACGGAACCATCACAGTGGACAACGGAATAAGTGATATAATTGGAACATACTAACCAGTCAGAGAGCCTTATAATTCCGGGAGCCTGCACTCTGGACCTAATTGGCTACAATCAAATGGGCAATCAATGGGCTACCCATGGGCTACCCATAACCCATGGGTAGCCCATGGATAGCCCATTTTACCCGAAATTCATCAAGCTCATGCCCCGGGTTCCCAGAATTGGAAGATAGATCTGGCAGCTTTTTTTGGCCGCACGGGAGTCTCAGGGCTGAATAATAATCAATTGGAGCTACTTGCAGGTGGAATTTGTACTATGAAGTAAAAAAAAAAAAATTGAAAATCTAAGGATTGTAGACATCATCAGATCCCTATGTTTTCCTGTAAAGCCCAGTCGTAGCTGTAGGAAATATATATTTTCATATTCAATACAGCTATATTGGCTCTTCACTAACATTACTCAACATATATACTATTTTGTATATAGGATCTATAGCCAGAATATAAAACAGCTATTGCAATATTCATATTCAGTCCAATTTCAAACATTTACAAGGGAATTACATCAGAAGTTGGCTATAATCATGATCGTGACCAAAACATGTGTTTTTTATATTATGCTGAATCAGCAAATAATGCATCCTAATCAGGAAAGTTATGCATGCATGGGTATTCGATGGGTTACCCATGGGTAGTGGGTCAACTCCCATGGGCAGGAAATGGGTACTACATTGGTACCCATGGGCCTATGGGTATGGGTAATGGGCAGAGACCTCTACCCATTGGGTACCCATGCCGAGGTCTAGTCGAACATGTCTGCCAGCACGAAGTTGGATGGTCACGTTCTAATTGACGTGGAAATCATCAAGGGTGTGGCACTAGCAGGCAGGAGGGTGTGGTGCTAGCAAGAGGGAGTGTGGCATCAAAAATACGGGGTGTGGCAGTAGTAGCTCCCTATATTTATAGGGACCCAACTTTCCATCCATCTGTAACCCAGGACAAGGAGATGGGCTTACTTCATATCTTGGCTCCTCCTCGCTAACGTCGACGTTCCGACCAGCCTGGTTACCGGGCTCGGTGAGGATGGATTGGATAGTGCCGATGCTTTTGGAGGTGCAGGAGTCGGGGCCTGCACTTGTTAACTACTATCCAGATTGAAATTAGAATGGGGAAGGGGGGGTACCCCCGACGGGCTTGTAGTGCACAGCTTGACCGTTGCCGTATTGGGGCATTTTGTTGGTTATTTCGTTCTTGGAGTGCTTTATTGGGAGTGCAGAGTGATGGTAGATGTTAGTTGATTGAAGTGATGCCCATTTTTATATTATAAGAAACTGCTTGTGAAACCGGATTATTGTAATTGAAATTCAACTTCAGACGTGTCGGAGATCAAGATCAATCGAGACTCGATCTTATATACCAAACCAACCTATTGAAAACCATGTGATATAGATCATCGGCTAACATACTTTGCGATTAAGGTTGCGACGTGCGAGTGATCATTTAATATTAGTTGATAGTTACCCCTAATGGCATAACCGGATTATTCATTCAATAGCCTAACCGTCCTATCTAGCGTCTTTTCATACGGTCTCGTACAGCGGCTAAACATCCTCCTCCCAAGGCGCCCTCGCCCTCCGATAACTAACCCCCCACACAAACCGACTCACCATCGGCTCTTCATCAACCGCACAATGCACTCTCCCGTCTCTCCCCCTGAACCATCCTAGTCCGTACCGTTTACCTTTGCTGACCAGCATCTCCATCATTTCTCGGTTATTGTATAATTCCGTCCCTGTGAAATCCTCCAACATGCGCGATTGGTGGATGAATGCGAGGATGGAAGCGATGGTAGATGGTTGACGGGGCATGAATGGCCGGCGACGGCGGATGAAGATTAGGATTGCGGAGAGGATCATGAAGAGCACGATGGCCATGGATAGGATGGAGGAGGAGTAGAAGGAGTGCCGCGTTTCTGTTTTCACGGCGAGCGAGGAAAAGGTAATTGTGAGAAGATCGGAAAGGATAGAGCCCATGCCTACTAGCGCGACGAGCCAGTGGTGGTTGCGCAGCGATTTGAAGAGGATAACGCCGTAGGGCGTGCCTTGGTAGTCCAGGGTGAGCGTTTGTTCCGGGCGGGCGTTGCCTTTGGTGAGGGTATGGAAGGGTTCCATCATTTTCACGTTGAATTCTAACGTGGCCCAGAGTTGTTTGATGAGTGTTGCTACTAACACGGGGAGCCAGGGGATGTCGCGGATGACGTGGTTTAGTCGGCGGTCGTAGGTGATTGCTGGGACGAAGGGAAGGCAGATGATCATGAAGATGATGAACGCCATTAGCCAGACAGGGCGGAGGATGATAGGTTGCGGGTTTGGTGGCTTAAGTGGTTTCTCTGCGTCTGTGCCCTGATCTGTACCTGTATATTCGCCCTGCCAGATGGTGGATTTGTAGAGGATGTATCGGCGGTGTTGAAGTTGCTTGTGGATGTCATCATGCAGCGACTCGTCCATGCCTTGGAATTCTGCTAGGATATGCGAACGGTTCGCCATGGCTGCGATACCAGCAACTCCAAGCGGGTCACTCAGAAGACCTGACTTGCGACGTAGTTGAACTAGAAGCACGATCGCGAGGACAGCAACAAGAATCAGGCACGACGTGACCAACCGCGACCAGACTGGTTCAACGCGAAGGAAGTACTTGAAGTCAGCATCGCAGGGTTTATCATCACCAGGCTTTGGCATGTCAGGCCCAGGACCGCACGCAGGGTTTCCGGCTGGCTTAATGCTAGGACTCTGCAGAGACGGCACAGCGGTTGTAGCCAGGATTGTCCCGATAGCAGAAACCAATACTGTCCAGTGTCGGTACTTTCCAGCCTTGAACGGGACAAAATACGACCACATAGTCACATAGTCAAGGGCTAGACTCTTTTCTGCAGTATTCCCGGCCGGCTGCGACAGCTGGTAATACGGCTCCAAGCGCTTAACCTCGTAATCAGTAACCTGCCACAGCACACCATATGCGACGGTCACAAGCGTGGGAAGGTATTTCCAGCAAAAGAATTGTGACATAGGAATTTCGGCTACCTCGTTATATGGAATCAAACCGCTGCCCTTCTTTTCCAGGATTCCAGACTTTTGACAGAGATATTCCTGCACACCGGCTAAGACAAGCGACACAACCGCCAGGATGATGATATAAGCGCTCCTCATCGAGAACGGCCTCCAATTCGGCTGCTCTGGATCGCGGGGATAGAAGTAGCTGAGGTTCGTCGCAGTCTTCTTCCCAAAATTTGGCGAATCCGACTCCGACGGGGACCCCAGACCCTCGAGCACACTCAAGTCAACCGTCGCAGTACGCTGATCAACAGAAACAATCGTATTCGTCTTATTGGCCAAATCCTGCCCCTGCTGTCTGATGCTCTTCGACCGCAGCGCGGGGTGCATCTCAAGACTCTTCGATCGCAGAGCGGGATGTATCTCAAGGCTCAGCTTGCCCGAAGGCTCAGCGATAGAGTCATCCGAGTTTGTACGGGCATGCCCCTTCTTCTCATCCTTTAACAAGGCATCACTCTGATATTGTCCCTGAAATCCCTCGAAAAACGAAATATCCACGCCCGGCATGTCCTCCGGGGGTACATCATGCACCTCATCTAGTTCCAGCACCGAGTATCGATCTCTACGAGGGTCGATGGTCGCTCGGATATCAGGTTTTGGCCGTTTAACGGAGGCCAAACGCTGGAGCAGCGATTTCTTCGGTCTCGCATTTTGCGAATCGTTCGGAGGGGTATTAGAGGGTTCTGGCGCTGCGAATCGCACCGACCGCGATCGCGATCGCGGTACCGGTGCTGGTGCTGGTGGGGAGGGTGAGCGCTGCTGCTGTTGAACTAAAGGATTATCTTCATCGTCTGAATGCGCATAATCCGCACCAGAATAGTCGATTTCGCGGGTCGCGTCCTGTTGTGCCTGCGAGATATCTCCTGAATCAGTGGACTCGGGGGAGGGATCTGAGTCGCGCATTTTCACAGGCATTCACATCCTGCGACTGATGTGTCAGATCAGAGAGACAGAGAGCTCAGACAAAGGATTGGAAAGCAAAAACTGGACAATGCGGCTGTCAACGCATGTTAGCAGGAGTCAGTTTGGCGTAGTCCGAGAGAAATGGGGATGAGGCTGAAGAATAATTAGAAACATTTGTCGGCAAACAGAGCAAATGAGATCAATGAGATCGGCCATTCCTCAATTCGTCGGAAAACCCACAGCTGAGTCTGACCTGACTAGCAGCATGCGCCGCATAATCTGCAGGGGTCAGTCATGGTGGCTGGTTAGTCTGTTGTGCAAGCAAGTGTACGAGTACATTACTCAGTACGAGTGATTGTGTCTTTTTGACAGATAGTATTCTGGGGTTATATTGTGCCATGACTGAATTCATGAAGTTCAAGTGTTGGGAAAACTGACGCTTGTTCTCCAGCACAGTGGATCACGTGTAGTCACGTGTAGCAGCTGTCTAAAACCCTACTCTCCCTGAGAGTCTACATAGTGACCACAATGTGAATTCAACGAAGCTAAGTACCAAGTCCATGAACTGGGATCAACCTATCTACGGAGTGGTTGATCGGCACTCAATAGTCGATTAGCTTGGAAGTATCAGTTCTCAGCTTAGCTATTCCTCAGCGGAAGGAGTCACATAATGTATTACCCCACAAAAACAAGATACAGGCCCCTCATGCCCCTGTCAGCGCCCTGGCCACTTCCGAAACAAATCCCCCAACAAATCCACCGGCGCCATCATCAAACCCACTGCACTCTCAAACGGCGGCTTACTCGGCGCCTTGGGATGACTCCTCGACGGCACGAACATCTTGGTCCGGTCGAGTGCTCTACTCAAGCCCACAGACTCCTCCTGCGAGAGTTTATTATCCAGGGCAGGAACATCGGTGGTTTCTTCCTCGTGGGCGTGGGATTTAAAGTCTGCCAACAGGGACTGGAGTGTTGGGCGGAAGCGCGGGTCCGAGGGTTTAAGGGTTTGGAAGGTGTGTAGCTGATTCTTGATCTGTTTTTATTAGCCCGGATACTACATATGTATGCATATGTATGAAGAATTAGGGCAAGTACAGTTTGATGCTCCCTCCTATCCTTCTCCGCCAACTCCCTCCCCCTCTCACCCTCAAGATACCTCTCCATAGCTGGATACAACACCAACTCCTCGGCGACTGCATGTCTGGCTAATTCCCACGTAAACATATTCTGAGCCCTCGTCTGTTCGTCCGCATCGTTTGAATGCAGGATTTGTTCGCCACAGGCGGATATCTCGCGGTGATCTTCTTTTATACTTTCTAGGATGCGCAGGTGGTAGGTTGGGCCGGAGGCTTGTGTGGAGTAGGCGCGGAGTTGGTGAGCACTTACTTGGCGAAGGAGGTGGGGCTCGGTGATGGAGGTGTCGCTTGTTGTTGTCATCGTGCTTTGTATACCGGGTTTGGGGGCTGCGTTGGTTATCGTAGGGATGGTTGGGGGTATGGTTCTGAGGATTGTGCGGAGCTTGAGCATGCCTGTCGTTTGAGTAGAGACTGTTCGTAGATGAGGATGGTTTAAGGAATAAATACGGTGACATGATAATGACTGCAAATGGATTCCCAACATGATACCAAATCATTATATCAACATGATCATAACCCCACTGACCCAACAATGACAAAAACGAGCCCTAACTACCAACGCCCCGGAACATCCCCCCTATCTCTCCCCGCAAAGCTAACCAAAAACCAACGCCCTCACCTCAATACTCTCCCTCGGCTTCCCCCCCTCCCCTTCAACTGACCTCGGATCCGTAAACGCACTATGCGGCGCCCTCCCCGCAACCACCCCACCCTCAATAGGGCTGCCCTCCGCCGAATCCGCACACTTCAACAACAACCTCTCCCGACCCTCAACACCAGAAACATACAACCACCGTTGCTCCTCCGAACGCAGCACACCCATAATTTCCCCGTTACGATGCGGATACCGATGCTGGATATTGACCAGATCCCGCTCGGGCACGATACTCTTAACATCAGCCAGAGCCAGCGGCGCAGAGACGACGGTTCCGTTGATAGGTCTCCAGACGTTGATGATCCGGAAGCGGCCTTTTAAGAGGTCTTCTGCTTCGGATTTGTCAGGGACGTGGATGCGGACGCGCTCTGCGGCTGCGGCAGGTGTCTGATCAACATGTGCGCGGTTTACGGGTTGGCGCGCTGCCCCGGGCCCTTGTCTCCGAATGGTATGATCGAAAATCACAATCTTATGCGCGCCAGGGACATTGTCTAATAGCAGTTTCTCGACTTCGGGGTAATACACCCTCTCCACCTCCTTATCATCAAAGTACGTTTGGTATGTCGTATCTGTGTGTACGCCCTTGAGGACGGCGAAGGCGTTGTTGTCGAGGGTGTAGGTGTCTTCGGTGCCGCGGATGTCGGTTAGGCTTACTTGGAAGGGGACTTCGTCGAAGTTGTGCTTGTGTTCGCCAGCGGGGGGGTCTTCGACGTAGTTGTAGAGTTTGTCCAGGGGGGTTGTGGGCCAGGGGACGACGAAGGAGATCGTTGCTTGGACGGGGCCGCGGGGGACAGGAGTGTCCTCTGTAGTTTTCGTTTGGATTTGAGTGGTGGCGGTGGTTGTAGTGGTCGTAGACATTGTGTAGGCTTGAGCTTGGTAAGATAGAATGGAATGATAATGATCGTGATGATGTTGGCGCCGGCTGGTGATTATCGGTTATATACCCCTATAGTTACCTCGGACAATTGCATTTCTAATCACTCCGCTTGTATACATGGCGTGCTTCTGGATGCGATGACGTCAGGGTACTTATCAATCAATCAATCTCTATAGTAGGACAATACTGTGTAGACTGTGGAAACATTCTTATAAATCAGGAATACTATACTAAATCCGAAAGAGGGGAGTCCAACGACGCCAGCCTATCCAATGCTGATACCAACGCCCAAGCAATCAAACCAATCAAAAAATGACCACAAGCAAGCAAACCAACAGGGAAAAAAAAGGTCACGTCTTCGTTCTCTTATTACTCGTCGTACTACCACCCAACATCTCCGCTCGATCCCGGTCATTTCTAAGCGGATACCAATGAACCCCCATCGTAGCAGGAAAGTCCGGGTGCAACATGCTGAACCTGTGCGGATCCTGCGGCACCCCGTCGACTTGTTCTGGGCCAGGCTCGAGAAGGACCTCGATTAGATTGCGGTCCACCCAGCCTGCTGGCTTGCTGTGTAATCGTTCCAAGCGCGCCCAGTCGTCTTCCATTTCTTCGTTCATGAGTGGGGGCGGCGGTGGGGCGCTGGCGTTGACTCGGGGTTGGTGGTTTGTTAGGAGGTGGTAGGGGAGGTTTGGACGGATTGCTTGTTTATCGGAGAGCTCAGCCAGGGCGTTGAGGGCGCTGTTACCGTGTGTGCGGGTAGATCGCGTCGCGTGGAAGTTCTGGCTGGCTGTCCGCACCATATCAGTGGCAGGAGTACCATTGTCTTCCTGCCCGGTGTGGTCCCCGGTGCCAGACGCATCATCCGCATCCGTATTGTTGCTCGTCCCAGCCCCACCCTGGTCTCCCCGCTTGGAAGTCGAGAAGAAGTGAATCGTAGCAATATGAGCGAGATTGGCATGCGAACTCAATTCTTTATCCGTGAACAACGAATGCAGCGAATAAGTAGGCGGCGGCTGATGCTGCGCAGCGCTAGCCTTAACCCGCTCTGCAGAACCTGCATCCCGCACCGGCGAGCCCACATCATCCTCAGGAGCCTTTCGCTTCCTCTTATTCAACACCTCCGACCCAATCCCGTTGCCCAATTCATCCAGATCCATGCGGTGACGGGTATGCCTGGTCTTGCGATTCCCATGGACCCCACCAGGACTAGCCGGGTTGGTGATACTAAACTGGTTCGGGTGAAGAAGAAGCGAATTGGTATCCGCAATATCCAATTGCTCCTTTTCCCTCATCAACCGACCCTTTTTCCCCGTAATCGTCTGCACCAACCGCTCCCGCAGCGTCGACGACAGATTATTATACTCCTCAGCGGCGAAATGGTTCCGAAACGCATATTCCCGACGGAATCGTTCAAGATTGTTTTCATGGCGGTGCTAGAATTCATCATTAGCTCTTATTCCATCGAACACAGGAAATTGGCAGGGAGACATACAACCAGCATAGCCAACTCCCCATCCCTCTCCTCCTTCACCCCATTAACCTCCTGCACAAACCTCGAATACCACATCCCCGACAACCCCGCCATCTCCCTCCCAAAAACTCCTCCACCAACAGTCCCCTCAACCAGCCTGGCAACCTCCTCCGCCGAATCCGGCAACGGCCCCGGCGCATAGGGGTCCGCGTTGTTGATCAGCGTCATATCGCACTGCAGGGCATGCAGCTGCTGGCGGAACTGGGCATCGCGGTTCTGGGAAAAGGAGGCGGTTAGGTCTTGGAGGCGCTCCTGGAGGGCGCTGCGGCGTTTGTCGCGTTTGGAGATTGGGGGGTTTGCGTTTGCGTTGGTATTGGCGGCTGTGGATGCGGGTGCGTTTGTCGAAGGTGGAGGACTGAGGGATTGGGCTCCCCGATGGGGATGGATTGGAGGGAAGGGCTGCATGGCTCCGGGGCCAGAGGTAGGTGATGTTGGAGCCGGTGAGTAGGCCATTGTCGAACTCCTCTCAATCCGGTCCGTCAGCGACAGGGAAGGAGGCGCTAAAACAGGGAAACCAAATAGAAAAAAAAGAAGGAGGAGAAGAAGAAGAAGAATGACAAGACAAAGATCCAAAATGCGTATTTGCAAGTATGCCCAAGCAGTAACTAGCAGAAACAGACACACAGACGAAGGGACGAGGAGATCACAGAAAGCGAAGCGAAAGAAACACTCGCGATGGAGGCGGATTACCCCCGATGCGGAATAGACTGGGCAGTATTCGACCGCCCACATGACGTTTTTTTTTTTTTTCGACAGTCCTGCCAACTAAACACGGTATTTAAATTATCATGAGAGATATCTGTTCAATTACTATCAACCATAGTTAACATACAGATACAGAATATCTGACGCTGCCACGAGTCTCCGAGAGTCCGAGAGTACTCCGCGCTACAACTCCGCCCGTCTACAAGCAAACACCGCTAAGGTCACTCAAATATCTGTCATTGAATAGCAATCATACAGTAGTAGTCTGTAATAGTAGTAGTAGTAGTCTGTAGTATCAGTATCATCAATCTTATCATACATCCATACCGGATCAATAAACCTGTCCGTAACTGTCCAGTCAAATCCGACCCGTTGTATACACCATGAAAAGAAAACCATGCCAAACACCTGCCCGTGACACCATACAAAAACAGGAAGAAAAGGGTATTCGTGTCCAAAATCAAAAACAAGAGAAATGCGATCGATCACATCCATTCCAGGGTCCAGCCACCAGTGAAAACTCCGATCCTCCGTGCGCCGTCGTCTTTCGTACCGTGTATAAAGCATTAACAAAATCGTCCAAAGAAAAGAGATTAAACCGAAATGCAAAAACAATGGGGGAAGAAAATCACAGCGACCTTCGAATCACAAAAACACCAAGTTCAACCCCATCCTGATGCTCGTTCTCCTCTCCATACGGCCGTCTGCGGATACCATCAAGAATATCACCCAGTAGCATCGCCGAGGTGACTTCCTTATCGGCCAAAAACATGTTCGACGAAGTACTCGTCTTGTTGACGGGTAGTCGACGACCGTTCTGCCAATACAAGCTGAGCACTTCCTTCATGCGGGCTTTCTCTTGGTGAATGTACCATTCGGTCCAGAGATTGCGGTCCAAGTGGACGTTGCCCTTGCGTGCGTCGACGACACTGAAGCTTGCGGACTGCGAACTGAGATCCGCGCATAGTCGGGATAGGTTTGATTTCATTGTTTCAAAGTCATCCATTTGCGAGACAGAGGCCAGTCGGCCTAGGGAACGTGAGACGTCGGCTGATAGCTCGTTCACTACTACGAGCTGTCGCAGGAGCGGGTCAAGAATTGGGCCCAGATACTGCGACTTGAAAGTAGAACCTCCTCGCTTGGTGGGATAGATGAAAAGCAGCGAGCCACCGTTCGGAGAAAGCTCACAAATCCGGTCGACCAGGTACGATGGACGGTTGGAAGAGAAGAGGTCTTTATGTTCTTGAGAGGATGACGGAGGGAGATACCGCTCGAGAATAGAAAGTTGGACCGTGTGCGGCGGTACCACGGGCATGGGCCAGTGTGATGCCTGCATCCCAAGAACAGGGCCCCGGAAGTCATGGTACGTCGACACCACGGCTGCGTTGGAGAAAACCGTTGAGTTGAAATAGTCCTCGCCGGCAGACAGCGGAGTACTGGGCGGAGAAGTGGGAAGGTTGGAGAGACTGAACTGCTCCGGAACGGCATGGGTAATGTTAATGTAAGGAGATTGACCTTGTTTCATACGATTCTGAACAGCCTGCACCATGGCTGAGAACACGCTGTCATGAGTAGGAAGAGTAACCGATTTATCCGAAGCACGAGGATATGGAAGCGTCTGAGAAACAATCTTGACTGCTTCCCCGCGTCCGTTCAAAAATGGCAATTCCGAGACTTATTCCGTTAGCAGTTGAATTTGATACAAAGTAGAGAGGATAACCTACTCGCAGCATCAATCCCATTCTCCAACCACGTATGATAATCAACATCCATCTCCGTCGACTCCGGACTAGCCGCAGCACTAGACAACTGATCCGACGGACTACTCAGGCCATCAACCGTAAGCGGCGGGCGACTGGTATTCTCCATATTCATATTCACATTCACATTCACATTCATAGCCGGGCCTTGGTCCAAAGGCTGGTCCAAACCCGGGCCTTGAACCTGGTTAAGCTGCGGCTCGAGCAAAAGCATCCCGGCCTTGGGATTCCACTCCAGGTGGCAATCGTGTTCCGAGGGAGGCGTCGGAGGGAGAGCGGAGGGATAGTCCTCTTTCCAGATGGCGGGGGAGGAGTTTGGCGAAGGAGGAGAGGAAGAGGGTGTTGAGGGAGCGGCGGAAAGACGGATTTGTGAATCGGCGGAGAGCGTTCGTGAAGCGGGCCCGGAAGTCCGGGAGAGGAAGCGGGAGACGGAGGAGGGTTTTGTGAGGATGGAGCCTTGCGAGGCTCGACGTTTGAGGTTTCTTCGGGGGGATTGCTGTTGTGGTTGCTGGGCTACAGAGGCACACGAGGAGGACGGCGACGAAGAGACGATGGGGCTTTCCGGTAGCATAGAGAAGGGTGGAAAAGGGCCATGGCACTGCAAGTGATGCATGGGCGTGGTGAGGAGAGACAAGAGGCAATACAAATGGATTAGGCCATAAGTCGATAGCCGAGACGTGAATGCCGAGTCGAGTCGAGTCGGGTCGAATCGAATCGGATGTTTCGAGATGACACGAGACGACACGGATTGTATTGTGTATAGGAAATGCGAACGTGGGAAAGAAACTGGGAGAGAAAGAGATGGAGAGTGGGAAAGAGAGAGAATATGAGAGACGAGAAGAGATGGAAAGACAGGAATGACGCCGGGGTCAGTCGCAGCCAGACTCCAGACAGCCAGACCCAAGGATCCCACACACTGGCTCAATTCCGGGTCTAGACCAGTCTATACCTGGGCTTATTCGCTGCTAGCTATTATCGATCACTTCTAATGATCTCTACTATTTCTCTATTCCATTCACTCTTTTTTCCTTCTCTATTCCCTATCTTCTGCATTCACTGTCCTGTACAAATAAGTAACAACACTGTCCTCACTCCCAATCCGGCTAGTCACATTCGCCGCGCCCAGACCCCACCGACCAGTCTAGACCCGGGGTCTTCTGCCAATCTATTGGCTCTAGTGGCTGGATCTGCTCCACCCACGAGGCAATACAAATTTTCCAGTTCACTGGGAGTCGTTTACATAAGAGCACTATAGAAGATATAGACGACAGGATATAGATGGGATATAGATGAGATAAGAGGAAATGGTATACCTATCCAACCATGCGAGTAGCCTCTTGTCTGTATACACTATCTGTATACTATATACATAGTTCGACTGCGTGTACAAACGCTTGGCAGTCACGCTGACGTCGAGATCGATCCCTTGAAAATCTCCGTCGGGGCCACCATCTGGCCAGACCCAGAAGCCTTCCACTGGTCCGTCCTTCAAACTGCATTCAAATCACATGACATCCGTCTAAGCCCTTTCCCTTCCATGGTTTATCTGTCCCAATGGCATGACTCGATTGGTCGACGACCCTGTCTCGCAGTAATTGAAATCCCAGCGAAACCCATCCAGTTTCACGGTCCGTCTAGAATTGATGGAATGTGTGGAATCGGAGGCAAGGACTCGGTGGCGGATTTGCAGATTCTTCTGGAACGGATCATATACCTACAGTAGTGTGTGCGTACCCATTTTAATTGTATGTATCTCGGAAATTAAGCTCGATCATTCCATGCCAGATTATCTCGTCATCGCATGCTCCATGCGTTCCAGTACTTTCCATTCCCATGTCCTGTAGCACACTCTGCGTGTCACCATCGATCACCACATTTCCCGTAACACGGTCCATGGCCTTGTGAAACGGCACTGCGGAGATATCGACATCCCAACACGCACAATGTCTGGCCAACCCAACTCGGCTGGACCGGACTGTGAATGACACGCGGAAATCCGGAACGGGTCACATCGTGCGGCTGGTCGTGGTCCTTCTCATCATCGGCCCAGTTCGGTAATCGAATACGATCTCTCGCGTATTATGTCCATTGGTAGTGCTCTGATTTCCGTATTGGTGATGTTGTAGGGCAGCGGGATCCGCGTAGCCGAGTATGGCTCGATGCTGACTAGGCGGAAATGGTTAGCAGGGACTTTTCTATTTAACAATAGAATAGTATGGGATGGGCTCACATATTGTCCAGTAAAAGTACTTTAGTATCACTGGTACCCAGATAGATACGGCAATGACCTGACCGAAGTTCCAGTCGCTGAAAAGGACCATGACGGGTGTACCTAGTACGCCCAGGCCAAGGACGATTAATGGGCATAAAATGGCCATTGTGACTAGACCTAGTTCGGTGAGAGCACTCGATCCTTTTAAAGCCATGCCCCATCGGTGAGTAGGAGAGAATTCGATCGCATGGTGTTGAAAGTAGGTCCGTTTGGCCAACGGACCAACCTGCAGCAAAGCAAGCAACACAAAACAAGCCAGCGAAACCGCATGAGGACAGTCACTTCGAGATTTCCAAAATCGAAATTATCCTCAAACGCACACCAGATGGGCGGCGGTGGCTGTCCACCACACTGAAACACCTTATTCTCAGATAGCGACAGGCTATCCCGCTTCAAATCCCAATGACTGCTCATCGAGAACGTAGCAATAGACAAAAATACAGGGATACAACAAAGAATATACTACTAGGACTCCATGTCAAATTTATACAACAGCCACAGTCCAAAAGTGATGGGGATGTTGGCTCCCAGTGACACAGATATGGTTGGTAGGATGTCCCTCACGAGCTGGAATAAATTGCCGGCATCGAACATGTCTGGGCTTCTGGACAGTGCCAGGATGGAGGCGAGTTGGATGGCTATCTTGAAGTAGCACTGGGTTTCTTGGAACTCTGACTAGCACGAATCGGGCAATCAAACGGTGTTCGGCGGCTTGTTCTGTGAGTTGGGCATGTATTCGATTGCGATAGGGTTTCTCTGGACTCGATTTATCAATCCAGTCGGTCAAGAAATCATAAGTCGCAGGCAGATAAATCAAGAACCCGCATGATCAGCCAATATACAGAACCATACTCGCCTGCATAATATACGATGTCAAAGCCTGTACACACCAATCAGCCCATCCCAACATAGAAAAACAAACCCCCGGCCCCGCAATATCCGCATTACGCTCAAGAGGCATTCCATGCATGCCCCGACAAGCCGCCGCCCTGAACCCGATATTCGGAAACAACTGCAATCCATAATCCCCCTTATATCATACTTACCAAGACGCGCGCATTCAGCCGTGGCATTGCAGTACCCGACTACACACTCGTAAATCACCTGGTCAAAGGGACTATTGAATGGCAGAGATGCTGCAGAAGCGTCGTTTGTCACATTACCTAAGGGAGTAGAAACAGCTGGAGAAGGTGTGGAAGTTGAGGAAGGCGTATTGGGGTCTGGACATGTTGTATTGTTCATGGTTGTTGTTTGTGGTTATCGTGGGGGAGGCTGATTTAGGGGGTAATCGTGTTTTGTATGATGGCCGTGAGGCAATTGATCGTTCGCTTCATGGCGGCGGCTGGTGATATCCAAGAGATGGCATAGCCATAACTGGTCAGCTTGGAGAGTCTTGTACGGTGTACTTTTGATAGAAGTTTGTGGATATGATAATGGGATGGTATAGCATAGTGCAGCTGAGAAGTAATGAAGAACAGGAAGATTGGAGATAATGAGGCTCAAACTGTTGTTTTGTTTCGGGGTATTGCTACACGCAGAGTAAAGAAAATATTTGGGATGATGATTATTATTGCTGTGTGTATTATGAGATTAGATAATTAGGTATGTAGTACATAGAACCTTTATCTGAACGGAAAGCATTCAGGTCCTCGCGACCATGGTCGCTGATAATTCATGTCTCGTTAAGAGGACTTGTCCTCTACATTTCTGATGCCGTGTCGCCTGTATCGACGTAGTGATCGCAGTCTTGGATGCTGCGTATCGACGAGGTGATCATTGAGCATTGCTTCAATAAGATGGAAGCGTGGGAGACGGATGGAGAAACGAAAGTATATCGATCCAGTCGATACCATCGAGGTCTCCTTGCTCGCTGCGTAGGCCTATAAGAGTGTCTTATGGGATATACCGGAAGCGAGTATGTTTCTGGAGCCGTGTCACTGGTGACTTTGGCTACTGGGTCGTGAGAATAGCAAGCAAGGCCAATCGATAAGCAGGCCTCGCGCACGGATGGTTCAAGCCATGTTTCTTCTCCGGGAGTCAACACTGCGGACATGGAAGCGTTGGTGACGGCGGCTTTGCATGAAGCAGTTGTTCATCTTGAGACGCTTTTGGTCTTCGGCCGCAACTGGCACTTGCATCCAGGCACAGTTGGTCTGTTGAACGGTATGCACTTGCTCATGCGATTGTTCAAACTCCTGCTGCTCCGCGGTGGACTGCAGCTCCAAACACTGCAACGCCAGCTGCTTGACCCCGTCGGTCAGACTGCAGGCGCGATATTCAATCTCAGGCCAGAAGTCATCCCCCCAGAAGGTATCCTCGCGCACAGCAGTCTCCAAAGTCTCGAGCCAAAAATCGAAAGACGGAAGACGTCTCTTCCCGGCAGGCACGTCATGGCCCTGAAGATGACCGGAAAGGAGGCAAGCGACCGCGATGAATCGAATGGTGGGTTCGGAATGCATCACATGCAGCACAATGCAGGCGGGGCAACGCTCTGTCAGGTACCAATCATGTTCTTCGCTCAGGATGCAGTGCAGCCATGCATATGCACTGCGAGCTTCGCCCCGGAAAGCGCGTTCGGGCTCACTAGCGCGCGAACTAGGCAGAACGCCAGTCGCAATGCGCGAGGCTTGAGTGTGTAGGAGGAATAAGGGGACGAGGAGGGTGTGGATGATGTCGCGGTGGAGACGGAAAGATTCTTGTTCTTCGTGGGAGCAGGCATGGCGATGGTGGGAGCAGAAGCTGTTTATCATTAGCTTTTTCCCATACCTCTGTACCGGTGACAATGCTTACCTTGGAGCATCCATACCCAATTCCTGGCGCCGCAGGTGTTCCCTCACCGCGGTAAAGGCATTGTTGTTTGCCAGATCCGCCAGGTGCTTCCTGGGGATCTGGAACGGCGAGACGATTCCAGTCGACATGGTGAATCCTCCTCAATTCTGCAGCGATAACGATTGGATTTCTTTTCAAGGTAGTTGTAGTTATAAGAAACGAATGACGGCGATGGTGACGTCCGCGACAAAAAATGGAAACCGGGAGTTGACCAATTAGAGACGAATGGGAAGATGTCGAATACCGTTGGAGACGGGATGAACCACGGATCGCATCATCCGGAGTAGTTGTGAGTGATGAACAAACGAATGTTTCGAGACTCGACCTAAGAAGCTGCGTGAATCCAAAAGGAGTCAACCGGGAAAAGGACTAGAATCGCGATGGAAAAAGCGCGGGCAAAGCACTATTTAAACTAGCCTCTAGTGTGCACAGAGGCCGAAAGCGGCCCGTCAGGTGAGGCACGTCATCCACGCAAGCCTCGCTGATCATTACACGGGCGTCGTTTCACTCGGAAATGAAGTTAAGTGGGTGTGACGGTGGTATTACGGATTGTGCTGAATTTGGTTAGTCGACTGCTTGATTAGGAGACTGTAACGGAGGGGAAGTTCATGTTAATTGGACAATTAAGGGGCGTAATTTTCGTGAGTGGATCCGGAACTTACGAACGCTTGTGGGGTTCCAGGGTCTGGTCGGGTCTTTTTGCGTTTGTTAAAATTACGGTATTTTATTTTTGGACCCTGAGTACAAATACATAGTAGGACTTGGTAGTAGTAGTAGTAGTAGGAGTAGTAGTTGAATACTCCTATTTGTATAGTTTCATATCTAATTATACAGTGGCAAAGCTATTAATACTCACTTCTCCATACTATTATTCCGTACTTATTAACTGCGGAGGTCTGTTCGGACATTCCAACAAACAAGAATCCAGACGCCGATCGATCAGGTTTTGTCAGTGGGCAATTATATTAATGGCATCACGCTTGGGCTGGGGACGATCGCGATTTCAGGGGTCAGCCCAACCGCGGAGCAGAACGGGTGTGCTTTTACTATATGGGGTTTAGCTTGGAGCCTCAGGCATAAATCATGTGACTGCTTTACCGGACAACCAAATTCCAATGCCTTCATATGTTGCATTGTATTGTCTACTCCAGAGTACATACAATGTAGCATGGTGGTATCCATGGAACTACAGCAGATGTTGGAAGAATGGACTTGACTAAAATGATACTCAACAGCATTACATGTCAGCATCTCCGTATTAAGCGATGTATATATCGATGCACAAGTATCACTACTTGTACACTACACTACCACACTACTACCACCACTGCTGAAATAGCTTCAAGGAAAATCCAAGTCTGGCATCCTGGACGACCCTATGAATGTGCGACAACTAACTCTATCCACTCAACTTGAAACATCCACGTTGCTCCTCCAACAGTTGCACATTACCGGGCCAAATCCTTTTGATGCTTCAGATTCCGCTTCATCTCCGACGCATTGTTATTTCCCCTCGCAGGATTGCAGCAAACACATGGCGTTGTACTATGTTTGATTGACATCATCCGAACATGTACAAGTTGTATCGACAATGCACAGGTATATCATGTGCATTTGCGCTGCAACTCTCCCCAGACGCGTTGAAGATGAGACACGCGAGATTGAAATGTTCTATGATGAACGCTTTACATGTACTACGAAATGAACTACTCTATACAGATATCTAACTATATGCAGCACAAAATGAATGTTGTCGCAATTTCCATGTTCGGCTCTGTGAAAGCCCTTGCTCCTTCCTCTGTCCCTACTTCCTGCACTTCACCACCCTCCTGCCAGGTACGGCAATCTGCTCCTTCCTGGAATGCCATAACACCCGGGAAACTCCCCTTTTCTCGCATTCCTATCTTCTCCTCTCTTCCTCTCCTTCATCCTCTCTCCATCCTCCCGATCTACGCACGTTCTGCAGATTTATCGGCTCCACATTGTTTCTCTACATCGTACCCCTTCCACCACGCTGGAGATCACATCTGATTATCAGATCGTTTCAAAATGCTCTCTTCGCTGACCTCGTGGTCTGCGGCGTCGTTGCTCCTCGCCGGCCTTGCCCCGACTGCTCATGCTGCCGTTGACAAGATCAACGCCGTTGGTTCCAAGTTCTTCTACGAGAATGGCACCCAGTACTACATGAAAGGTAATCGACTTGCCAACATCTGACGTGACCCACTTTGCTGACTGCTCCAGGCATCGCTTATCAGCTTGTCCCCGATGACCCGCTCATTGACACAGATCAATGCAAACGCGATATCACTCGCATGTCTGAGTTGGGCGTCAACGGCATCCGAGTCTACCATGTCGATCCCATTGCCGATCACACTGGCTGCATGAAAGCGTTTGCGGATGCGGGCATCTACTTGTTTGTCGATCTCGACACTTTTGACACTCAGATCGAGCAGGTACTCTGTCTGCCAGACAATCAGGTGATCATCAGCTAATGAATCAGACCCACCCCGAGTGGACTCAGACACAGTTTGACCGATTCAAGGCTGTCCTTGATGAATTCCAAAAGTTCGACAACACCGCTGGCGTCTTCGTCGGTAACGAAGTCATCACGACCAAAGAGGGCTCCGCCGCAGCTCCGTATATCTTGGCCGCGGCCCGTGATATCAAGGCTTATCGTGACCACAAGGGGTACCGTCCAATCCCCGTCGGATACTCTGCCGCGGATATCGCCGAACTCCGTCCCATGCTCCAGGAATACCTGGCTTGTCGCAAGGATCCCGCTGATCGTCTCGACTTCTTTGGTCTGAACGCCTATGAATGGTGTGGTCCGTCGGGCTACATCCAGTCTGGCTACAACATGCTCCAGAAGAATGCCTCGACCTATCCGATCCCCATTTTCTTCTCCGAAACCGGCTGCAACACTCACCGTCCCCGCACGTTTGAAGACCAAGCGGCCATCTTTGGTCATGAAATGGGGGATACCTGGTCGGGCTCCATTGTCTACGAGTGGATTGAGGAGACCAATGACTACGGTCTGATCAGCTACGGGCCCTCTGTGAAGGGTGCCGCTCCGACCAACACTCTGATCCAGGACGGCTTCACTCGCAAGGGCACGCCGACACCTGTCCAGCCAGACTTTGACAACCTCAAGAAGCAATGGGCCACCCTGCATCCAACTGGTATTGCTCTTGCGGAGTATGCCAAGTCGACCGCGACCATCACACCGCCCCAGTGTCCGTCGTCGACTGCTGGTGGTTGGTCTGTGGACCCCAGCGCTCCTCTTCCTACTCTGGGTCAGACGTACAGTGGAAACCCCTCAGCTACTACCAGCCGTACCTCCGGAACTGCCCGCCAGACTGCTACTGCGATTGTTACGGTTTCAGCCACGTCATCTGCAGCTGCCGCCACACCTACCAAGGAGAATGGCGGTCGTGCTGTGGGAGTTGAGATGTCGATGCTGGGTTTGGTTGGTGCGGTAGCTTGGTGGCTTTAATGGTTTCTTGTACGGTTATGACGATGGTATGATCATACACTTTTCTTATGGCATCTTCTATTGGTTGGCGTTCTGTATGCTATGTATGTTACGAGCCGTGCGTTCTGTATGTATATGAGCCGTAATACCCGATGGCATAATTCATTCCTTGCATCGTTTTAAGTAATTGACTATTGAAGTAAGACACCCACACAAGTAGCATTATCACTTTGAACACCTTCCACCACTTCTTCCACCACTTCCCTAATGACTGCTTCTCCTCTTATTCCGCTGGTGAATCCCTTTGCCAGCATTTGGACAAACTCCGCATCATCCACTTTCGGGCTATCGCTAACCCCGTCCGACACCAGTGCCAAGACGTACCTTTGTCCTTGTTCAAGGTTAACACGCGTGATATCCGGTTCAGAGGAGAGAAAATCGCCTTGTTGCTCAGAAGGTTTTACCCCCGCACGCGCTTGCTCTTTCGTAAGCGGATTCTCCTCATTAGTCTCGGGATTCGTGGTGGAGAGATTCGTAAACGGCGCTTTATACTGTAGGTCACCGAGGGCGCGGGACATGTTCAGTGCTCCTGCTTTTATTAGCTATCTGTAATTGAATGAGGGCGATATAACAGTTGAGGAGGGATACCGATCCGCGGTATCTCATTTTGATCCGGGAGGACCGTCCCGCCTGCCTTTTCGATACGATGTTTTTCATCGGGGGAAGAGGGTTTGTGCGATTTTGTTAGACATTTCTTCATCCATCCTCATGCATTAGCCACCCACCCAAGACCTCGGACTTCTCAAATTGAGTAAAGCACCTACCACATCCTCAATCTGATCATCATCACCGAGGATACCCAGCAAAACCTTCGAATCCCCCAAATTGCCAACGAGAAGCACACCTCGTTTGAAATCGAGTAATACAAGCGCAAGTGTCGAGCCAGCGAAGGCATAATCTGCCTCTCCGTTTTTGAATTCTTGGACTAGCAATTCTTCTTCGGAGGATATGGCTTGTTTTATTGCGTTTTCGTAAGATTCGGGGGCTAAGGATGTGGATGTTAGGGCATCGGAGAGGAGGGAGGGGAGGGTATTGGAGGCGTGGTTGGAGACGATGTCTGAGCCGCTTGTTCCTCCTGTCAGTCTGTTTATAGTTGCGTTTACGGTAGCGGTACCAGGTGGGTGTGGTGTGGTGAGAGGGGGAGGGGACGTACTGCCCGTCATAAACGGCGAAGAAGGCAAGATTGGTATCGGACTTGGGGAGGAATTGGTCTGGGAGGAGGAGAGTGTAGGCGTCTTGCTGGTACGGGCGGGTTCCTTTTGCCTATTCACAGTACAATATCATGTGTGAGTGGACTATGGTGTAGAGTGTGTGGATGTCGGGGGAAGTACACTTGCGGCGCCGAGGGCTTGGATTGTGACCATTTCTTGCGATTCCGAGGTCAATGTCTATTGGGTGGTCTAATGCTTAGTATTGGGGATTGGGTAGTTGGTACTGGTGACAAGGTACTGGCGTTGAGTATTTAGAACTACTGGATTCGGGTTACTCAATTGTTATATCCTAGGTGAGCGTAGGCTGCATCATTGGAGGTAAGATAAAATAAACTTGATTTTTACTGTCTTTGCTTTGACAGTCGGTCAATATGCCCTAATACGTCATCGTTACATCCCCCAATACAAGTAAATGCGGAGAGAATTGTAGGAAACTGTACTTGTATATACATCTCTGTATGTATGTCTATTGAACATTATCACATAAAACTATTAACAGTCAACTCCTTACTGGGAGATATAAGATATAAAACACCGAAATCAAAGAACAGCCAACAACACCACTCCAACCCCCAATCCCAATCCCCTCCCAACCTCAACCCTTGTCGCTCTTCCAGTATTCGCTGCAGAAGACGAGCTGTCGCTGGCAGTAGAAGTAATCCACGTCGGCGACCAGGGAGTCTGTATCGTCGAGGAGGTCGTGCTTGTGATAGATGAGGAGAGGGTAGTCGCGGGCGGGCCGGGGACTAGGTCGATGACCGATTTCTCAGAGCCAGATGCAGAGGCAGAGGCAGCTGCCTCGGTTGTAAAAGAAACCGCCGGAACAGTCAACGTCTGTGTCCCATATAAAACCGCCGTCGCAGATACACCCCCCATGGCCGCCCCCGTAACCGGGGTAATACTTACTCCCCCCGGAACCCCTGTGACAATCCCCGGGTTCTCGCTCACGTACCCCGCGCAAAGCCCCACGAAATACCCTATCCCCGCAGAAACCTCCTCCTCGGACCCCGCCCATGACTGAATACAACTGATCACGTGGTTGGTGAACGAGTACTCCGGGCAGAAGCAGGACACGTCGCTGTTGGAGGAGCATTTGGGGACAGAGTCGAGCCAGGTGTTTATGCAGCGGGGGACGATTTCGGGGCAGGAGCGGGATGATGGAGAGAATGGTTGGGAGGGGGATGAGGATGTGACGGGGTTGTCGACGGAGGACAAGCTGATAGTCGACGTCGAAAGCGTTGTTGGAGTGGCAGTATCACTAGCTTTGCATGTAGCGCAAATAGTCGACGTAGAGGTTAGGGTCAGTGTAGAGGCGGAGTCATGTACTAAAGTCTTGAACATTTGCGCAGACGGCATCAGTTGAGTCACAAGGACGCTAGCGAGAGACTCATAAGTAACCCGAGTAGTATCGTCGGCGGAAGATGGAGCATCTTGAGAAGATGACAGCGAAGAGCCTGGCTTCGGAGTTGGTGTCGAAGCGAACATTGAAGCCGGTACCCAAACGCGTGTCGAAACTGGCGTAGAGGTCGGCGAGAAAGCCGGGATAGCTGGGATAGATGAAGATGTCGAGACAGAAACGAAATCCCATGAGGAAGAGGCGGTAGGAGTAGACGTCAACGTCAGAGTGGACACAGTGCTAAAGATAGAGGTGACAGAGCTTCCGCCAGATAAGTAGGTAGAAGTGATCGGACAAGTAGTGACCGTTTCATAAGTGACCAACGTGGTGGTGCCTTCTTCGGTAGATGCGACTGGCGTTGAAGAGGCTGCTGCAGATGAGACCGATACAGATGAGACTGATGCAGACGAGATCAACACTGATGAACTAGGCCGTGGTCTCGGCGACACAGGCACCGACATCGGCACCGAAGTAGGCGCAACGCTGCTCTCTGAACAAGCCGTACAAACAGTTGAAGTAGAAGTCAATGTCTGAGTAGATATCGTACTAAAGACAGACGTGAAAGAGCCTCCTCCAGAGGAATAAGTCGATGTAATCGGGCACGTAATCACCGTTTCATAAGTGACCAGTGTGGTAGTTCTCTCTGTAGATGAGACTGGTGCTGACGAGCTTGAAGAAGCTGGTATGGATGGAACTGGAATAACAGAGATTCCTTCTGCTGAGGATGAAGATGGCCGTGATAATGAGGTAAGTGTAGCGGATGTGGAAGCCGCGGCAGCACTGCTTTCGCATGCAGCACAAACAGTTGAAGTTGATGTCAGGGTCTGCGTAGATAACGTGGTGAATACAGACGTGAAAGAGCTCCCTCCTGATGAGTAAGTCGATGTAATTGGACATGTAGTCACAGTCTCGTACGTCACCAGCGTTGTGGTGGCATCAGTCGAAGTAGGCGTGATGCCAATCGACGAAGAAGCTGGGTATGAAGAAATTGGCCCCGACGAAATCGAGACAGAAGCTCCTGCGGATGAAGATGGCCTCGGCGCTGGCACTGAAACCGCAATTGAAGTAGGTGTAGCAGAGGAAGAAGCCGCAGCGACGCTGCTTTCACATGCAGCACAGACGGTCGAAGTTGATGTCAGGGTCTGTGTAGATAGCGTAATAAACACAGACGTAAAATAGTTTCCTCCTGAAGAATAAGTCGATGTAATTGGGCATGTGGTGACGGTCTCATAAGTCACCAGCGTTGTAATAGCTTTCTCGGTTGAGGTAGATATAATACCAATTGATGAAGAAACCGGCGAAGAGACCAGTGCTGAAGAAATCGAGGTTGATGCTCCTGCTGATGATGATGATGTTTTGGGCGCTGGTATTGAAACCGCTATTGAAGTAGGCGTAGCGGAGCTAGAAGCTGCAGCCGCACTGCTCTCCAGACAAGCTGTACAGACAGTAGACGTAGATGTCAGAGTCAATGTAGAAACAGTGCTAAACACAGAAGTCACAGAGCTTCCTCCTGAAGAGTAGGTAGACGTAATTGGGCAAGTAGTCACAGTCTCGTACGTAACCAACGTTGTGGTCCCTGCAGTCGTAGACACGCGTGCAGAGCTAGCATGAGAAGAGATATCCCAAGACGAGGGATTTGGCGTTAACGAAGTTGGTAACGACGAAGCTGGACCCGATACTGGTACCGATGAAATCACCGAAGTAGACGTAGGCGTAGGAATAATGGAACTAACAGCAGCAGCACTACCAGATTCGCACGCAGTGCAAACAGTAGACGTAGACGTCAACGTCAGCGTCGAAAGAGTGCTGTATACTGAAGTCACTGCACTCCCGCCAGAGTAATGGGTAGAGGTAATTGGACAGGTTGTCACGGTTGCATAGGTGACTAGTGTCGTTGTGCCTTCTTCAGTTGATATTCCTGATGGGGCTGCGCTGCTGGATTCCGGTGTGGGAATAACTGCGCGCGAGGAGGATATGACAGGGATGAAACTGCTTCGGGACGGTATCGCGGGTCTTGTCGAGGTCGAGGGAGCCGCTGAGCTGTACACGGTGGATTTGGTCGATCTGAATGGGGTGGACGAAACAGGCGTAGATTCAACAGGTACAGAAGACGCACCCATAGGCCCAGCAGGGACAGACCCGGAAATGATCTCAGTAAGTGTCGATTCAGACGGCCTGGCCACGGATGACAAAACAGCAATCGAACTTGACGTTTCAACAGACGCAGACGCAGACCAAGACCAAGCCCCCACTTCGCTAGACGTAGATGCCGATGCAACAATCGCAGATGAAGTAGCTGCCGCTGAAGAGGAAATAACCCAGCTGCTCTCAGAGAAACCCGAACTCGTCTCAACGGGACTAACACTCGAGCCCCAACCCGGTACACTCGATCCAGCAGGAGGCGTAAAAGAACTCAAGAAACCAGCACTGAGACTAGTCGACGACGCGGGACAATCCGTTACCTCTGGTCCGCAGCTGGTAACCGTGACTTCATTCGTAGAGAACACAGTAGCACCCGAAGGCGAAGGCGAAGCAGGCGTTGACCAACTAGACGCAAAAACAGAATTGGAGCTCGTTTCCACAGGGACAGGAGTAACAGGAGTACTAGGTGCAACGCTCGACTCAGCAACAGCGGAACTAAGGGCCCCAACACCGACAGATTCCGTTGATGATGGTGTCGCAGTCGGCGATGCAGGACAATCTGGCACCTCTGGTCCACAGCTGGTAATCGTAACCTCGTTCATAGAAAACACAGTCGAGTCCACAGGCGGAGAGGCAACCTCGCTGGGCGTAAAAGCACTCGAACTCGTCTTCACAAGAACAGGAGTCGCAGGTGTACTAGGTGCAACGCTAGACTCAGCAGCCGCAGAAGTAGGAACACCAACAGTAACACTCTCAGTCGAGGGCGCAGCTGGGGTCCAAGGCGTGCTTGACTCTGCAGCAGCAGAGCTGGGCACTCCAGCATTGACGCTCTCAGTCGAAGACGCCGGACAGTCTGGCTTCTCCGGTCCGCAGCTTGTAATAGTAACCTCGTTCGTCGAAAACACAGTTGCATCAAGTGGTGCCTCAGCACCGACCTTATCACGCGCAGATAATCCTCGTTTCGAATCACTTCCCGATGTCATCTGTGGAGCTGTGTCGCAGTAAAAGT
Organism: Aspergillus intermedius; assembly: GCA_039880815.1. Classification (NCBI taxonomy): domain Eukaryota; kingdom Fungi; phylum Ascomycota; class Eurotiomycetes; order Eurotiales; family Aspergillaceae; genus Aspergillus; species Aspergillus intermedius. The sequence goes on along the minus strand of JBDODA010000006.1, from coordinate 439,890 downwards.
TGATACTGTAAAACGCCAACGTAATATCGCCGTCGCTCTCATGGCCAGGTACCCGAAAGCCCATAGAAATGGCGCCTCCGCACTGCTGATTCGCAATATCCGTTATGTTTGGCCCGGACGACCCCATGTTCTTGCAAGTCGTGCCATCCGGCATTCCGTAGATGACCTGTATTTCCGTCTCCTTCGACGTTGCGAAATTTAGCAAGCTCACCGAGAATTCTGTATTATCTTCCATAGCGACTTGTAGGTCTGAGGCGTCGGTTGTAAGTTTGCCCTCGAGGTATTTCTGTTTATGTCAGTTGGTGTCCGAACTAATTGATACGGGTGTTCAACATACGCCTACATAGCCATGAAAATCCGCCGAGACCTTGAAACCAGTAAATCTGAGCCCTCCATAGGTCGAAACGTCTCCTATAGATATATCCGTCCATTTGAATTCCAAGCCTCTAGGATGTGCTGACGTGCATGTGTTATTAATGCTCTCAGGTGCTGTGTATGATTTATCGGTGCCCCAGAACTATTTTGTTAGAGTTTTTTTTTTTTTTTTTTTTTGTAAAAGTCAGTAGGACTAAGTAGAACGTACCGACGTGCTTGCCTGAGCCAGGGCAGCAAACGAGAGAAACGGGACCAACATGGTGATCTTCACAGCAACATGAACGACAACCAGAGATAATTGAGCTCGTCGCGAATTCGATGCAGTTTAGTCTTATAGATAGGTATAGAGTCCTAGCTATAATAAGAAACAAAGAAAACCGTTTAATCAATGTCTTCAATATTCGTAACCAGGAACAAGAACAAGAGCAAGAACAAAGCGCGCAACAAGCAAAGCCATGGAACCATCAAAAACAGGAACAAACGAGAAAACAAAGACAATGCAGGAATACCCTTCCTTAAAACAATTCCCTCACAGAAACACACCACCTTAGTCCCAGTCAATTTAAGTCCAGCCGGACCAATCCAACCCAACCCTGTACGCTTGGACAGACTGCACTGCATACCCGACAAACCGAACCACCTATCTCCACGTCACTACCCAATAACGAACCTGGACTCAAGTGCAAGCAGGTACAATCACAACCAACTCGGCGCCAAGTCTATTTTTGACCTTAGGTTCGCATATTTCTATGATTCGCTGGGCGAGGTACAATGGGTGGTGATTCGTTGATAGACGTGATTTTGGGAAGGTCTGGACGGTCATTTTGCTTTTCTTTTTTATCAATTGGTTTTTTTTTTTTTTTTTTGAATTGGCTTGTAATTTGGCTCGGCGCTTAGAGAAGCCTTTTTTTTTTAAAAGAAAAAATCCCATGTAGGATTCAGGTGGGTGTGCTCTTAAGCGCCGGATCGACAGGGCACGGTGGTGCATATATGTTGCCAAGAAAGTAGGTGCGGCGCTACGGAATAGAATTAATTGAATCGATAGTCGCGACTCAAGCATTGGTAGCGAAGTATATAGGATTTTTGTTGTTGTTGTATGTTGGTGGTGATGGTAGAGGTGAAGATATCTTGGTGGTGGCTGATGTTCGAATACACTCGGGATGACTACTGTAAGGACTTTAACACTTCGCTACGCCCCGTTCTATTTTACTCAACATGAATAAATATGAACACACTAGCAAACTAGCCTGGCGCTTCACAGTGAAACCTGATTGGCAATTACCATCACACTCTACATGTACATGCATTGCCTCGCGTAGACTACTGCGCTAAGCTCACCTACATACAAATGCATAATTTTTCAACGTTCAATTGCTATGTTCATCATGGACATGACATCAGAGAAAATATCAAACAAGCCCCCCATAAACCCCGAGGTATATCCCCTTGTTCCAGAAAACGCATAAACAAACAGCAAAACACCGACTCCAAAACGCAGGACAACTTTTGGTCATCGAATTATTTCTGTTTCCCATCACCATCAATATATTCGGACCAAGGTGTCATATCCTCGAAAGTGGAGGACCGTAAATGAGTAAATATGAAAAGATAGCCCCATAAATAGCAAGAGATAGCGAAGATACAGCCAAATGCAATTCTGAAGATCTTGCTTTATCAAAACACAACTCCCGACGGAGATGCAAATCGTATGCAAGGTCGATTATGCCCGAAAATCATGGAGGAGATTAGAACGGAAGCTGGTTACGACGGTGCGCGTCCATCAGCTTTCGCCGGACGGCGTCACCCGTGTTACCGTTCCTGCGCTTTCGTGTGGGAGTGCGTTGGTCTGCCAAACGAGCATGTCGAAACACGCTAGCCGGTCGGGCAGGGGAGTTGGCAGGCATGAATTCACGATGTTGCGGCAGACGCAACAATGCCTGATACCGGTTGTGGTTGCGACGGAATGCCGTCACGATACCCCGGTCGAGATGGTTTAAGAATCGCTCCGCACTGTTCGTCTGGTGCGACTCGGCCGTCCGAGTTGGCGTGGGACTCCCCGCGCCGACCATTGAGACAGGGTTGGTCATGGCAGGCGAAGTAAGCTCATCGTCGAATGGCTTCTCGTCCATCTCATCATCGGACGAGCCATCGCCAAAATCAATAAAGTCATTGACGTTCAAAGCCGATTCTGGATCTTCGTCATCGTCATCCTCGAATGACGAATCAATGGTAATGTCTTGCGAAGGATAGAAAGCCTCTGGAGGACCCATGACCTGACCGCCCGGAGCGATGTCGTTACCCAGTGCGGTCATCATCAGGTTGGCACCAGAGGCCAACATGGGACTGAAATCAGCATGGTTAGGAGAGGCCAGGGCATCCGTGTCACTCTCATCGATGATCTGCATCGTGGTGGCGCGGGGGCTGTTGCTCGCTGTGCCCGGCATACTGTTATTGGCCGACTCTAGCCAGTCATGACGAGAGGAGGCATAAGCCGGAATGATGACGAGATGCTTGCCGGTGCAGTCCACAAGAGCCACCGGCTTGTTAGGATCTGGCACAAATGATCCCATAACAGGACCCCGCCGGCGTGTTGTTGACTCATTCTTCTCGTCTGTGGGAGGGGCAAGGGAAGCCGATGAGTCACGGCGCAAGATAGACCGGGGATGTGTAATGGTGGCCGGTGGGGGTAAGTCTTCATCTGTAGTTTCGCCATCATCGGCTGTTGGGAAGGGGATTCAGTCAGCACAAGCAAAAACGACGGTATGGTGTGTGTGTGATCGTCATACTCTCATAGCCACTGGACTCCGACTTGTCGTCGACAGCGTCAGATTCGACGTGGTAAATGTTGGAATGACCATAGTCGGACTCGCCAAACATGTCGTCGTTTGACATCCGACGCCGGTTTTGCTTGCGTGTGTTCTCATTGTCGTTTTCAATCATACGACGCAATTGAGGGTCCAAGCTGTCCTGCTGGAGGAAATCACCGGGGATCTCGTCCTCGGTATGCGAGTCGCTGTCGGACGAGGAATCGGAATGGGCTTCGAAGTGTACATGGCGGGGTACCTGCATTGGGGTTTCAACGGCCTCGCTGGCCAGATCAGTCTCACCAAAGTTCTCCATGGCGCTGTAGAGCTGATCCTCATCAAAGAACGAAGCTCCTGTGAGCAACATGTGATCGTCAAAGATGTTGGTGGGGCCAGCCCAGGTCTCAGCATCTCCTACATCTGCCGTCGACAACAGGTTACCAATACGGCTGTCGCTTTCCGACTCGAGGATCATCATCTCCTCTAACTTTTCCATGTCTTGGTCCTCGCCGTCCCCGTCCGAGATGTAGTCGACTGCGGCGTAGACATCATCGGAGCTGTCGTCTGATTCATTGTCATCGTCGTAGAGTTCGTCATCTGATATCCTTGCGGCCTTCTTCTTCTTTTTGGTAGTTTGTTTCTTGTTCCGATTGTCGATGGTTTTCTTTGCGGGCTTAGGGGCCGATTTCCGGCTCTTGTCCTTGTGGTAAGCGGGGGCCGGCGGGTCTTCTTCATCATCTGCATCATCCTCCGAGGAATTGTCCAGGGCATCACTGAGGTCCTCTACGGACGATACCGAGGACACACTGGATACTGAAGAGGATGCTCGTCGTTTTCTATCTCCACTCAACGGTCCAACAGAAAGGCTTTTGCCCGCTCTCCGGGGAGGGGCCTTTGATTTATGATGATGCATGCTGTATGTGTATTGTGCCTTTGTTCTTTGTAGGATAGGGGGGTCGAGATAAAGTTGGGGATCGGGGTGTGAACAAAGTTTTTGTTAACCGTCAACCTGGTGTCAATTGCGTCAAAGACTCAATCGTTTGGTATATCGTTGGTCCAAGTAAGAATAAGAGAGGTGAACGTCGTGATCGTAAGAGAGGAATTGAGGAGATAACCGGTTAAAGGACAAAGAGGAGGAGGAGGGGCGGGTGGATAAGTGATGTACGTGGTGAATAATTTTTTTTTGGCTGTCGGAAAAAAGCACCTCACGGGGCCCGCAAACAACGGACAACGAAAGTGCTTCTTCAGTGAGTGTCTTCGAGGGGGAATTTCGACGCTCCTATAGTGAATATAGGACAGATACGTCGAAAGAGGAAAACAGATAACGTCAAAAGTGATATGAAAATTGAGACTCGGAGCTGCTGGACTGGGGAGCGGGACGGGCCAAGCCCCCCAGCGAGGAATCTACAGCTCGACGAAAGCCATGGCGGCACGTGAAGACGATATCTGAGTAATCAAGAATAGAATGGACTGAATATGTAGAAGAATAGAAGAATAGAATAAAAGCAGCTTGCCAACGTTGAGTCTGGTGGAGAGGAAGAGAACAACGAGGAGGGAAACGGGGAGAAAAAGAAGAGCCAGCAGCGACTGACCCACTGCGCTAACGGGACGCCTGTTCCGCTGGTAGCCTCTGATTGGCCGGGAACAGACCTTTTTCGGGATTCCCATTGGTGGGAGAGTGTTCACCGCATTTTCACGGGCCAATCATCTGCCAGGTATTGCCGGAATCGTACGAGGCTTCAAGTTGAGAAACTATCAAAGTGTAAGCAGAAAAATGCATGCAATGACTCAAGATGGCGATGAGTGTTTTGAGTCTGTCATATGCAGTCCGCTGTACGAGGAATACAGCCACGCGTGGTCACTCCGGTATGACAGTTATCTGTCATGTACTCTGTACGGAGTATCTAGGTGGAACACTGTGTACAGACCACTATTGCATCTCTAGGGAGCATCTCCTCATTGATACAGATACATAGTATATGCGCATACCATTGATTGCATGCAGTAGACTACAAAATGCACCTGGCTGTGCCCGATAATCAGCCCATCGATACCCAAGGCATCCGGTCCACTTACCACGTCTACTCCGGAGTACATACGGAGTACTCTGTACTGTAGTCTGCTGCTGAATTTTCCATTTTTCAGTCATTAAGAGTTACGGTTCTTCGTCCATCTTGCCCCTTTTGAGCCTCTTCTCCACTAGTTCTCCGTAGTGGCAATGGCAGGCGCCAATTGAACTAGAAAAGTGATTGGCACATAGTGACAGATCATCTGCATGGTTCCGTTTTGGTCGGGTTATTCTGTCCTCTCATATTTGATCGGAAGTGAACTGCATAGCACTTTACCCGTTTGTAAGGCCATACGGGGTTTCTACGGTAAAAATAGACACTCTCAGGCCGAGGCTTTTGCTAGATCCACATCCCGAGTGGCGCTCCGTTCCCTATCGGTTTACTCTGGACCGATTAGTCTTCCTGAGGACAACTATACATTTTGTTTACGTAGGACGTTGTCCACTATGTACTTGCGCAGTACGCATTCTGTAGTAAATGTTCTCGTCGTATCCTAAATTCCCCGATGAGTTGTCATAAAACTGCGTCCATGCATGCCAATGCACGCACATTCCATGATCTGCAGGTCAACGCCGATCCGATTGGACCATGCTCATCTGCACCCCGCAGTGAGGTCAGTGGCAGCACTTGGGTATCTCATAGCTAAATAACTATATACCAATAACATATACACATAATATCAAGTCCCCGGATACGGCTCAGCCTTCGATGCCTTCTTTCCTGGCCGCGAAAAGATCGAGAGCCTCGACTTGGTCCGTGTCGGGACCGGCGCGGCGTTCTCATCCCCTGCCACCTCTGTCCCAGTCTCCTGTTGACTAGCTTCCTGTCCAGTGACCACCTGCCCGGTCTCCTGTCCAGTGTTCGGAGTGCTAGTCCGGACCATCTCCCGCGTCTGCTCGACTTCTCGAACTCCATCCCGGATCACATCAGCAGCAGCACCCGGAGGAGCAGTCGTAGTCAACGTCTCAGTAGCCCGGATGGGCCTCGCCTCAGATGCCATCTGATCATTCATCTTGCGTATCTCCTCCTCAGTGACGAGACGCTCGTTCTCCAGACGGACTTCGCGTCCCCGTTTATGGCAGTACCATAGGACGAATAAAAGAACTGCCATACATTAGCTCCCATTTCATCTTAAGTTAGGGGTTTGAGTTGGTAGACATACTAGACAAGGCCAACGACCAGAGAACATTCACACCAATGACTGCCGGGAATCTCGCCTTCAAGAAAGCCACAATTGACCTCAGCATCCCAACAATTGCAGCCGGCTTCCCCACCAACTCCTTCAGACTAGGAATCTTAAGTCCCATCTTATCGGCTGCAGCTGCAGCCTTGGCCACGTTCTCAGTATTCACCCCGTTCTTTGCAGCCTTTTCACTAGCCGCAGCCAGAACCTCCGGCGCTAGAGAATCCGTCCATTTCTCAGGCAGCTTCTCGATCAGTTTCTGTAGGAAGCTGGGCATCTTCGAATAGGTGTCTTGGAGCTGGTTGTTTCCATTTTTAAATAGCATTTCGAGGTCATGGTAAGCGGTTGGGACACCGTTGATGAGATCCTTGAAGATGAGCTTGAACTTGCGGAGGAGTTCTTGCATTTCGTCGCTGGCGGAGAATATGCGGTTGTTTTCTGCGGCGAGGTTGAGTTGTTCGAGGATTTCGGCCATGTCGCTGTCCGCTGGTGCATCTGTTGGTGATGTCTCCGTGGCTGCTTCTGCTTGTCGCGGCGGCTGCTGCGGTTGGTCTTGGTCCTTGGTGGCATCCTTGGTGGCATCTTTGTCTTTTGAAGCGCAGTGATCGGGGGGTTCGTTTGTATCGTCCAACTTCTCTGCCTTCTATCCCAATAATAAGCATTGCAGTGATTGACATGCTAGGATCCCTTTGAAATTTAACTCACCTTCTTCCCCTTCCCCCACGGCCAATTGAAACTCCACCGCTTCTTCTTCCCCTCCGCAGCAGACTCAGGCTGTTCTTTGTTTTTATCCTTATCACCACTCTTCTCCTGCTCCTCCAAATCCGTCGCCTTCCGCTGCTGCTCTCCAAGCTTTTTACCAAATTCCTCCGCGTTCTGATTGTCCTGCGCGACCCGACCTGGGGCGTCAGCCATCACCGCATTACCGGTCTCCGACCCCGCAGCATCGGGGCGCGACATGATCTGGCGGAAGAAGGCTTCATCCTCGGGTGTGAGGATGGGATTGTGCGTTGTAGGACTTGTATTAGCGTTGATTTGGCGTGGTACGGGGGTTTCTTTGGTGGATTGCATGGTTGTTGTTGTGGGATGAAGTGTCGGTGATGATGCGGGGAGATAGGTTTTATCGCTCCGATGTATTAAAGTTAAATCGATGACTGGAATCCTACCACTATCTACATCAACTGAACACAGACATCCAAAATAACCTTCATCTAATCCAAGAAAATGACACCCATTTCCACATCCACCTTCAAAAACAACCGCGTCCTAATTCTTCCCCCACCCGCCGAAATCCGAGCCCTCAACATCGCAACCAACAAACCCTCCGCCACAAGCTTCAACTGCCCACCACCAGTCCTAATCCCATCCCTGGGTCTGGCGGTTAAATATGGGGCTGATGTAACAAGGATTGAAGCTGAAACTCAAATAATGATTCGCGAGAAACTACAAGGCCGTGTACCTGCTCCTAAAGTTTACGGGTGGGAGGAAGATGGGGAACAAGGGTTTCTTTATATGGAGCTTGTTGAGGGGGATACGTTGATGGAGAGGTGGAATGGGTTGAGTGAGGATGAGATTAGGGGTGTATGCCAGGAACTTAAACAGATGGTTAGGCTGTTTAGGGGGTTGGAGCAGGATGATGGGCCTTGTATTGGTAAGTTACCTGCATACAAACAAACCATTGACGCAGACCTAATCGTACCTCTTACAGGCAGTCTAAACAAACAACCCCTAAAGGACCTCTTCCTTACTGACCGTTCAAACCTCAACGGCCCATACCAAGGTTCCAACGCCGTCGACCAATTCCAGGAAATTTGCGGACTCTGGATCACTAATGATAATCCCACACCAATCGTCTTCACACACAACGACCTCCTCCCACCCAACATCTTCATAACACCAGGCCCAAATCCAAAGGTCACTGCTATAATCGACTGGGCGCAGGCTGGCTGGTACCCTGCCTACTGGGAATACTGCAAGGCTCGATATGTTAAGGTAAATCCGAAGTATTTTAGTGATGCTGCGATGGCGGATTGGAGGACGAAATATCTGCCCTTGATTCTGGATCCGGTGGATGAAGAGGGATGCTATCATCCTTGGCTTTATTTTGCTTTGTCGAAGGGACCTTAGTACAATTTCTTGGGAGCTTGTGGCTACGACCTGCTTTTGTGGTTTTATGCCTAGCAGTCTGGTGATCATGACAAGCAATCCGAGGATGTAGATATCGAGCTGCGTTTTGTATTGGTATCAAGGCGAGCTCACGCCTCATATAATGATCCTCAGCTGGTCTGGGATCCGTATGGAAACACATGGTCAATAAAGTAAAAGCTTCCTGGTTCCAAAAACAGCGCGATACGCTCCTAGATGTCCTTCAGTCTTAAAAGTCTTATGGGTTTGTCCGTGAATGGAGGAACATACTATGTGATGATAGTGTTTGGCGTCCTATTATCGTTGATAATGAAGAGGTGACTTGGTCAAGACAGCGGCCGACACTCGGCTCGACATCGGTGAATGTTGCAAAAAGACATTGCTCAAATAAGCGGATATGTTTGCTTTGATTTATTTTTTGATACTTATAATAGACCATGTGCTTGTGAGGCTCTGCCCTTTTGCGGTCTTCCTCTTTTTACTTAGGGCCACGCGAGATTGAAAAATGTCTGGTTTTCACATGCTTGTATCTAAGCCCACATTTTTTCTGGTACAATATATTACACTGGGTAATTGCTATAGCGAGCGGTGGGGGGAGTTGCTCTATGTAAATCAATCTTAATAGTTAAATATTCGACGCATATTGCAGTGGAGGCGATGAAACTTTGTCTGCTCATCAGCGGTGCCTGGTCGATAAACAGGGATGACAGTGGGAACCCGTGGTGGATATAGATCTCTCTTACATCGATTCCTTCGTTCATTCCTCCCTTCTCCCTCCATGCTCGGTGTTCTCATCAATTAGCTGCCTATTCGAGATACTCAGTCTACGACAAAAAATAAAGCTTCTGATGTTCCTGCAATCAAGAAGTTGTCTTAAAGTTCCTGCAGTGCGGCCAATTGTCAATTCATCATGACCGACACCGGCATTAACACGGCGGACTGAAAGCGAGCTGTGACCAACCCGTGTAAAATTCCGTATTGACGTATTACTACGAGAAAGGCTGAATTGCACACGCTCTTATTCAAATGCATAGTAATATAGCCGCAACTGAAAATTCTCAATTAAAAGAGATATGTGTGGTACTTTGCAGAATCCTCCCTTCTTCGTAAGAACTACACAGTTCCAACAGGATCTAGGCCCATATGCTTCCACAGTCGCCGGACTAGCTGCATGTCTCTAGCCTGTATGGTGACACGCCTGGCATGGATGGCACACAGGTTTGTCACTGGCATACACGGTTATGTTAGTTGATTGCAAAATTGATTGCTAATAGTTAACTAGATGATATTTCTTTTCATTTCTCTTTCTTTTTCTCCTCTCACCAGGTTATCTCACAGTATTCGAATGCCAACCGATCTCTCTTTTCTATTGCTCAAGTCTTTCACACCCAGAAAATTCGACGTTGACACCGCTATAAAGGCATGGACCGATTATAGGAGATCCTGCAAGACAACACAGGGAAGCGCGACATTGACGAGACCACCATTCTGTTATTGTTAGCGCTTTTCATAGTTGGAATATGATGGAAGCATACAGCATTGGCGTTGGAATCATCACAGCAAGCAATGTTCTGCTTGCACTGGTCACTGAGGATATCATCAAGACCGAGAAGAGCTACAAAGTTAACACTCACATCCGCATATTCAAAGCACGAACTCACCCGTAACACTCAGCTCACTGCACTGGTCGAAAACACCAAGTCCCTCACTGCCCTTACCACCAAGAAGGCCGTTTAGGATACCGCCAGATAGCAAACCCTTGTTCTGATTATAGCTGTCACCAGACTCAATCTTCTTGTTGCAGCAGGAAACCTTGGCCTGACTGCCACACTTGTTCTGGGCCTGTCTGAGGGTCACCTGGCCAGCATCCTTTGGGCAAGACTCGCTGGGAGTGCTAGGAACGGCGAGAGCTGTGGCCAAGAAGGTAGTGATAGCAAGGAACTTCATATTGAATCAATCGAGATTGAGGATTGAGGTAGAGTACCCAGAAGATTGTAAAATGAAGAAGAGAGAGAAGAAGACTGTTGAATATGTCTGATGAGGAGATGAAATGAAGGGATCGAAGCCCCCTTTTATACCTCGACTGGCAGCATCGATCAAGGTCTCCATGACAGTGATCTGTAGGCAGTGGTACTTTTGAAAAAAAAAAAAAAGAAGAAGTGATGCTGAGCTATCCACAAGTTCCTTGTTCATCAAGGTTTATGCAATGATGTGGATCAACAACTCCGTGATTTCGAAGTATCTCTGCAGGTTTGATTCAATATCACATTCCTAGGGGCAACATGAGTTGCCAATAATTAAAAATTCCGCCTATAGATGAAGCAAAGAAGTTCGGAAAAAACCATGATTGATTGCATTTGTGATCGAGTTTATCACTTCGGGAGCTGTTGTTGAATCCTGTCAGCAAAAATGGAATGGACCGGGCAAACATGCAGGAGCATGGCTTCACTTTCTCTCGAAATTGGCTTTCATTTTAAAAAGTGAATCTGTTCTTTTTAGATTTACATTGGCAGCAGTACAATTGATTATACTGTCAAGGGGTACAGATGGGTCCTGGAAATTTTTTTCCAGAAGGGGAAATATCGTTTTCGTTGAATTGGTATCCTTCAGAGCTCACAAGACCGTCCAGGACAATCGATCTATTGTCTACGACTACCTCCTTTGTCTTGATTGGGTATGTCAGCCACGAAAACAGATTAGAGCAGATGAAAAAGAAAAAGATAAACAAAACTCCCTAATTATAGATTTCCCCCACATACTACAATATACAGCACTTCATACTCTATTCCATTACTCTAGCGACAATTGTCCGTATTTCATCTGCCCTCCGAGGGCCATATGTTACTACTGCTGTGAAGCAACCGCTTCACCTTCTCTCCTCAGCATGTCGGACAACGACCGATGCCAGATCCGATCGTTCCGTGACCATCTCCACATCTAGGCTGGCGAGACCCGAGTTTGCTGCAGGTTGCTGTCTAGGGATATACGTAATAGTGATAATTCGAGCAGAATTTCTCGCAATGGGATATAGTCATCGCTGAGTATATCGCCACTGGACTGCTCTCCAAGCAATCAGAGCCTCCTTCTAAGAGCTCCCAGTGACTGTAAGTGACTGAAAATAGGTGAGTAAACATAAACATAAATATCCACAAGTTATGAAAAGATATGGCATTTCATTCTCTGATAAAACTTCAGCGTGGTAGGCACACACTTGATTGCATGCCAAGGCTGGTTGGAAGCCCTGTGTGGCAATGTTAATTATGAGAAAACCAGCTTATGCCACTAATAATAACGAATATAAAGATTCAATATATGGTTCTCCTAAAAAATAACATTACTAATCTTGCCCTATCAGGAAATTGTAAGCATCCATCGCGAACCCAGAATGTCATTCGGAGGTCGGATGATATCCACTGCCAGTGGAAATGGATGAGCTGGACTACAAAGGGTACTTTTGCAACTTCCCACTCTCTTATGTGGCAATTCAGCTGGCGCATCCAGACCATACAGCTATGCACTAAGATGGATGGATGGCTCTCCGTCCTGTGAAATGGGGGTCGGCATGAAGTATTAACTGGACGACATTACTTGATTTGTAATAGTTGTGACGGCCATTGCCTGTGGGTACAGTAACCATGCAACGTGAAGATTGCAATATATCAGGTGCATGAAGTGACAGACATAGTTGATGGCCCTGATGGCCACGAGTGCCACTATAACTGTGAAGGACTGTCGAGTGATTGACAAGCAACTGTCTTTCAAGAAGTGACGAGAATACAAAGCATGAGAAAGAGAGAAGAAAGTATTGACACGTTGATATATTACCCATGACAAGACACATCATAGTCCCATAATCTCTCCATGTTCAGTGGTTCTCATGTGCTCCACGGCATCCTCAATAAAACTCGCAAGAGAAATTGGTGGGCAAACTGATAACAGAAAAGCTAATCTGTGCATTGCCAGAGATAACTAGAACAGAATTACAAAATTACAGCGAGCAAAGAGATTACTTCAAGAGGACTGACTTCATAACTGCCACAGGGAAGCAAAGGGATAGATGAAGGTGAGAAATAAGGTGCATAGAGGACAATAAGGGACTATTGGTTAGACTTAGGAGGGATAAAGTCTGCAAGAGGTATAGTATAGCATAACATAACTATTAACGCAAGCCAAAAGCGAGCTGGCTGATTTCTATCGTCAGAAAATTTTTTTTACCAGTAGGAGCCCGATGTCCAGAATGACATCTCGTTTTACCATAAGGCGCGTGGAAGTCAACCGCATCAGCGCCTCACACCGACACTGCAGGAAGGCGAATCTGGCATATATACTATACAAGACTTTCTTCCTTGTACTACCTTCTCTCAGCAACCCGATGCCTGTACAGAGGCTTAGTTTGTGTTGAAACAGATTCAGTAGCATTAACTTTGTGGACTCGCAATCGATCGCAGAATAGGACTTCCTTGCAAGAGAATAGACTACTGATCTCGTTACAATGCAATGATAAACATAATACATGCAGGTGACAACTGCTAGGGAAAAAGTAGGAAATGTGATGTTTGTATCATATCTGTAATGTAATCCGCAAGCGAGCTGCCCACCTCCCAACTGAAGCCAGAAATAGGAGTCTTCATCACCATAAAATCGTAGTTATTCTATTCTGTCTATTTACTGAGTTTCCACGCGCCATCGTGGGTCAGAAGTACTATTTCGCGAGTATGTACTGGCTTTCCCCAGATCGGCTGATCCACTTACCTCGTCTATTTTTCCATTGTAAGATTGATCTGCATTGATAGCCACCAAATTTTAACCTTCATGGAAGCTGACCTGTTGCCACCTACAGAAAAGTACATGGTTGAGAGAGTCGAGATGGCTTAGTGACAGAATATGCCTAAGGACTTTGTGTCTATGCTCAAAATGGGATAAGGAATATCCTGACCCTGTACAGATGCTACAGAGAAATACCTCCATTCAAGGACCAATATTTAAAAATAGCAGACGCTCCACAATCACATAAACCGCATCGTTTAAATTTCAGTTCAGGTACAAAGATCTTGCCACAGATCCTATAGATATGTGTATTGGTCCTAAAAAAGGGTCCCTCCCCACATTGCGAGCGGCTAGTTCGATTAAGAAATTCCACTAGACCCGGTCAAGTCCGAGGGATTCGTGCATCAGGTCATGAAAGATATCTGAAAATACACCCTAGAATTACCGGAGACCGATTCTCGCTCATGCAGAGCATGCGTGCTGGATATCCCTTCATGAGTGAGAGCATAACTTCAAATTGTGCATCACCAAATGTGTGTATAAAACATAGGGGAGAAGTACCCGCATACATAATCTAATTGGTGCATCATTTGGAGTATATCATTATTATTATTCATACACGCATCTGTCAAGCAGTTAGAACAGGAGAGGGGTAGCAGGGAGGGTAGCCTAAGCTGACTCTCAGCCTAGGCCACACCCATCTTGCTCCAAAACACAAGGAGAGCACTGTGCTCGAAAGCCCTGCGCACACAGGCGGTTTGGGGCGAGGAAAAGGATTGGAAAGATTATAGAAGGGGGTGTTGCCTCAGGAACTCATAGGGACAAGAGACTGTAGTAATGGTAATCGCTATGTACATCGTCGCCTTTATGCATATCCTGATATCTTATTCCGCATGTTGTATGTGCCGTGCTGCTGGTTTCGTACTGCTGTTCCCATGGCCACGAAGATTCATGGGCTTGTTGGATAGTATCTCGTTTCCATCCCTACTTCTGCAAGCGCATAACCTTGACTGTGCTATACTGCCAGTTGCTTCATGTCCGTTGCTGTGACTCTGTATGTGGTTGGTAGAGCCTGAAACTGGCCCAGAAGGCCTGTCTCTAGCATGAACCGCACCGCCTTCGGTATTAAGTCTGGCTGTGGTAGGTAGGTCCGGTAATCCAGCTGACATGGGTACCATTTGGGTACAGGTGACAGGCAGTTCCGATCTGCCCGTCGTATGTCCTGCACCGGGACCAGGGATTCCCCGCTTCCGCCTCCAAGGAAGCGTGGAAATACCCGATCCTCGACATAAAATAGAAACAAACACACACACTCTCTCTATCTCTCTCTCTCGCGCGTACACTACTGTTCCTGCTGCCCCGTCATCTGTAACCACGAATTTCCTCTGTTTGTTCTAAACAATTGTACATTTCTCTTTCTTGGCTTTCTTTTTCCCCTTTTCACATGCACCATGATTTTAGACACATTATTATCGTTGTCATCCATAGCTCTGGTCCTTTTTTTCTGGCTGGTTAGTATTCAAACTACTCATTCCCCATTATTTGCAAGACAATAACTTGACTGTAGATCCAATATTCATATGGTGTGACCATTGGAACTATCGCCATTGTCGAAAACCCCAACTGCCAGTCTAGAAACGAAGGCGAACAAGCCAGCCCCATCAATGACTCACTTCACACCACAATCAACCGCCTACGTACTCATACTGGTCGCTGGTTTTGGCTACGAGGAGCTGCGATTTTTCCAGCATTTACCAGTTCATCATCATCATCAATGATCTAATGCCGTTGTGTGATAGATAACCATGGTCTGGTGAATCTGTCATTCGTAAAGAGATCAGGGAGCCCTCGCCATCCGGGTATGACAGGAAGATAATTGGATGATGAGCTAGACACTGCAACATGTACTAAATGATAACAGCGCAGAGAATGGTGAGAAAAATATTGTAAGGACCTTTAAGGACCTTGAAAACTGTGGATGTGCTGTAGACGGGCCTTCTACGGGGAGGAGACGAGGCCAAAGATGCAGTTTTACACTCCAACTAGACCTGGTAAGGTCATGCCACAGGCCCCATGCGTGCGGGGCATTCAGAAACCGATACAGCTTATCATAGTCTTCAGGGTAATAGATGCTGGCCCTTCTTGGGTCCTGTGGCCCCTGTTGGCGGGAGTTCTCTCCTTCCTCCGGGGGTTCGTAACTGAGGTATCTGGTTGATTCTGCTATCATGCTAACGTGAAACCCGGCGGCGGTGCCGGTTGTGGGCCCAGTTTGACCATCCGCTTGACAGGCCAGTAATCCGGTTCTCAAATTTTGGGCATATGACCAAACCCTGACTTTTCTGCTGCACTGCCCTGCATTGACCCAACCACCGTACTTTAATGGTTGCCTCAAACAAAAGAGCCGGCTGACCATGTTTCTACATAGGTTTGTGCCTTGGCATTTGAAAGATGCTTGTGAGCCTTTCAAACAGAGCTTCTGAAAGGATCTTTAGTCTCTTAAGGTGATCCATGTACATGCAAAACTATAGTGATTACTAGATTCAGTATAGAACATTTACTTGTGCATGTTAAGGGCTAAGCCCGTAGTGCTAATGACTAGCTATCATACAAGAAATTTCGCTGAGGAAGAAAAGAGGAATGCCCGATCGGACAGCTAATATACTCGCTAATATACATGTGTGCGCCGTGCGGCTCCCATTACTAATCATATCGCTTTAGTTAACGTTATGCGACAGGCGCAGCCTGTGACAGTACAGAAACTACTAGGGCAGGCATATCATGAGCATTTCGCGGATGACCACGGGATTATGTTACTATCCCCAGTCTTTAGAGTTCTATTACACCCATCATTATATTCTTGACATAAGAGTTACCTAAAGTTCATTGCCAAGGTCCTATTCTCATCATATTGACTTCATTCAGTAGTGTCCTTCACTTAACCCTATGATAAAGACCGTGAACCCAACCCTGGATTTCTCTCATTTCCCACATATCTCGAATCAAACTATCTACTGCTAACAGAATTACCTATACATAATGCGGTTCACACTGTTGCTAGTTACTTCCATCCCGTTCACTTTGGCCATGCCCAACCTCTATCTCCTCCAGGAAATTGGGGGCCCTAAACATGGCAACTCTGCCTGCCTGCGCGCCTGTTTCCCTGAAAAAATGGCGTGCCCTGATAATATGGTACGGCAGATTCCCCGCTAACCGATGCTAATATCTTGTGAGCTAATAGAATCTCCCAATAACAGCGCCCAAAGCAAATTGTACGTCTACTACACCACGAGCTGCAACTCCCCCCCTGCGGCGGCACCCTTCGTTACGAAAGATTGCTAGAAAATGACTCCCCTAACAAGAAAACAGGAAGATTGCTGGACCTGCTGCCTGCATATGGAAGAACCCGCCCAGCTTCCCCTGGAAACTAAAACCAAGACAGGATTCCCTCCTTGAACCGCGTACGTAATCCCTACCCCTTCTACTACCTATGGGTCTGATATAGCATAATTGCTGATGAGCTCATGCATAGAGCAATGCCATCTTCAACCAGGAGATCGCTGTTGTACTGCGGATGGATGTGCGTGGTGCTGCAATAGTCACTGCCGAACCTACATGTACGGCTATTACTGGCAAGGTAAATGTCTGGACTAGGCCTTATAGGCTATGGAGGACGTTTTAGGCCGGTGTGCTCTGTGTTTTTGTGCTTGGGTGGACTGGGATGGGAATTGTTATACTGTTTGGGATAAAATTGGTTGGTTCTTCGTATGGCTCTGCAATTATTTTAAAGGATGTATACTCCACTTAGCCAGGTACCTGTCCTCTTTGTTGGTATGCTCTAGGATATTTGCACAGCTAAGCGGTCTGGGTAAGTTGACTGTTCTTCAATATCAGTGTTTGCCATTTGCGTCCCAACAGCAGAGAATTGGTTTAAGGTCTTCACTCCAGACACAGCACTATATCTTCTGCTGCGCGGGTTTTCTTTGTTAAAACCGTCCTGGATGACTTCGAAAGCGCGAACCTCTCCCCGACACATTGATCCCAATATAACCAATGATGAACAATATCCTCGATGTGTCCTACATAAACACGCTGAACATAATCCATACGTTATGATTGGTGCTGCGGCGTCTTCAGCCAGTGGAACTGATTTCCCCGAAGATTTGAAATAGAATCAACTACCCATACGGAGCAGCCTTATCCAGGCACCGCGTAGCTGGTTCCACAGCCTCGAATCATTCCCGGTATTCTCCCGGCCACCGATGTGTACTCCGGAGTAGAGACACGCGTCCATTAAATAGCAAAGACCATTTTGACAGAGCTTGGCAGGAGGAGATGACGATAAGCGATGTTCTGATTGGTTATATTGACCGGGGAATTTCGTGAATTTCCCGCTGACTAATGCGCCAAGAGTGGTCTACGTCAGGAGCCCTAACAGCGATATAGATTGTGAAACTGATAAACTCTACTTGTAGTTTGTACTAGAGATTTGAATATATCAATGAGATTTAATGGGACATGCAGTATCCTTCGTATGCTGGTAGATTCTGTTGAACTTCCTGAATGGATGCCAGATACCTCGAGATGGAGAATAGTAAACAGGGTAGCATCGTTGCTTAAGAAGTAAGCGACAAATAGACAGATGGAAAGTTCCATGGTCCACATCTGTTGATATCTGCATCCTAGCATCTAGTGAAGTTGAAACCAAATTCCATCTACAATTATTCCGCTTAGCATCGAACAAGCTTGCTCCACTGCTGACGAGTTAACGCGCCCAGAGTTTTAGCTCGCTTCAATCAATATGTTTGAGCATGGAATGGAGGGAGGGGGGAAGGTATATATAGCTTGAAGCATCCGGCTATGAAGAAAGCAACACGATCTCTCTGAACAATTCATTTATCCTTTCATTTGATTCTTCATTATGCAGCTCTCCCACCTCTGGCAGATTGCCTTACTAGGCCTTACCGGCCTCTCAGTCGCCCACCCCGGCGCTCATGAAGAGAGTTCCATGACTCCCGCGGCGAAGAAGACTTTCCTGCACAATGCTAAGCGCAGTCTGAGCCAATGTGCCGACCGTCTCGAGCGTCGAGGCGTCAACGCCCGCGCTGCTGCCCGCCGCGCCGCCATCACCGAGACCTACCGCAAGCGATCTCTCCTTCTCCGTGATACGGACCGTGTCGTCAACACCTCCCACCACTCCCCTCTGCAGGTAACCTCCAACACCCCCGAGACGGAGCTCTTCGCCCAGAACCCTGTCTGCATCCTCTCCCCAGAGGGTGAGATCGGACCATTCTGGGTGAAGGGTGAGCTCGTCCGCTCGGACATCCGCGACGGCGAGCCTGGTATCCCGCTTATTATGGATGGTCAGTTCATAAACATCGAAACCTGTGAGCCCATCCAGAACTTGTACTGGGATGTCTGGAGCTGCAACTCCACTGGCCAGTACTCCGGTGTGCAGAGCGACATGAACGGTAACGGCAACGACGCGTCCAACCTCGACAAGACTTTCCTCCGTGGTATCCAACAGACCGACTCCGATGGTGTTGCGCAGTTCAAGGCTATCTTCCCTGGCCACTACGATGGTCGCGCGACGCACGTGCACGTCGTTGCGCATGTGGGCTCTCACATCCTTAAGAATGACACTATTGCTGGTGGCCATGTCTCGCATATTGGACAGCTGTTCTTTGACCAAGACTTGATCTCCAAAGTTGAGGCTACCTATCCTTACAACACGAACAATGTTTCTATCACGCAGAACGCAGATGACCATGTCATACAGGACGAGACGGAGGACAGCAACTCAGATCCAATCTTTGAGTACGCGTTTCTTGGTGATAAACTTCAGGATGGTATTTTTGCTTGGGTTACGATGGGTATCAATGTTTCGGCTACTTATGACACTAGCAACGCGGCTACGCTGACTTCTTCGGGCGGTGTTATGAATGATGACTCCAGCCCTGGGGAGGCGGTTGACATGTAAATCGTTGTGTGATACGCATATAGCTAGCAGACAAATAGCATGCGCAGGGAATGGCATAAAATATGCACTAGGTACGCACAATGAATACAAGCATATGTACTTCGGAAACTTCAGTTCTTGATACAGATTGATAAAATCAATCTGACCCACATGGTTCTTATACTGGATCACCCAATGCTAGCAGGCTTATTCATTTACCGAAATGGAGATGTCTGTGGTATATTTATATTCAGTTGACTCTATTTGGTTACACCTTTATTCTAGTTCTCAACCTTGCGTGTCACGGCTATGGGACTGGCTGGTCCACTCACATTGATCATATAAGGCCATACAGATAGAAAGGTAAAAGCAATGGCCACAGGCTTGCAGCTATCCATTTGGACAAATAAAGAGGTTACGTCGCCGTTTCATTTGACCTGTTTTCATATTATGACAGACGCAATCATGACACAGATCTCTCTGCGACCAAAGTTCACTACTGAGATCATTCAACAGAAGAACTCAAATATGATATCGCAGAAAGGACTTTTTCGCTTGTGTGCACAAGTGTTCGGATAATCTATGCTTATCACAATTTCCTGTATAAAAGGAAGGCATCCCAACAGGACTGGAGTCACTTAGTTAGCAACATGGAAGAATCTGCAAGATACACTCGCTCAGACACCGGACATATTAGCATTTGCCAAGGTCCATAAGGGAGAAACCAAGATGAACAACATGGCCCAACACTACTCTGCGCATTCAATTGGGATGCTTTTAGCCAAATGAAGTGATCAACAACGTGTTACAGAACGCAAGGATTGTTTTTCAATGTCATCAATGCCACCATCATCATCAACAACTTTTCGTATTAATTAACCATAGGTAAATCCCCTAAGATGGAGCTTGAACTAACCACTCGCATCGTCAGCTAACCCAGAAGAAACTAAGCTTCAGCTGCCATGGATTTGTTCCTGATCATCGGCTGCATACCCGACAATGCATTACGTATCGTCGACTGATTCTACGCATAATAAATTCTGGCGTCGAACGGGATACGTCTTGCATCTCTACAAGACAAATTACGACATCCCGAGGCATTCGTTCTCCGTCGACCTGTCCCATCGACGATAAAATATATCGGCAGTGAAATGAATTCAGCCTTGACACCTTTAACACATCTACCATAATAGAGCTCCTTTGCTATACAAAATGCGAGCTACGATATCACCAGCTATTAGACCCCTGTCAGCTTTGGCCTAAGTCACTAAAAACCTCGACCAACGCTTCAACATCCATGCCAGTACACCCGAACTCCGAAATCCGGTCGATACATACGACTTGGGGGCTGCCGTCGAAAAGGCCATGAAAAGAAAGAAAGGGGGTAAAAGTTGGGTCGCTAAAAATGCCCTCAAAATTCTCTGCCTTGACGCCATATATGTGTTTACTCCTATAGAATTGCAACAATTAATGCGCACCAGCTTCAAGATCATCAATGTTATCATAGATGTCTTTCAATACCGATTTGTGCGCCGAGGATTGTGACAAACTGTTCGAGTTCCTGAAGTCCGATGTTATTAGAATAAGAGAAGGGGGCTAAAAGCACTGCAGAAGCATCTCTATAACCCTGACAACTCTTTTGAAAACATAGAGTTCTTATACAGAGCGGTCGCTGTTGGGGACATGGAACAGATGGATGAATCTGACGGCTTTTGCATGTCGTCAAGAACTTCATACCAGACGAATCATCAATAGAATGGTATATACTAGAAGATCCGCAAATCTAAAATATTCATGGTTTCCTTGAGTGACGGATTAACTTGAAGAAGTGGCAAAATTTCATCACAAAGAAAGAGACAACGCCAGAAAGTGTAGCTAACGTCAATCGCCAATTGATGGTAACTCCTTGACATTCTCTGCCATCAATATTGAGCTCTTTGCCATAAATTACCTTTCTTGTCAATTTCATGCGAGGTGAGACATTTATAGATATCTGGAAAGAACAAAGACCAGCAGCAGCAGCAGCGCTTGGCTTTCCAAGGCAGAGATCTTGCGGCGCAAGGCTGTATGTTTGCTTTTACACCCTCATCTCTAATGCGAGACCCTGAGATGCAACGTAAGCGCTAATGTCGCATACCCTATACGAAAATGCAGATCCCAGTTTATTTCACCAGAATGCGCAGCCTGGCGCTTGGCCCCTTAAACCCCGTTCTCCAGCTGAGCTGAACACCTGCTCTTGTCTCTTTCCTTGATTTTGCTATTGGTTTATTGGATAATATTATAGAAGATATCCTTTTGGTAGACAACATGTAGTCAGGTGATAGGCCATGCTACCACCCCGATGGGACTCAACCTGAGGGTGATACGCCGTGCACGTTGGATCAAAATACTCATTGCTGCCGTAAAAACAGCATTTGCCTGCCCAATGGCTACTGTTTGGGCGTTGACGCTCATCCCTTTTGGTTGTCGCGTGGGGAGTTGCTACTGGGTGTCTCCAAAGATGTTGGAGTATGGAGTCCTTTCAACTTTCGCCCTCAAAGAGTTGGTCAGTTGTTTGTCGGGCTATGACTAACGTTGAAGAGAGTGAATACATTGCTGGCAGCAGCCCGGTCACTTATATCGACTTCGAAAACTCCAATCAGGTGAGGTACTGCTGCGATGGCAAATGTTGAGTGTAACCGTTTGCTTCTGAGAATGTACAGATATATGAGGTGAATGGGAAGCATTGTATGCCAGCAGAGTTAGAACAAGCGAAGCCTCCAGCGGAACTAGAGCATCCGGTGGTAGAGCTCATGGAGAGGGAGTGGGTTGTGCATGGACCTGGGCCTGCTCATGTTTATGCTCGAATGAGATGTCGAGTTTCCCGATTATTTTTGTACATTCTATACAACACTTAATGAATCGATGTTGTCAATAACCGAGCATTCCTTGATTATCTTTAGAGAGGCCATCGAAATGTCTGGGGATGCTCAGAGGAGGTAAGATCATCACCATCGCTGAGATCCCATGGCGCGGCACAGGGTATGCTTGCTTTCTGGCCTAACGTACCTGAGATTAAACCATGAGCACTAATGTCTCACGTAGCCTTGCCATTTCCCTTCCCCTATAAAACCCAGCCTCCCGGCAGCTGCATTGTCGCCTTGTTTCTTCCTTTGATTTTGCAGTCAAGTCTTTACAGGAGTTGCACGGGCCAGTCGGGCGTTCCCTGTGACCCACAATTCATATCGACAAAAGCCAACAGCGAGCCGATTAATCAACTCCAGCTCAGAAGCTCCGACCTGCAATACTACTGCGGCATGCGACCCGTTCTCAACACCCGAGGCAAGAATACTTCTCAGCAACATCCAGTCTACACCAGTATCCTTTGCCTCTCTCGGCGAATAGAAATTACGACGCAGCAATTGGAGCGGACGTCAGTGATTGTCTGGAGTGTTTGCATTGACATCTACAGAGTACATAAGGCAAGCACGACTATACCTTTTCGGAAGGAACAGCTGCACTCCACAATTCTTCATTCTGTCAAAAACAAAATGTTCCTTCAGGGGCTGAGCTCATGGGGATTGTTTCAAGCTGACTGATATTGACCTGATTGAATATGTGTGATTCAGACATCCGCGCATACACGCGGTTTACTCCGCAGCGAGAATTAGAATGAACACACATAACAGAAGATACTTTCAAGGGAGGTAGGGATTATCATTTCTCTTGGCTTGTGAGGCTGAGTCTGGATGATTGCTTCCGATCTAGCACCTAATGGAGTAATAATCGGCACACGAGACCATGCGGCTGTCTGGAAATATCGCCCGGTAAGCACTAATTATGCAGGAGAAGAATGGGAAGCTCCGATTCGTTTAATCGACAAGACAGCCTTGTCAGTCTCCCCTTAAACCAAGCTATCCCTGGTCAGCCCATAATCACAATCAATGATTTTGTCGTCTGCTGCACGATTGGGTGATTGAACTACGCCAAATACTGGCGAATATGTCGGCAAATGATACACGACAATGTTACTTTCCTGATCACACCAAGGCCGAAAACAACGTGCCCTGCTCATCGGATCGATACACTCATTGTTGCGGCGCGAACGACATCTGCCTAACAAATGGCTATTGCTTGAGCGTCGACCATCAGCCTTGGGTCATATCACGGGGAGCTTGTACAAACCAACAATGGGATTCTGGGTGTCCTGAACGATGCGGTATGAACCAAATTCCTTCACTTTGTCTTCTCATGCGTGAAGTAAAACTCTGACAAATGACCCGACCACAGTCGGCGACGGTGACAACAAAGGCGGCGGCTGCTCAATTGTCAACCTCCAATACGAAAACGAAGACGGCAAATCAACATATTGCTGCGGTAATCCAGTCAGTGGCAGCGGCACCACCGCGACATGTCCAACCGAGAGCCAATTCACCCTAGACGACGGACACGCAGTGCCCGGCTACGCCCTTCTAAGCAACCTATCCAACTTCTACGTCACCGGCTCAGCGCCGTCATCCTCAGCAACACCTTCGATACTTCCAGCTCCAACATTATTATCCTGTGATACGTGCCACGACACGGCGATCGGAGCCGGTGTTGGTGTCCCGCTGGGAGTGATTGCCTTGGCAGCCCTGGCATGGGGATTCTTCGAACGAAAGCGCGGGCGGGCTATGCATAAGCAGATGTCGGCAATGGCGGCGAATAACGCAGTGCAGCAGCCGCCCGCTTATGGGATTAATCAGAAGAATCAGGTGCCAGCTGAGTTGGAACATACGACCCCTGTGGCAGAGTTAATGGGGAGGGAGCAATAGATTTCAGTGGGTGAGTTGGCGGATGGCTTGTTTGTAGATCATACCTGGGTATTTTATACCCCTTACATACATAATAATTGCACTGCTTGGCGTTCTGTTTCTACATAGTATGGCCTTTCCCGGCCCATCCATGGAACTGGCTCGGATCAACTGTGGGGAAATCTTAAAACTAAGCACTTTCTTCACGTGCGTTTATTTCCCGAGGTTCTCGAAATTGACATGACGAAGATTCACCAAACCCCCCCCCCCCTCCCCAATATAACGAGTGTAGCGGACTTGAAACAACTCAATTATGATAGGAGTCGGCGATGATACGGAACATTAAGTCTCCAAATTCCAAATTTGGGTAATATCCGTCATCCGATTATCACGACATCGTGAACTCCACCTTCACATCATTAATATGGTCTCCAGTGCTGGGAAATGCATGTGGTGTGGGGGGTTAGTGCTTGGTTTAAGCAGATACATAGAGGTAGTCCCGGAGAGTAGGTGAACTCTCGCAGAGGTTCTTACCCAGGATCCAACACAGGGTAATATCAAGATGCTTTTTGATACAATTTTTACCCTCTTAGCAGGGACTACCCTGATTCCCCAAGTGTCCGGCGCGCTGATACTCGACATCCGGTCGACTCCTGGTATTCTTTCCTCACATCTCGATGGCCACTCTCATTCTTACATGCACTGATCCCTCTATCTTTCCGGAACTTGAGCGAGCGGCGCAGCTTTCGTCTACGACATATACAGACCGAAATGGGACTGCTTTTGATGTTAGAATCACCAAAAAGATCAATGAGGCGTCGACGGATACTCGGGTGAGTGCATTGGACCCGTTCTGGAGTATAGGCTGACAATAGAAGGGATACATCGGATACTCCGAATCCAAGAAGAGGATTTCCGTGGTGATGAAAGGATAAACGACCAGTAAGTAGCGTTGTCTCAGAAAAACTCGTGTCAGCGATAGAATGAACTAATTGAACCAGCCACGGATTATCTGAACGACATCGACCTCCTCCTTGTCGTCCCGAACTATCTGGGGTGACCTTTTCAGAAGATGCAAAGACCATGCAGGGCATATCCGAGACCTGGGGCTCGGTTCACGATGCGGTAGTCTCGGAGGTCACGTCTCTTGTGGAGAAATACCCGGAGTATAGTCTTGGAAGCCACCGGACATTCTCTTGGCGGTTCTCTCACCTACATCTCTTATGTTACTCTATCCCAGGTATTCCCGGAGGAGATCATTGGAAATGCAATTGCTGCCTATCCTATCGGCAATCAGGAGTTTGCGGACTTTGGTAGCTCGCAGAATGGCACATTGAACTGTGGAATAAGGCTGATGACGGTGTTCCTGTAAGTATCTCATAACTACACTACTATGTGCGGTTTTCTAGCATCACGTAGAATTTGTTTGTAACAATTCCCGGTTTCAAGCATTATGGAACGGAGAGTTCCCTGGTTCCCAATAATAAAAGGTCCGGGTCTAACCATGGTATCGCAGGAATACTATAGCTCCGGGACCCGGGACTCCTGTGTCAAATGTGAAGGAGAACGCGATGAATCTTGCTCATCTGGTAATTGGAAGGTCGGTATAACTGATGAGCATAGTTATAGCTTTGGTATTCCTATGGCGGAAGTCGGATGCGGGGTATAGTTTGTTGGCGATAAGCGAGACATATAGTGGTTCTCAAATATAAACAAGCTGTAATTGATGTATAGAAAACGGACTGTATCGATGCTATAGATATATATGACTCAAGAATCCAGGATGTTCCTTGCAGCTGTACTATGTACATCGACTGACCAGTGACATCGAGTCAGCATGATCCCAGTTACGATAACCTTAGCCCGCCCCTCCTCTTACTCTCTCTTTTTCTCTCCACGCTTCCTCGAGTCGACCAATTCTTGCCTACGTGAGTCACGACACTACGTATGCAAAAGCCTGTTTCCAGGAGTTGTGTTCCTGTCCTGGGATACTTCGAACAACTGCAAAATTTACTTTTTGTGGTCTAGTAGCAAGTATTCTCGGTCATCTCTCAGCCTCGTTTCCTTCTTCAGCAAAGACAAAGAAGGCAGGATAACTGGTGCCTGGGAGAAGCTGAACATTTAATCTCTTGGGACGGCTTCCAGGCTCGTTAATCATTCACTCACATGAAACGACGTGCGTGACTGGTTGCGTCACGTTTCCTGACAGTCAGAGGGAAACTTCCACTCATTTCACTTTCGGTATTTGGATCTCCTTTGTCGGGAGGTCTGGTTATTCGCTTTCTCTGACGTTATCGAGGCCGATAGGAGTTATCACCATGTCCATGTTTAGACGCTCCTTTACGGTGCAAGACGAACCGAGTAAGACAGGCCGGTGGACGAGGAAGAGACATGGGAGACACAGCAGACATGGCAAGTTGAAGGCGCAGAGCAGGTCTGACAGCTTGACTGAACGGTAATTTTTGCTTTTCTTTGGATATGGATGGCGTAGCTGATAAACTGTTAGTCCCGTCTCAAGTCCAGCAGTTACCTTCGTCGTGAGCTCGGAAAGACGCTTCTTCGTGGGTCATGAACATGTTATTGCCCATTCTCCTTACTTCCGCAGTATCCTACGAGACCTATCTATGGTGGGATCTCATGCGAACAAGGTGGTGGAGCTGCCAGACGAGTGCGCAACTTTGACCCTGAAAGACCTGGACATACTCTAACAAGAGCCAGAGACCCAGAAATATTCTCCTGCGTTCTCGAATTCCTCTACAAAGGCGACTATTATCCCCGCCTAATACACAACGAACTCGAGAATGCCCACGAAAGCAAAATCTTCGACCGCATCACAAATAAAGCAACCATCCTCCACGCCCGAACCCGCGACGAAGTCCTCCGAGATACCGTCATTTACTGCGCAGCAGAAAAGTATGGCCTAGACGATCTCAAAAAACTTGCGCTCCGCAAGCAGGGTCTCCACGTCGGGATTCCGATTCCTATTATCTTGCGCTCTGCTCGGCACGCGTATGAGAACACGCCAGATTCTGATGCGGATTTGCGCGCTCATTACTTGGTGATGGTTATTCGGGCGAGGGAGATGTTTAAGACGAGTGGAACGATGGAGATGGAGATGGAGAAGGGGCATGCATGGTTTTTTGATCTGTTTGTTGCTATGTGCAATCATATTGATGATTTGGAAGATGTTTGGTAGGTTTTCTACAGCCTATGGCATCGAAACTTACTAACATCCTATGTTCTAGCAAGCAGCAAACCGTGAAGTCATCCTAAAGTGTTACCGCAACGAACTTGATCGAGAAGCTCAAACCCACTCCGAACAAACGCATTACCAGAATGCCAGTTTATCGACATCTAAACAACTCATCCGTTTACTCGATTCAACATCTGTTATTGCTATTTACGGTCCTTAGTTTGATTACACAGCTCGGAACTCTTATCCGGTCATTCCTTGATATACGCACGCAATTGATTTTGACCAGTGGGTCACGTGATACCGATATGTTCGCTCCAGCCGGTGGTTATTGTCGATTTAGTTTCAAGGACTCATTGACAAATTACCTAATGTGTGGAGCGTGCTCGGTGTCGAATGGTGTCCTTCGTTATTGTCTTATTATAAGACCTTTATCTGCCATCGTTTGAGATTGCTGTTTGTTGAATATGTTAAGGTGATATGTGAATAACCAGATTGGCAATTGAGATTCATGGTACATATCCAAGCCAGCTTCAAGTCTTAGGACTCGGTAAAGTAGATTGACAGGCCCAATTATGTATGTATTGTTAAGCATATGTACCAGGGGTATAGCCCAGCTCTATAACAAGATATCCCCAAACGCCACGCCCATCTTTCCCGATTCCATCAATACAGAAACGCCGAAAAGTAGTAATCTACAACCATTAAATGCATAAACATAAACACGATCGACGACCCCTAATGCAAGAAATATTAAATCTCATCTTCAGGCGCCAAATCCCACTTCCTTGTCGCCATCTTCCTAGTCCGCTTACCCGGTGACCCCGTCGAACCAGCCGTAACAGAAGGAGCGAACAGATTCTCACTCGACTTAAGCTGATCCATATGACGAAGCGCAGACTCAACATCACTTTCGCGCCCGAGAAGGTTCGAGTTTCGTGACGATTTGAGGGCGTTTCTGGTCCTTGGTCTTGTTGGTTGCTTGGTTGGGGAGCGGCAGTTTAGTTCGCGCTCGAGGGCGATGATTTTGGCGCGGAGTTGGTCGTTTTCGAATTCAAGAGGTTGGTATTTTTCGTCTGCGGGTGGTTCGGGATCTTCGTTTACTGTAACCACTTGTTAGTTTTCGGAACTAGTGGTGGATTCAGGAAGGGGATGCTTACTCTGGAAGCCACGGGAGAGCAATTCGATCTTCTTATCCATGTGCTCATCGTTGCGTCCAGTCTGGTCATCCAATGCACTTCGCCACCTCTTTCTTTCTTCTTCCATCTTTTCGTCCATCTCAGCCCAGCATTCCTCGCGCACTTCTTGCTCAATCATGAGGCATCTTTCGTCGCTTGCCTTTAGATGCGTCTCAAGCTCTACACGTGCAATTTCTTCTTGTGAGAGTCGTACAGAGAGGCTCTCATTTTCAGAGGTCAATCGTGCAATCACAGCCAAGGCGTTTTCAAGCTCTTCATTTAGTGCCGGGTCTAATGAACTCCGCCCATGGTCTGATACTCTTGGGGAACGCAAGGTAGCCGAGAACACGCTCTCAGTCGGAGAATGTGCACGAGCTACGGCAACATCCTTGGCCAGAGCGGAGTAGCGGAGGATCTGCGAAGTAGCATTGTAGTCTCCCAGAGGATCAGCTGTGACTATCATGACTGCTTTTTGTGGTGCACGGCTATGAGATGAATTTGAAGATGGAAAGGAGTTGGAGAATAGCAGCTCAGTTAACTTGCACTGTCTGAATGGGACAAGAGCCGCTTTGCCGTCTTGGATTTCACTTTGCATTTGTAAGCACTGTCCCAGATACATCAGACTTTCATTAATCTTTCCGGCTTCAGCAAGAGTTGAGCCAGCAGTTTTGGCAGTCCTTGCTCGCTCAGATCCTATTATAGGTTAATATCGACATGACGGTGCTTTAGTATGTATCACTTACCAGCAAGATCAGCAACAGTAAGAGTATTTCCGACCCATGTCTCCTCGCCAGTAATCTTATGCCTCATCCTTCTCTTCACCTCAAGACAAAAGAATCCATGGCTCCGTGAACTGACACTGTTTGCGCCGGTTCCAGTAACCTTGCGCTCCGTGAGCCCGACATCGAGAATAGCCAGCGCCTCTTCATAGGTGCTACAGGCGATCTTTCTCAATGAAGCAACCACCTTCCGATCAGGTGACCCTTCGGTGTACTTAAACATGACAGGCCGCCGTCGGTCTTTCTGGTAGTTTCCCGCTTGGCGGGAACTTCCTTGTCCAGGAGCAATGGCGGGGGACAAAAGATCGAAGATTCGGTCATTGTATACTTCGTACATGGACACGAGAACCATGTACTCGGACCTCGGGTTCAAATCTGGGGCGAATTGACTAACGTCAGGTACTCGGGGCAACACGCTAGGGCACTGTGGCATCTGTCGGCGGGGAAAGATCAGGGCGGGCATTGGGTCCTTTGAAGATTGGAATCCTGATTTAGCAACACTGTTCATGTTCATCCTTGAGTGTGTATATGACGACATAGATGGGGATCCAGGGACCACTCGTATGGAAGACTCTTTAGGCACATTGTCTGAATCTCCACGGTCTGGGCTCTGAGAAGGCCTGCGACTGAACCTGAGGGGAGAGCCAGGGACCGGTGTTAAAATTGGGTAAAGCCGTCCAAAGACTGAGGTTGCTTGCATCAACTTTGAGGGAAGAGGGTTCCTTACCATCAAAGGAGTATTGCCTCTAGACGAACTTATCGGGGTCTGGGCTCTCGAGTTCCTGCCTCGGTCTGCATTCGTGTCGCCGTAAACTGCTTCGAGGAAAGTCTGGGCCGTGAAAAACTGGGCCTCGCAGGGATCCGATGCCGCGATGGATGCTAATAGGTTGGGGTTGATTGAGTTGTCCGGGGGTTTGATTGTGGACTCCAACGCTTTGAAGATCACATCCAGGGACATTTGCGTAAGACCTCTTTGCGACTTTGAACCGAGTATGGTGTGACTCTGGATATTGCAGCCTGGTTAACATCGCTTTTCCTCATCCCGCATACGAATGTTCCAACCTTTCCACTCCCTGTAACACCCAGCGTAGCGATCAGCCCATCTCGACCCTCAAGCAATACACCCCTAATTATATTATCCATGCCCGTATCCTGAAAAACATCTAGCTGCGATGCCGCCTCGTCAAAAACCTGGGTAAACCCGAATCGCTCCACAGCACGTTTCCTCGAATCCGCGGGAGGCTGCAGCGTGATGTGGGTAGCAGCCGGGAGCGGAGCATCCTGGTCATCCTCCGCATGTTCGAAATTATGCTCCGGAGGATCAACAATCAAGCAACGATCCGGTTGGATATTATTTGGCTGGGAAATCGGCGGCCGAAGACGAAGATAAACTTGAAACAGAGAGGTCTGCGAAAGTTTGGAAGTGGAATTCATGATCGCAGGATGCTCCACTAAATGCCGATACTTGGTTTAGAGCCCGAGACTGCATACAGTGATGCTGCGAGAAGTGACGTGGTGGAGAGTCGAGGAGAAACAACAGCGAGATGCGTGGCCGGTGGAGGTTCGCCTTTACTCGTTTGGGAAACTCGCAGTTGACGGGGTAACCTCTACATGGAGTAATGATAGCGCAGATCATTTTATTGCTTATTCATCATTTGAACGTCACATGACTTCATAAGCATCATAGCCTAATCTGGCAATTGATATCAAAGATAAATAGAATATCTTTATTGCATAGCAGCTGTGCACTTGTATAAACTGCTTGATATTTTAGACCACAAGAAAACGCTGGTGTTGTTGTATAGTAAACCCATTTAGTTGCCTCTCTAGCCCGCCTTCTGCAGATTCCGAGGCCACCTCTCCAACTCATTCCTGCTCGACACCCCAAAAGCGACGCTTCTACATCCACACGACTCGACAGAATTCAACGGGTATCGCGCGAGTGCATTGTCGCATTGTATTTGGATCATATATCCTCACTTCCAAAATCTACGAGCCTCCTCACATCCCCGCTGATAGACAATCAATCGTCCACCTCAACGAGAGTGCATAACCCACCATGTTGTCCTTCCTATCGTCGAGCATGTCCAGTACACGCCAGTCGCTGGCGCAAGTCCTCAACTTCGCGCTGGTTCTCTCTACGGCCTTTATGATGTGGAAGGGGCTCTCCGTAGCTACGGCCTCCTCGTCGCCCATTGTCGTTGTCCTGTCAGGCTCCATGGAACCTGCTTTCCAGAGAGGCGACTTGCTCTTCCTGTGGAACCGGGCTCCGCGTGCTGAACTGGGAGAGGTTGTGGTTTACAATGTCAGGGGCAAGGATATTCCTATCGTGCACCGCGTTGTGAGGACGTTCCCTGAGATCGGGGGGAAGGCGAAGAGAGTTAAGGAGATTGAGGAGTATGTCAACCTTCCTGCGCTCATGATTTTGGTTCATCTGATCATTGCTAACGTATACACGTTTAGTGCCTCGACCGTGCCGAACAACATGCTTTTGACCAAGGGAGATAACAATGTTGCCGATGATACTGAGCTCTATGCGCGAGGCCAGGACTACTTGAACCGGGAGGAGGATATCGTGGGTAGCGTGCGAGGGTATATTCCAATGGTTGGATACGTGACCATCATGCTCAGTGAGCACCCGTGGCTCAAGACGGTATTGCTGGGAATTATGGGGTTGACGGTGATGCTGCAACGGGAGCAATAGACACTCATGTCGAAAAGAAAAGCTATTGATGATATGGATTGCATATTTCTGCTTTCGGGTTTCTACTAAGTTGGCACCGAATTGCACGTGTAGTCATACAGGTCAAAGTTGAATATACATTAGATGTAAGCATCCGGACTATCATTGGCGTTTACTCCAGGAATCTCATGGAGGCCGGCTAAGAGCCATATAGACCAGTCAACACCTTGGAGACGTCACTCCCCGCCTACGGCCGCCCCGCTGCGACCTCTTCCTTCAGTCATTCAATTAATCAGTCACCAAATATCTTGCTTTGTTTTAAACCTGACTTGTAAAGGATTTTTTTTTTTTTGCTTGTCTTGATTCCTACTACGTTCCTTCAAGCCAGTTATTCACCCCCCTTGTCTTTATCCATCATCTCCCTTACCTCCGTCCTCTTTCCGGACCCCGTACTTGCCCCTCCACATCTCGACAATGGGCAGCCAAAAGCGGATAGCAAAGGTACGTGCAAGGTCGCTGCTGAGCTTCGTCTATTTATATACTTTGATAGCGTTAACACAGCGCAGGAACTAGCTGAGCTTGTCGAATCCCCTCCCGAAGGCATCAAAGTCGAGCTCGCGAACGAAGCAGACCTCTACGACTGGAAAGTCTACTTGAACGGCCCCGAAAACTCTCCTTTCCAGGTACGTTCATTACCTACCTTAATTAGACCAATAAGGTTATCCAGCTGACGAAAATAGAACGGCACGTTCCTAGTCAAACTCAAGTTCCCTAACGAATACCCCTTCAAGCCCCCTGCGGTCAACTTCGCAACGAAGATCTACCACCCAAACGTTACAAATGACGAGAAAGGAAGCATGTGTCTGGGGATGCTGAGACCCGATGAGTGGAAGCCCAGTTCGCGAGTCGTCGCCGTGTTGCAATTTGCTCGTCAGCTGCTGGCGGAGCCGATGCCGGATGATGCTGTTGAGGGACGGATTGCGGAGCAGTATAGGAATGATCGGGCGCGGTATGAGGAGGTGGCGAGGGATTGGACACGTCGGTATGCGAACGAGAAGGCATGATTGATGAGCATGTCTGGTAGACAGGATGCTTTTACTGGAATTGGATTTGGGTTTTGGGCGGTCACTGGGTAGTTGAAGATCATGATAGCGTCCGACCGCTTCTTGCGCGATCGCTGCGCGCTTGATCTGCTCATGGATACGTTTTGGGGCATCGCAGTATGGAAATGGTGAACAGGACCAGCATCATTTTTACGAAGGCGCATTTGGGAACTAGCATTGTTATCATTCCGGATACGTCTTGGTTATTATGCATAAATTATACAAAGCTCATGGATTGCACAATGCAGTCATAGTTTCACATTGATTCTAACTGTTGACAAGCAATTCCACATGTCAGCGACATATTTCTTGCAAGTGGGTGAACCTCTTAGGATGGCAATGATATCCGACATCTAGCAATGTATCGACAATGACTGTTTATCCTATACATCATGTGCCAAACATTTCCATTCCTGTACCGCATATCCACAATCACATGGCACTTACAATGACATACCACTTGCAACAATAATCCGAAGCACTGAATCTCTTTGGCTGATCTGAAAGAATCTACAGTGGTATCTGGTTGATTGACATTGCGTTTGAGAGACTGTAACCAGTATTACCAGATAGATTACCCCGTACGAACAGTAAATAATCTTTGTGAAGCAATGGCCATGAATGAGTGTGTGAGGTACAATGGAAAATGCTGTTTTGTATTATTGAAATAAATGAAAGAATATTGATCGTCCATGTGACCAAACTTCGTATGACACCTATGAGCACTCCGGATACTCCGGACTCCATACATATGTTTTTTTGCCCTCTAGTTAGTGAAATCCTCAAAAAAGGAGACAGCTCTCCTCTACCGGCCAGAACGCAGATGCAAGGAAAACACAGACGACAAGCTACAAGCTACACTACCGGTGTACAAAGTACCAGTGCTAGAGATATGAACGGAGAAACCGGAGAATTCCCGGCGTGTCGATCGTCCAGACTAGTTAACGATATTCCCTTGTCCGGAAGCCTTTCGGAATACGTCTGTATAAACAGATAGAGTTAGTCTAACAACGACGGATTGCCAAACACCCGACGGATTGGGACTCCCGATGAGCGACTCATGTCGACCGAACGATCGTGGAAGATGCTTGGAAGGAATCGGATGGGATACTAGTGTAATATTAATCGGAAGGACGAGATTGGGCCGGACCATCGCAATAATTCCAAACTTATGCTTGGTCTGGGCTTGACCCTTTATTTACGTTAGTTATTTTCATTTTATTATTGCCTCTTTTCCTTCCGGGGGGCGTGCTCAATTCCCGTACAGGGCAGTTGATGTGGGCCGGCGCTAGCAGACCTTGAAACCAGCAAGAAAAATAAAGAGACAGCTCCACTCGCTAGTCAATATTCTGGCCCTGATGATGGATTGATGACGACCCGGTCGTTCGGAGAAGGATTCTGGGATAGGAAAAAAAGTTAAGAATTGAATAAACAGGTTACAGGACAACCTCGGCGCGGACGTCTTTGCAAGAGGGAAATGCTCCGGTAAGTGAGCAAGTCATGTCATGTCCACAGACAGAAAATCCAGTGAGCTGTAATCTTGTAACCCTTCGCAGAGATTTTCTTGTGCTTGACTTTTTTAGCGTCGACCAAATGGCAAGAAATAAGATTATGATGGACCAGCATCAAGCCCTGCGTAATGAACCGGAAGGGAATCTCCATCCATCTCTCTTTCTGATCTGTCGTTGTATAACGTGTACCTGTAAAGATGTACAAAAAGTACGTACAGCAGTTCGTCGTCGTTCGGTTCCTTCCGTGCTCTGTATACTCCCAAGGGCCCCGAGTTGGTTATATATCAACCCTTTTTAGCCCCTGTAAAACGGTAGACTTTATTGTCCCGGACGGAACGGATCGCAAGCCCCGCGTTGCCTCATCCGACTGGGTCAAAAGGCAACGGAAAAGCTAGAACGAGTCAAAGAGTAAGGCGAGAGAGTGATAGGAAGAAGCCATTGGTAAATGCATGGATGGATGCAATGCAGGGTGTGACCAGTCACGGAGGTTTGCCCCTGCAGGCGGTGCAGATATGATGGATGTAGACTGTAGCAGTACTTCTACAAATACTCTTTATGCCCTCTGTCAGCACAAGTAGTAGTTATAGTACTCAAGTCGAAGCAAAAGAAGAGAGAGATATCAAGATAGATATCCCGCATCGAAAAGAAGTTGTTTTGTTATCTGAAACACCGATACCATTTTACCAGGTACCGGACCGTACCGTACCATACCAAACAATACCACGCTAGGCCCGACGGGGAGCTCAACGATTTGCTTCCTTTTTCTGTTCTCCTTTTCTACACTTCAATTCTCCTCTTTCTCGTTCTTCTTCTACTCTTCATTCTTCCTTTTATTTCTCCTTGTCGTCACTTGTTCTCTTCCCTTGAACCTCTGGTAGGATCGTGGGACCTCGTTCGGATGGACTGACTTCATTATTGCATCGCGTTGCTGCTGGGGGCTCCCTGACGCTCGTTTGGCTGTCAATCTACGGTTGACGTCCCGGTAGCCTCGTCCCGTCTAATTACCTTGACACTTGCCTTTTTTTTTTTTTTTTTTTTTTTACTATTTCGCATTCTTAAAGGGGTTATCTCTCGCTCGTTCGTTGTTGCGGTTATCTTTATACCTGTGTCGAAAGCTGTCTCTCCCATTGCCCGGAAAGACAGTAAGCGCTCGCTACCATTGACGATTCCCACGTTTCGCATATCGACAAATGTCCAGCAGGTCCTGGGTGCTACAATCTCGTGGCCATGGTCACAGAAAATGGAGAATTTCGATATCCGCCTCGTGTGGGCGAATTTGATATCCCCAGCCGCCGCAGAGTCCCCCCTCCTCCACGCCTCGATCCTTTAAGATTCCATCCTCCTGCGCCTCCTTCGCGTCCTGCGACCTCTCATTCCCAGGGTGCTCATTCTCGTTCCAACTCCCCTCGCTTACCGCCGGCTCCGTTTAGAGCAAGAGGCCCTCTCCCCCATGGGTATTGGCCACCACCGCCGGAAGAGCTAGTGTCACCCTGTCCGTCGCCTCAATTCGGTCCGGATTATAACGTTTATTACGACTTTGACCCGCCAAGAGCGACACACCGTGCCCCAACATTTCCTGCGGTTCCTCACGAGCCCGTCCCGACATGGCGCCATATGGACGGCGAAGGTGACCGCCCGTCCCGCCGGAAGATGCCTCCTGGTCGGGCTGGCTTGCGAATTTCCATGTCTGCCTCTCGCCTGAATCATCAAAAGCGTGCAAAGGGCCAACATTCCCGTGAGCGCCGTCCAACTGATACCAGTAATTCTCAGGCATTGGGCTTGCCGCGTGCTACGCCAAGTAGTTCGCTGGATGCCTATGGGGGCAATGACGCTCTTCGATCTAGTGTCAACTCCGCAATGACCTCGCGCTCCAGCATCGAACAAAACAGTGGAACGGAGCGTAGCAGTGTCTTGACGAAAAGCAGCTCCATCACCGACCTTTCACCCGATACCCCCGATGGACCAGAGAAGGATGGTGGTATGAGCGTCGAAGATGCCATTTCGATGTATTTGGATGGCTTCAGCGATGTGACGGAAGAGCCGTCGTCGCCAGATCTCCATGCGGAAAACAAATCGCGCCCATCGAGTCCACGACCGTCAACAATGACCATGGACACCTTCGATGAACAATCACCCGACATAAACCCCGTGGAAGACCTCCCTCCTGTACCACCGCTTCCGGAACTGCAGCCCATTGGCCAGAACCCACCGCGTCAGGAGCTCCTCGATGATCAATCATCGACTCACGAAACCCCTAATGAACATTCCCGTGAAACCTACCATCACGAGCCGACATCCCCCGCCAAGGACCCAGGTATTGCTAGGCAAGAATCTACAATTGTCATTCCTGGTATCGTTCCGCCGCCGCTTCTGCCAGGAACTGACTCGCGAGACCGCTATGGATTCCGAAAGGCCAGTAACCATGTTCCGATCGAGCGCTACGATGCCTGGAGTCGCTCTTATTCCTCCTTTGCGACCAACCGGAAAGTGAAATGGGCGGAGCTTCTCAGGGAACACGGGTTGGAGACGAAGGAACCAACACGGTTTCCACCGAAGTCCTCGCGTGTGAAGCGCTTCGTGCGTAAGGGTATTCCGTCTGAATACCGAGGTGCGGCGTGGTTCTATTATGCCGGGGGCTTTGAGCTTCTGAATCGGAATCCGGGACTGTACGATGAATTGGTCCAAAAGGCCATGATATCGCCCTCCAACGACGACAAGGAACACATTGAGCGCGACCTCCATCGGACGTTTCCCGACAACATTCACTTTAAGCCTGAGCAGGGGGCCAGCTCTGGTAGTGGCAACCCGCAGGGCACGGTGGTTGAGACCCAAATGATCCAGTCTCTTCGGCGCGTCTTATACGCATATGCGCTTCACAACCCGAAAGTCGGCTACACCCAGTCGCTCAATTTCATCACAGGAATGCTTTTGCTGTTCCTTCCCGAAGAAAAGGCGTTCTGGATGCTGCACATTGTTACGTCTTTGTACCTCCCGGGAACACACGAAATTAGTCTGGAGGGAGCGAATATTGACCTTTGGATTCTCATGGTTCTGCTCAAGGAATCGATGCCGAACGTCTATAGCAAAATCGCGGCCACGGGTCCTGGCAGCAACAAGGCCCGCGTTCCGGCTCTCACTGTTCACTCGCGACTGCCGGATATCACTCTTGGATTGACGAATTGGCTCATGTCGATTTTCATTGGAACTTTGCCATTGGAGACGACCTTGCGTGTTTGGGACGTCTTTTTCTACGAAGGCTCCAAGACGTTCTTCCGTATGTCCCTGGCTATTTTCAAGGCATGCGAAAAGGACATTCTTGCCGTCTCTGATCCCATGGAGGTGTTCCAAGTTGTTCAAACGGTTCCCAAGAAATTACTGGACGCCAATACACTGCTGGATGATTGTTTTGTCCGACGCCATCGCGTGGGACAAGGCCGAATCGATGAATTGCGGGCGCAGCGACGGGCGGCCGTCCGACAGGATAAGATCCGACGATCCATGGCGTTGACGCAGGGCCAGCTTCAAGCAGCTACTGATGAATGGCCGACTCAGCGATCACGCACTCCGATTCCGGGACTTGAACGCAGTATCGCAGATTCATGGCGACACATGAGGAGACATCATCACGCAGTCCGGTGACTGACTAAAAAGAATTCGATCCTCAATTATGCTGGTATTGTTTTTTGTGTTTATTTTCCCCACATTGATACCCAAACGCTTCTGTCATGTTTTGAAATGCAGGGCGCTGTTCTGTTTTCCTCATACCCTCCTTTTTTACAATTTTTTCCTTTTCCATCCGCAGGAGCCATTGGATTTTGATTTTCAGTGGCCAGATCGGTTACGATTGCGATCGTCCACTCCCTAATGTCTATTCTCATTTTGTTACCCAATTGTTATTCACGAAGCAGCTCGTGGAGTCGGCATATGTGTTTTGATTCGGAGATGAAATACCCACCAGATGAACTATGTGTACATAGCTCGGAAGCCACAACCATGGATTTACTTGAACCATGAATCATTGATCTTGCAGTAGTAACCGATCTTGACGTAGGGCTGACCTTTGGTTCGACCACCAGTAGTCCCTCGCTTTTCGCCGCTTTCGGAAAGGGTGAACTCTGGGCTGAAGTTTCTTTCGTCCCTTTTATTTTTTGCATTTTTTTGCGCTCCCTTCCTCTTGTTTTCTTCCCTGGAATGCAGCGATGAATGGACAGGCGGCTAGTTATTATAATCCTTCTCAAGGCTTTGAGGAGGCCTCTCAGCAGCCTCCTCAGCCTTACCAGCAGCCTTACCAGCAGCCCGTCTACAACCCACAGCAACAACAACCACAACAGCAGTACCCGCCCTACCCGAACCAAGGCGTTCCTGAATCGAAACCCCCCGAGAACCCGCCTACGTACAACCAAGCCGTCTACGGATTCGACGAGGCGTTTAAAATCGAGAAACCCAAGTTGAATGATCTTTGGGCTGGACTTTTGGTGCGTCCCTCCCTTCTCTCCTCCCCCTTACCGAAATCAACAATCGCTAACAGCTGTACTATAACAGCTCATAGCAGTCTTCCTCGGCTACGTCGCTATATCTGGTCTCACCATCCACCGCTATGCTAAATACAAAGGTTTCAACGGTGGTGGTATCTACGACGCTGGTAATGAAGTCTCGCTCAACACGAACACGCTGGTGTTATTCATATTCGTTCTCTGTGTCGCGATCGCATTTTCTTGGGCTTATTTTATGGGCGCGCGATTCTTTCCGAAAACATTCATCTGGGTGACTGGGATTTTAAATATCATTCTTGCGTTCGCGACGGGGATTTACTACATCTGTCGCAAGCAGTATGGCGGTGGAATCACGTTTCTGGTATTCGGTGTATTCGCATTGATTTGTTTCATCAGCTGGATACCCCGGATCCCCTTTACAGCGTTCATGTTGCGAACGAGCATGGATATTACAAGGAAATACGGACATGTGTTCTTGGTTAGTGCAATTGGCGGAATCGTGGCTGTTGCCTTTGCAGCCTGGTTCTCCGTCACCCTGGTTGCGATTTACGTCGCCTACGAACCGACAAGCAGCAGCAGCGGTCGCGCAGGCGCAGTCGACGGTCTCTCAGGCGCTAGCACCGTGAGCAATCCCTCCTGCAGCAATGGCGGCTGCAGTCGTGCACGGGTCATCGGGTTAGTCGTATACGTGACCTTCGCGATGTACTGGTTCAGCGAGTGGATCAAGAACACGGTGCACACGACCATCGCTGGTATCTACGGCTCGTGGTACTACTTCTGCGGCGAGGGTCCAGGCGGACAGGGAGGGAAGAAAATGCCCAAGGGGTCGACGCGGGGTGCGTTCAAGCGCGCAACGACGTACTCCTTCGGCAGCATCAGTCTGGGCAGTTTGTTCATCGCGATTATCAACATGCTCCGCCAGGCATGCTCCATTGCGCAGCGGCACGAGGCCGCAGAGGGGAATATCGTTGGCTGCGTGTTTGCCTGGATCCTAGGATCCTGCATCAGCCTCCTCAACTGGCTCGTCACATTATTCAACCGCTACGCCTTCTGCCACATCGCGCTCTGGGGCAAAGCCTATATCCCCGCTGCAAAGGATACATGGGCGATGATGCGCGATCGGGGAGTCGACGCCCTGGTCAACGACTGCCTCATGGGACCTGTGCTTACAATGGGAAGCGTGGGCGTGTCGTATATCTGCGCACTGTTGGCATACTTGTACCTCCAGTTCACGAACCCTGGGTATAACGCGGACGGGAACTTTACGGCGGTGATTATGGCGTTTGCCTTTGTGATTGGTTTACAGATTGCGCAGATTTTCTTGACGCCGGTGGGGTCGGGCATTGAAACGATATTTGCGGCTATGGCGTGGGATCCGGAGGTTATGATGCGGGAGCATCCGGGGTTGTATCAGGAGTTGGTTAGGGTTTATCCGAGGGTGCAGCAGGCTATTCATGCTTAATTGTATATTGGCATGGCATGGCATGGTAGGGTATGGTATGGTGTGGTATGACAGTATGTTTGCATCTGCTAGTGTCTAATGTTGTAATGAATACCATTAATGCTATTTCTATGGATATCAAAATCGTTCGCTAGTAACGCACCTCGTCAGATTAACAAGTACCCAAGCTAACACCTTGACCATTGCTGTCAGTACTTTCACCACTAGATCTAATCCCCAGAACAACACCCTTAACGCTCCCCGTGCGGTAGAGGGTAATTTCTCTCCCTCTCGTGAGGAACTAGGTCCGTAGCGGCCGTACTTTTCGAGGTCGAATTCTTCGATTATGATTTGTTTGTTCTTTTGTTTCTTTTGTGCCTGTCTTTGGGGTTGAGACTTGCGAAGCCAGTTCCAGAAGGAGGTTCTGGGAGTTTCGCTGGTGCTGGGTTCTTCCTTGTCGCTGTCGACAGTGCCAGTATTAGGACCTGATTTAGCCCTCTCCACAAGATCACATCCCAACGCCGCATCCTCCCTCTCCGCAACCGTTGTAACCATCTCCTGCCTCGTACTCTGGTTTTGATACGGGCCAGTCCCCATCCCGATCTCCATCCCCATAAGCACGCCTCTACTCCCCTCATCCGCAACAGCGACGGCAAGAATCCCGGCAACCACAGAGTCAATCGCGTACAGTGATGGTATTGTTGCAATAACTGCCCCGGAGGAGATACACAGGGTTTTGGTGGAGAGATCTAGGGAGGCGAGGGACTCGTCAGAGTCCGTGAGAGGGAGGATTGAGGTACGTGGTGTTGGTGCGAGACGAGCAGATTCTGTGGATGTGGAGTTTGACGGTGTCGGTGTTGTTGCTAGGATTGTTGGTGGTGGTTGAGGGCGGAGGTTGATATCATTTGCTGATGCTGATGATGGTGATGGTGCTAGCGTTGAGACGGTAATATGTACAGCACCAGGGCCCTTTGGGCGTGCAGGTGAAAGCGGGGTCCCAGCTGCACCGACCAGCGCTGGCGTCCTCTGTTTCGAAAATGATGGGTGTTTGAGCGTGTACAGCCGTAGATCATGATTCCATGTCAGAAGACAAGATTCCTGCTCCTCTGCCCGCTTAAGCGCTTTCCTTTGTGTGTCTAGCGCTTCTGATGGCGTTAGATGTTGCTTCTTCGCGAGTTCATCGGCCCGTTCAATGGCAAGCATTGCTGCTAAACGAGAGGAGATCATTGAGATGAGGCCATCGTTTGGGGGCTCGCGACGGGTACGATCTTCGAGGGTTAGGGTCATGATTGGGATGCTGTTTCTTGGCTTTGTGGGGTTTGTTCGGGAGATAGTCAGTTCGGCCGGGGTCGTGAGTCGGAGGGTGTAGAAGGGATGTTGGTGTTGGGGGTCTCTGAATGTGAATGTTGTTGGGTCGGTTCTGCTACAGTTAATGATTGCCTCTAGCAAAGGAGAGGTAGGTGGAGGATTACCGTGTAAGACGCAGTTTGAAGCTTGCGGTTTGATTCTCCGGTCGTTGGCCATTGGCAGTCTCCCAGAGACCTTGGAGCTCTGCTGCAGAGGAGTATTGCACCTCGACAGAGTCGAGAAGGCCCGGTGGGAATTCCATCACGCTTGCCGGCACGGTCTTTGGACCTAGGGCAAGGTCGATCTCCGGCTCTGTCGAAAGGATCAGATTCTTTGGTTTTTGACGGGGTCTTGAATTGCTGCTTGATATCTTAGGATAATAATCCTGCTGGTTAAGAGACAGATTCGGATTATACCGTGGAAAGATCGATTTAATGGGAATACTCAATGTCGAAAACCGCCCCGGTGACTGATTCCCCACAAGCGTACTTGAGCTAGACAATGCTAACCGCTCCGGCTCCTGTCTCTTCCCATCCCTTCTATCCGCACCGCGCAGTCTATCAGAGAATTTCAAAGCTGGTTTGCTAACATGCGCCTTTGGCGGTGGTTTTGGTGGCTGGATGGCTTTCGCATTCTCCCTGATTTGGCGGAGCACGGCATCTGTTTTCCGAGAGCCTTTTAGGTCTTCTAGAACGGTTGATGTAGATGAGGAAGAGCTGTCGACTAGGAGTTTTCTGCCTCTGCCTCCTCGAGAGGGGAGGTTGTCTTTGGATGCTGATGTTGGGGTGAGAGGGGGGAAGAGGCGAAATTGGCTCATGGCATTTATCTTCTGTTGATGGTTAACTGATATATCTAGCTAGTTAATCGGCAAGCATACTTCACGATCAAGTATTCAGTCGGACAAGGTATGTTAAGCGAAAAAAAAAAAAGTAAGAGGTATTCCGGTTGATGCAGTTCAGTGAGATGAGCAGACAAGCGGGAAAAAAAGACTATATCATCAAATCTGCTCCCGCCCTGAAGAATTACACAGAAAATCATCGAGGCGTCAAGCTTGCACCGATATGGAGAAGGGCCATTGTGCTGCATGAGAGCGCTACACTGTTCATCGCCGGCGCTTAAAGCTGGTGAGCCGGTGATTGGCTGCTCTTCGACCTTGTTGATAGCATGATTTTGATCGGGGCGCTTCGACGAGGACAATCAACTTGATTCTTGTTTATATGACGTTGAAAGTCTTCAGCTTAGAATGGATGGATGGGAGTTGTTGTTCTATGTGTGTTCAGATCTGGGTGTCACATGAAGAAATTTTTGAGAAATATTTACAGTATGGTATAATAATACATCAGTTTTCCATGGCTTCTTCGTGTACCGAGTACGTCAAAGCTTCAGCCATCGAAATGGCTCCCTCCATGTTATCCTTGTTATACAAAAACAAGCCCTGTAGAGCAGCAGCGCTGGTAGTTCTCGACCGATCAGCCTGCTGACCATTTTCGTCCTCGATTAGTCCGAGCTCTTCTAATTTCGTGAGGAATGTGTGTCGATAAGCGCCAGTCGTATCGAGTTCCCCGTAGAACCGATCCCAGAGACAGCCAACTTGGTAACGAGTCACGGCGCCCAGGCGGACAGTCATGTCTACCCGGCCGGGTCGGACAAGAGCCGGATCGAGACGGTCGACGTGGTTTGTGGTCAGGAAGAGAACACGCTCCTCAGCGCTAGCAACGCCATCCAAAGCGTTGAGGAGTCCAGAGAAAGTCACGTTAGCGCCGCGGTAGCCATCCACATCTGTTTGTCGACGGTTGGCGAAGGCCGCATCCACATCTTCCAGCAACACTAGTGTCCGACTGGGGACGATGGTGAGGAGATGATTCAAGCGGTCGTCGGTCAGCCCACGCTCACTCAAATTCAGGATTGCAATGTCATAGTCCAACTCGCCGGCCAAGGCCTGGATAAAAGAGCTCTTGCCAGTGCCCGGAGGCCCGTAAAGCAGATACCCACGACGGTAGGGAATTCCACGGTCGTGATACCATGAGCCGCTGCCTAAGAAATCCTTGACATCGGTAACGATGCGCTCCTTAACGCCTTCGTCAAGAACTACTGATTCCAACGGACGCTTCCGTCGTGGGTGTCCAAATGGTCTCCATTCCGTACCCCAACTGTTATAAATAGTCGTCTTTCCTTCATGCGCCTTAGCAGCATATGCGTGCGCTTCCGTGAAGAGCTCTTCAAAAACATGTCGATGAGAATAAAGCGTAGTCAACGTAATAGTCTCCCACGGCCGACCCGTCTGCAAATCCACAGACTTAGCCTCCCGCATTCGATTGACGAAGATAAACGCATTCTTATAACGCAGCACATGCTTCCCAGGTCCCGGGACCAGTGCAAAATGTGTGTGAATCGCTCCGTTCGAATGTTCGACTTTCTGCGTTTGGATAGAGAGATGGCGCATCCCGGGCGTTAACCGTTGAAGTAATGAGTCCATGAAACCAGGTTTTGCGGCCGTTGT
Source organism: Aspergillus intermedius (assembly GCA_039880815.1). Lineage (NCBI taxonomy): Eukaryota > Fungi > Ascomycota > Eurotiomycetes > Eurotiales > Aspergillaceae > Aspergillus > Aspergillus intermedius. Next base: position 395,591 of record JBDODA010000006.1, on the reverse strand, counting down.
CCGAGCAGCATTGTGAGATTGTTGGTATAGCGTCATCCAGTGCAGAAACCACGGGTAGGAATCGTCCTTGATGCTGATTTCGACATCCACTAGCATTCGTCTTCGGAGGAGTGCGGCGCCATGTCGAAGGCCTTTCTGAGCGAAACTCAGACCGGCCCCAAGACCTGCAAGACCGAAGCCCTATTCAGCGCAGAGTTAGAGACCTCACCCCATGCCTTGATCCAAATAGCAAGTATCTTACCGCTGTGAAGAAAGGATTGTTGGTGAGCTGGGACAGGTAGCTTCCGTCTCCCGAGGACTGCGCTGCCGCCTGGACGGCATCTTTCCTTTGTTGGATCAGATCGCCAGACGAGGGCAGCCCCGGAGCATTGGGCGGTCCATTTGGCTCCATCCCTCTGCGATTGACACGATAGCTGGTTGTTGGTGGAATTCATCCATCTTCATCAGATAACGATAAGGCGTCATCGGAGTTAAGATGGTCCGATTACCGTCCGGGACAGTGGAAGCAGAAAGGTCCTTCAAGTTGAATTGGACAAAATTGTCAAGATCTTAGGTGCTCCGAGACTGGATGAGCCATGTGTCTAGTCAAGTTTACCCGACTTGGTGAATGGTGCTATCCTACTTACCCACGGAGAGACTGAAATGACCGAATCCGGCAATGCGGAGATAACGGACTTAACACATTAACAGCCGTGAATTTTCTCCCTTGTCAATAACACGGCTTCCTTATTTAGAGATTAAGCAGATGACATGATCCTGCAGCTTTGTGGCTACAAAATACTGGGCTATAATAAGGATCAGCGATAGTCCTGACGTTGTAGTGTCTGACTGCCTATATATCGGCTTCGGCCCTACGACAACTACGAAGATTCGCAAATGCGATCATACCAGCGCTGGTTTTTCTTCTTTCGCAAACAGACTAGAAGTACACCTCCTTGCTCCAATTTACCCCTCGCGAGACGCAATATGAGTTCGTCAACAGCGGCTGTCCTCTATGCCCTCACGGTTACTACTTCTCCAACCTCTCCAGGGCCGGAGGATGCGACAAAGAAGAGTCATCATCTCCAGGAAGGGTTCAAGAATCCATGGGAGTAAGTAGGATGACTTGGAAGTGAGCAAATACCTGAAGATTAACCAATTACCCAGTTCATGGTACCAGCATGACTTCTTTGGGATCCTCGGACACATGGTCCAGTAAGATAAGCCGATAACCCTTCCTTAACCAGAAGAAATATCTAACTTCCTTCGTGCTTGATGTTAAAGCCGCCGGGTATCTGGAAAAGGTAACGTCCCCGACACAAAAGCTCCAACCGTACCAGTCCAGAAACCCGAGTTCCTCCCCTCTCGAGAAACGTCCAATCTCCGAGCAACATGGCTAGGCCATGCATGCTACTACCTCGAGTTCCCCAGCGGTCTGCGAGTTCTCTTCGACCCAGTCTTCGAGGACCGTTGCTCCCCCTGCTCCTTCATGGGCCCAAAGCGCTACACGAAGATGCCATGCGAAATCAAAGACATACCCGTTATCGACGCAGTCGTGATCTCACACAACCACTACGATCACTTGTCCTATCCAACAGTGAAGGAGATCTCCGAGCGGCATCCAAATTGCCATTTTTTCGCTCCGCTAGGGAACAAGGCGTGGTTCAGCAGCTGTGGAATTAACAATATGACTGAGTTGGACTGGTGGGATGAGCGCGATATCATTCTTTCGCCGTCGCAAGGGTCAGCTCCAGCTACGGGAGTGGAAACGCCAGATGGTGCTTCTGAAGCGAAGGATGCGGATATCAAAGCTCGCATTGGCTGCTTGCCTTGTCAGCATACGAGTGCACGGGGTCTCTTTGATAGATCTAAGACATTATGGTCGTCATGGTCTGTTGAATCGGGAGGACGTAAAGTATACTTTGCTGGGTATGTGGTCTCGCAATTTCTTTTATGAACCACAAATATACTAACTACACTACAGCGACACCGGCTACAGAGCCGTTCCCGAGCTCCCCGACGACGTTGATGACCACGCTCCCGAATACAGCTTCCCCTCCTGCCCAGCCTTCAAACAAATCGGCCAATACCGCGGACCCTTTGATCTAGGCCTAATCCCCATCGGTGCATACCAGCCCCGATACATCATGAGTCCCATGCACGCTGACCCGCACGACTCTGTACAAATCTTCAAGGACACAAAGTGTCAGCGGGCGCTAGGTATGCACTGGGGTACGTGGGTGCTTACTGAGGAGGATGTTTTGGAGCCGCCGAGGAGGTTGAGGGAGTATTTGGGGAAAGAAAATATTGCTGAGGAGGGGGTTTTCGATATTTGTGATATTGGGGAGAGTCGGGAGTTTTAATTGCTTTTAGTTGCTTTGGGTGTGGTAGGGCTCGTATGCATTCTGTATAGTAGCTGGACTGGGTTGTACTATAGTTTTCAATTCTCCTATTATTTTTGGCATTCACTGCTACTGAATTGAAATAAAAATGAGCCATAGAGGTTTGTCAGTGAATGCTGTCCAAAGACTGGATGTGGAGTAATTGCACCCACCACCATGAAGCTATACAAATACTTGGACTCATTATTGCCCATTCAGACTATAAGACTGTATATTTAGGACATTTATATACGTAGAAATCACTATAATGTATGCTCAGTAACCAAACTAGCTTAGAGTATTAGAAAATGTACCGATCCTAAAATCTCCCAGGTTACAACCTGTGAGCCCATCAACGATGAAGGCCATAAAAATTAGAGGTTGCCTAGGAAATCTGAAAGAAACTGAAAGAAAACCCATGTTCCCCTCTCACAACCTTTTTCTCAGGCAGGAGAAAACAGAACAATATCCAGCTTTGCTCCATTTAGTCACTGTTTATCAATCAAGCCGTGAAATCCGTCCAACCCTACCTCCACCATGTCGAGACCCCCCGAACCCGACCCCGACGTGATCGAAATCAGTCGCTGGAGCACCAGCAGCAGCGAGGAAGAAGAGAAGGAGAACGGCGAAAGACACGAGGCCGACAGTCGCGGATCCAAGACTAGCCAGGATGAGAACAAGGCTGCCCACGACAAGAACTTTGGCAAGAAAGATGACCACCCCCAGAATGAGGAAGAGGTCATTTACGAGCTAGACGAAGACGCCATGTCCCAGCTCCCCGACCACCTCCAAGCTAACATGCGCGAAATCCAACAGGAACGCATGGAGCGTATTCATCGCGAAAACTCCAACGTTCAGATCCGCAAGGTTAGCGAACAGAAGGAGGCTCACGCGAATAACTGGTTCAAGAACATGTTGTCTCGCTTTCCTTCCCTGCCCAATATGGGTTTCCATGCGAATCGCAATACCGTGCGTCGCAAGCATAGCCCTAGTTTGGAGGATTTGAAAGCACGTGAGCGTGCTCGTCTTGCGCCCGAGTCTCTGCTGCCTCTAACCAAGGACAATCTCGAGTATTTGACGGAGTGCACTGGTGGTGAGACCAATGTCATGTTGGCAGCTGCGACCAGACGCAGGGTTGAGAAGAAGGCTTCGATGAAGGATCGTATCTATAGTTGTCTGAGTGGCAAGCGGCGTCGTGAGGAGGAGGCTGCTCTAAGGCATTTGAAGAATATTGAGAGCCAGGTCCATGTTGGAATTCCGCAGTGTTACAGAGATCTCGTGGAAGAGGAAGAGCAAGAGAATAGACGGGTTGCTGGCCAGGTTCAAAAGGAAAGAAGGCCCTTGTTGCACGGCCGTGTCAAGAAGAGTATGCAGAAGATGAGCATGGCTTTCAAGAAGGACTAGTCGGTCTCATGCATTGTACGGTATCTCTTCTTTTTGCTCGACTTGGACTGTCTGAGCGGGTGCCATTGGGAAGGGTTAGGAAACTGGTGTTAGAATAAAAAACACTTGGTCAATATGTATGTTGGAAATGAATACTTTGGGGATGTAAGGATATCCATTGCAAACGGATAGTCATGGCTAATGCTAAGCAAGTGAAGTTATCAAAAATACTGCTGTAGATGTGTTTGCCTTGTTTGTTCCAAAAGGAGACGCGCTAACCCAATGGGGCTTAAGGCGGTGAGCTTCTGGCCGCAATCCCACTTCTGGAGTTCGCTGGAAATTTGACGGGAATGCGGGCATTCAGCAGCAGCACAACTCCCTGATTGTCGTGTTTTTTATTGTTTTGACGGTTGGGTATCTTTGCTCTCATCTATCTGGTCTCAAATCCTTTCTTTTCCCGAAGCAAACAGAGCGACAACCACCGCCAAGATGCAAGCACCAGTGGTGGTAATGAGTGAGTGGCTTCTTTGCTTGATGCAACTTGTTATACTCAACACATTGCTAACCGGTCTCAGACACCAATGCTGGTGACAGACAGGTTGGTCGTAAGGCACAGCTCTCGAATATCGCCGCTGCTAAGACGTACGTGGAACTCGAACACCTATATCTGTCCGATTACCATCTAACAATTTCAACCCCTCAGTGTTGCCGATATCATTCGATCATGCCTTGGCCCCAAGGCCATGTTGAAAATGTTGCTCGATCCGATGGGTGGTATTGTCTTGACCAACGACGGGCATGCCATCCTGCGAGAAATTGAAGTGTCGCACCCAGCCGCGAAGAGTATGATCGAACTTAGTCGTACTCAGGATGAGGAAGTTGGAGACGGAACCACAACTGTTATTATTTTGGGTAGGACTTACATATTGCTTATCTCAGAGTCTGGAGGACATGCTGACTCGGATAGCCGGTGAAATGCTTGCCCAGGCCCTCCCTCAACTCGAACGCAACATCCACCCGGTCGTCATCATCTCGGCTTTCAAGCGTGCTTTGGCAGACGCCCTTGCTATTGTGGAGGAGGTTTCGACGCCTGTCGACATCGACAACGATGACGAAATGTATAAGCTGATCCAGTCGTCCATCGGGACGAAGTTCGTATCGAGGTGGTCGAAACTCATGTGCGACTTGGCTCTCAAGGCGGTCCGGACAGTCTCCTTCGATGCTGGTGGTGGGAAGCAAGAGGTCGACATCAAGCGTTACGCCCGTATTGAGAAGATTCCCGGCGGTCAGATTGAGGACAGCGAGGTCATTGATGGTGTGATGGTCAACAAGGATATCACGCATCCCAAGATGCGGAGAAGAATAGAGAACCCCAGGATCGTCCTCCTGGACTGCCCGTTGGAGTATAAGAAGGGAGAGTCCCAAACAAACATTGAGCTTACGAAGGAGGACGACTGGAACCGAATTCTACAGATCGAGGAGGAACAGGTTAAGCACATGTGTGATGCTGTCTTGGCTCTGAAGCCCGATGTTGTCATCACCGAGAAGGGTGTTTCTGGTACGTTTTTTCTTGTCTTCTGCCTGAGACAACCATCTAACCTTATACTAGACCTCGCCCAGCACTTCTTCGCCAGGGCCAACGTCACAGCCCTCCGCCGTGTGAGAAAGACCGACAACAACCGTATTGCCAGAGCCACTGGCGCAACAATTGTGAACCGTGTGGACGACCTCCAGGAATCCGACATCGGTACTCAGTGTGGCCTCTTCGAGATCGAGAAGATTGGTGACGAATACTTCACTTTCATGAGAAAATGCCAAACACCCAAGGCATGCACCATCCTTCTGCGGGGTCCCTCCAAGGACATCCTCAACGAGGTTGAGCGTAACCTGCAGGACGCTATGTCCGTTGCCAGGAACGTCATCTTCCACCCCCGCCTGTCCCCTGGCGGTGGTGCTTTGGAGATGGCTGTTTCCGTTAAGCTGGGCCAGTTGGCCAAGTCGATTGACGGTGTCCAGCAATGGCCGTACAAGGCCGTGGCTGATGCCATGGAGGTTATTCCCCGGACATTGGCCCAGAACGCTGGTGCCAGTCCCATCCGTGTTTTGACCCGCATGAGGGCCAAGCATGTTGAGGGCCAGGTGAACTGGGGTCTTGACGGTGACACGGGTAACTTGGTGGACATGCAGGAATACGGTGTCTGGGAGCCTGAGGCTGTTAAGATGCAGAGTATCAAGACGGCTGTCGAGGTAAGCCATTTCCCTGGGATCAGAATTCACTCTTTACTAATTGGTACTAGTCTGCATGCCTACTCCTCCGTGTTGATGATATTTGCAGCGGCAAGTCCGCACAGCAGGCGGGTGTTGGTGTTGGCGGTGGTGACGATTAAAAGCATTAGAAGTTGGAAGGAAAATGCGTACATAATAATCAACGACGATTTGAGTTGTATGAATATCCTAGACTAAAAAAAATTTTACATGGGTATCTTCATCGTACTCTCCATTACCAGATGGTAATCAATCCTCATGGATAATGACACCCGGCCTCTCCTCCACAACACCTACACCATGAGCACCAGCATGAGCATCCACCCCAGTCTCATCAACAGCCATCCCCTCACTACCATTATCCCCATCCCCATTCCTGTTGGCACCAGCAGCAGCACCCCCTTTCTTCCCATTACTTTTCTTCTTCGCCGCATTCCTCTTCTCCCTCCTCTTTCGATTCTTCTCCGTCTTCTCCTCATCCCTCCTCCTCGTCTCCTCCCTCTCCTTCTCCCACTCCTCATCCCCCTTCTCCCGATCAACCTCACTCTGCATCAACCTCAACCTCTCATACTCCCTCCTCCGACTCGCCTTGTACACATGAAATTCTCCAGACCCCGCACCAGCCGACGACCCCTGAACATTCGCGACGATTTCGGGCGGCGGGGGTAAGTTGGATGCTGTCTTTTGGCGCGAGGCTTCGGGGAGCTTGAGCTCTTTGGAGGGATCGCGAAAGAGAGAGGAGATTTGGGAGGCTTGTTGGGAGTGCGGGGTGTTGAGGGCGCGGCGTTTTAGGGGGCGATTGCTGCGGCGGTCGGCGCTTGTGGGGACTGATTCGGGGCCTGGTTCGGACATTTTGGTCGTTTGTAGGAGAGGAGGTTGTGGTTGGGCTGGTGTGGTTGATGTTGCGGCGGAAAAAAGGTGCGCGAGGTTTAATCTTGACGTAACTCGTGCGCGTTTGTGAGGAGCGATACAAGAAGATGGCGCTGGTTGTTCTATCTCGAATTCCGCATTAATAATGGGCTCATGTGTTCAATGACAGTTGACAATTGGAATGAGAGTGAAGGTACCTAGCTTGATCTGCTGCTGTGCTCCGTAGAGAATGCGCGCGCAAAGATTGTCCTGGCAGCTCCTCGGATGGATTTGGGTGTGAGTGTTGGAATCGCGTCTTTGATCCAGGTGATCCAAGGGCAGGAGAATCAAGTAGTGTAGGAGATTGAGCTTGCAGTTGAAGTATCTGGGTTGTCGAATGTTGGAAAAGGTAAGGTGGTTCACATGACTCGGAGCTATCCCAAAACAACGGGACGGTCTTTCTCTATTTCCACTATGTGCTCTGCTAACTAACAGTAGTACTATGTAGTTCTCCTGGCTGAGCCTGTTTCGGAGTGCATTAGTCAATTGAGTTATCCATTTGGTATTTTCCTCAAAGAATTGCGACTCTCACCTGTATCAGAGATATATTCCAACCGTATCAGCGGTCTATAGTAACTAGTAGAACAGGCGTGTTCACCCCAATCCAAGAAGTCTATATAACTATGAAAAGCGAATAATAAAAATACAAGAACTTCCATGAATACTCATATCTTGACTAGATACAATCGCAAGGCACACAGGCACCAGCACTGCGGCATTGGTCTTCAGCGTAGTGCGTGGGTCTCGAGTCTCTCTTTTGACCTCACCTCACCTCTCCAACTCCTGTCTTCCCTCTCCAGCCTTTGTTGCCTGTTCCTCTGGCTTTGAGGATTTAAATACTCCGATATCTCCAGAGATAGGAAAGCAATTTTTTGGGGTTTCAATTCTACATCCCCTTCGTTCCGCACTGCGTGGTCCGTCGCGAAGTTGAATCGCGCTGTTGAACTTGTCGCGTTTCTCGTCTAGGATGGGTTCTTATCGTTTGGGTAGGTTTGTTTGCTTTACCTCCCCGGCGCTCCATAACATGCTTTATTTTATTCGCTTTTTATCCATTGAATCCGTGGCTGCGATTCCGTGCCATTGAGTCGCGGTGACCTATTCTCCTTTCACTCCCATCATTGGTCCATTTTCATTCTGAGAATCCATACTAACAAACAACAGAGGAAGCCTCCACCGGCCGCGCCGGCTGCCAGAACAAAGAATGTAAAGACTCCAAAACCAAGATCGCAAAGGGCGAGCTCCGTTTCGGCACCTGGGTCGATACTGAGCGTATCCAGTCTTTTATGTGGAGGCACTGGTGAGTGCACCTTCCCCTGCTCGTATGAAGGAGACCCAAGCTGATAAGGTATCTATAAAGGGGCTGCGTCACTCCCAAACTCATCGGCAACCTGAACGAGACTATTGACGAGGAAGGCGGCGGCGGCGATGAGAAGGATTACACTGCCATCGACGGCTACGAGGATCTCCCCGATGAACTGCAGGAGAAGGTTCGTGGTGCGTTGGAGCAGGGCCATGTTGATGATGAGGATTGGAAGGGTGTATGTATTTTCCTTCCCATTCTTTTGATATATTGAGAGAGGATATGCGATGCTAACTGCAACAGGACGTCGAAATGAACCGCCCCGGCAAGACGGGCTTCCGTGTTCGCAAGAAGGCTGGTGCTGCAGCGGTATGTCAATAATCCTAAATCAAGTAGAAGTGTATGCACATACCCTAACGTGTGCCACAGAAGAAAGACGACGAAGAAAAGGTGCCCCCTAAAGCTAAGAAACGCGGCAAAGCCCAAGACAACGAAGACGAAGAAAAACCAGAGAAACCAGCGAAGAAGACCAAAAAAGACGCTCGTGGCACCAAGAAAGCCGCAAAGGAAGAAACCGAATCTGACAACGCTGAAGAGGAGCCTGAGGAGGAAGAGAAAACTGCGAGGAAATCCCGCGGCCGTGCTGCCAAAACTGCCGGTAAAAAGAAGCAGGCTGACGCTGCTGAGGAGGATAAGGATGAGGAGATGGGTGGTACTGAGGAGCCTGCCGAGGAGAAGCCGAAGCGGGGAGGACGGAAGAAGAGGGCTACCTAATCTTCCTCTGTTGTACGGAGTAGTTGTTTGTCCATTGACTGCATGTTGTATGGGGAAGGCGAATGTAGGAGTATCTACCGGTTTGAAGTTATGCTGACATGTTTTTGTGGGGGTGCTTTCGGGAGTGTGTCCTGTTCTGTACGTTAATCATCTTTGCGCGATACATGGTACTTAATTAGGATAGAGGATTGTTTACAAAAGGCTACATCGTATATCTCATCACCAGTTAGTTGATATTATCCTGCCTAGTCGTACAAGAATCTCGAAATGTTCTGTCTATCCGTACCATAACGCCTGATACCCTGTTAAAGGAAAACATCGACCGTAAGATATAGTAGAAACAATGTACAATCAATCGCCAAAATCAAGATAAACAAAAGAAATAAGCAAGACAAGAGATCGACTTAACCGGCCTACAGCCAGTTAAGTTTCCATCGTCTCTGGTTCTTCACCAGTAGCCTGCGACTGCTCCTGCTCACCCTCGCCCTCTGCAGTATCCTTGAGAATCTCCGTCTCACCCTCGCCTTCATTCTCATTATCACCTTCACCCTCGTCATCCCCGTCCTCGCCATCTGCAACATCGCCGCCCTCTTCATCACCTTCATCGCCTTCCCCCTCCTCTTCGTCAATGACCTCAGTTTCATCACCAGGAGCAGCGCTGATGAAGCTTTCTTCGATCATGGTATCGCCCTCACCCTCGCCTTCACCTTCATTGGCCGTTTCGCCTCCATCACCCTCACCGTCACCATCAGGAACAGACATCTCAGAACTAGGTTCTTGCGGATGATTTGGGCGCTCAACATCAAGCTTGGTAATTTTCTCTTCGTCAATTTCGCTGAGTTCACTTTCGTCTCCACTTTCACGGGTCGAGCCTGGTTTCTTGTCCTTTGTTCCTGGTTCTGATTTTGGTGCTTTTGTTGGTGCTGTGGAGGAGGGAGCTGTTTCGTTTGCGTTCTGGGGTTCTGTTTCAGTTGTCGTGGTTGCGCTGGTGGTCGTGGGTTTCGTGGGGGGGCGCGTAGTGAGTTTGCTAGCTACAATTGCTTCTGCACGTTTCTGAATGTCTCTTCTTGCGATGCCCTTTGTGCGGCCGCGGGGAACGGAGGCGGGTGCTTCGGTGGGTGTTGTTGTGGTTGGCTGTGCCGGTCCGGAGGCTGAGGTTGTGCCTAGAGGGTTAGATGTAGAGCCACCAGGACCAGCGCTAGCGGAAGGGTGAGCTTCTGCAGCGCCGTCCAGGTTCATGAGGAGATGGTCGACTTTCATCTTCTCTTTGTTTTCTTCGTTGGCTTGTTCAATTACGTTGGGAAGGTTGAGTTCGTAGAGACGGGAGTAGAGGTCTGCGATGAGGTCTTCGAGGAGGGAGACTTTCATGAGGTTGTTGTTGAGTTTCTTCAACTCGATGGAGTCACGGAGGAGTTCGAGGAGGGATGCACTTTCGGGTGCTACTAGTTCGGGCAGGTTCTCCAGACGACCCGTATTCTCTACGAATTCGTCCCACCCGATAGGCTTGAATATGCCTTCTTCGTGGCCTTCATTGATTTTGCCAGCCCGACGAATGACTCGTCCGTAAGTAAGGCAGATATCCTCCCAGAGTTTGGGATGATTGATGAAATCGCCTTGCCTCTTTCGTACTCGGCGGAGGAGTTGATCAAGGCCGGCTCTGTCGTCGAGTTGGTCGAGAAGGTGGACGAAGAAGTAGACGTAACGCGTAGTGTAAACAAAGTGTCGACCAGGGCGCTCGTTTTCGGGACGCCAAACTTGGATGGCCATTGTTTTTGTGAAGATTTGTTGGGTAAGTTCGTTCTTTGCGGCTACTGCGGCGGCGGAGGCGTCTTCTTGGTCGTCGTAAACGATATGTGCGGCCTAGTATTGTAAGTAAGATGGTGATTTTGACGAGAGATTCGCACTGACCCTCATGGCCATCCGGTGATGCCAGTTGGACTTGTCTGCGTGCTTCAGGTTCCGGAGCACTTCCAATATGTACGACTGCCATTCTGCTTTGTTTTCTGGGGCCTTGACCTTCCGAGCCCAAGGGGTTGCAAGGAGCGTTTTGCTTCCCTCAACAGGCTAAACGACGTTAATAACGTAGCGAACAAGGAGTGGGAAAAAGCGACATACCGTTAGGACATCATCGTGAACAAGTTTGTGTATAATGGACACGAGCTTGTAATGAGGTTCGAAAATAGGCTCTGAGCGTGAATCCTTGCGTTGAGGAAGAGTGTCGATAGCATCAAGCAGAGAGTCAAGAACATCATCAAGGATCACACGCTTGAAGTTGCCTCTCACCGAATCATCGCTCCTATACATCTTCCACAGACATTTGGCCAACACATAATGATTCACCCAGTTCTTGGGCTTGTCCACAATCGCCCGTTTCAAAAGATAACTCGTAAAATTCCAGACAGAATAGGGTTTCATCTCCCTGAAAGGCTCGCCCTTGTACATCTGCTGGTTCTCCTCGTTGCTGTAATGGCGAGCATAGTCAGAGAGACTGAAGGGTCCCATCGAGAGCGGTTCTCGGGAAGAGGAGTACATGCGGATGGCAAAATCAGTGTACAGCTCAGACAACGTATTCCGGGTTTCTGGCGTCGGCTCTGCTGTACTGCTTGCTGTTGCGAGAGCCATGGCGTAGCAATGGATGGCGTTTCGTTGCAAAGTTGCCAGTTCATTGCGGTTGTTGTTAATCTTTTCCGCTGACCATGTGATGTCTTCTTCCAGTTTCGAGTCGTAGGTTTGTGCAAGCCGATACCAAGTCTCCCACCTGCCCGATCTATTCTCGATATCCTGTCTGAAGAAGCCAATCGCATCGTCGAGTTCACCTGTCCCAGTTGGTGCCAGCCGCTTCTGAGATCGGAATTTGGTCAAAGCGGAATACCCGAGAAGGAAATACCATCCTTTCTGAGCAATGATCGCACTCTCAGTTGTCACAGGAATGAGTGGCAGATCTTCTACTCCTCGAGCAGCACGGTAAAGTTCCACTGGGTTGATTGCGGACTTCAGATAGGAGGAGAAGATGCGCTTGTTATACGCCAACGGAGGCGAAGACTTGGTTGAACCAATAGCCTGCTGCATCTTATCGATTGTGGATTTCAAGTCTGATTTCGCGAAGTCCTTGATATTCACCTTCATTGCCTGCCTCAAAACGAAATCGATCATCATAATGGCTGTAGCGCGGTCAATCCTTTCCGTGGGACAACCATGATCCGTGATAAGGTCGTGATTGATCAATCGGTAACCATGAAGGTCATAGAAGACTTGACAAATCTCGAGATCGAGGTCCTCGTTGACCTTCAAATCGTGCAGCTCTGATTTCATTAGCCTGAGGAATTCCTTGCCGGAGCGCCTGCACATCTTGCGAAGTCCAAGTGCATAATGCACAGCGCGTAGATACTCAATGCGGTCCGCATCTGGTGCATCGAAAAGCTCCTTATTCTGCGCAATGACTTCCTTGAAGAAAATGTATTGCAATATCCAGCAGCGGACTTCCATTTCACGAAGACGGTCCCTGAATCCTTCAAGCGATTTTGCCAACGAGCTGCGGAATTCGGGAGCTGAGATCTGACCAACGCGAACTGAGTCTTCGTAGAGCGTGAAACTGTGAAGGAGTTTTAATAGTCGAATTAGTGCAGACATCGAAGACCGTAAATGATCCATGTCGATACACTCAAAGGCCTTTTCTTGTTCTTGCAAAGCTTGAGTGACCAGCTTGCTCAGAATGCTATCAAGCGGCTTGAGCCAGCGAAGAAGCGTATATTCACGGTGTTCGATGAGCTCCTCAGCATATGTCGAGCTGCAGAACTCCTTGACAATTGTTTCAATGCCTCTGAGATAGCAAGAAATGACCTTTGGCGGATAATCGATTGCTTTGTATGCCTCCTGGAGCCTTCGCCACAAAAAGAGTCGCAGGGTAGCGTCTCCTCGATCCAAGAAAGAGCCCATTTCATGAAAATCTGACGCTGGATTGTCATTACCATCGGACTCTGATTTTGACCCCCCATTCTGAGGACATTCAATAGAAGATGGTTCGAGGAGTGGCTCAATCGTTTCAATGATATCCACCGGATCTTCCGATTCAGGGCTGAAGATCTTCATGAAGAAACCCATAGATTTTAGCTTCGAAATTTCCCGATCGATGGCCTCTGATGATAACTCCGGCATCACGGAATTATTGACCAAGGTAATGTCTGGGTTCCCAAGTCGATCAAGAATCTGTTTGAGGTCCTGGAGGCAGAGTAGAATGTGTTCTCGTTGGACATCCGGAGCCATGTTAGAATGGAATGTTGTTGCCCATAAGTGACGAAGAAGGATCTCGTTTTCGCTCTTTCCAGAAGTCGAATGATCCACATAATAACTCAATGAGTTTTGAGCCAGCATGCTCCACCTTGATAAACGATCCCACTGCAGAAGTCTTGTTGCTTGGTCGACTTCACTGTTAGGATTGTTGATTTGCGCATGGACATCTAGATGAAGCTCGAAGATAGCTTGGATCATCTCCAGTTCCGAGCGATGCTTCAAGTCATATTTGAATGGAGCATCGGGGCTCTGATTGAGGATTTGATGCTCGAGATTGTCGACTTGTTCCGACAGCCTGCTATATATGTATTCGTCTTCACGTTGTAAGATTTGCACAACTGTGTCCTTCAAGGTTTCGGGCCACTGAAGTGAGGTATATGTCGATTCCAAGGTGGGCGATTTTTCTTCTCTGTAGACACCATCCGAATACTCTCCATATTCGGGCATGAGAAGGCCTTTGAGCCAGTCAAAGGCCACTTCATCGAGACGACTCCACCCCTCATTAATAGGTTTGAAGCACTCAGATAATCTCTCGCCGCCAGAAAGGACTTCGTTCATTCCTGACTTCCGGGTTGACTTTTTCGAGTGCTCGAGGAAAATGGCAAGCCCAGACTTGCTCATACTCTGTATGTCATGTAGGTTGGAAAGGTTGTCGCTCTCGGCAAACGTCTTGGATTTTTTATCATCCCAGTTATTGATTATGCTACCAAGATCCTGCGATAGCAAAGATTCAAAGTCTCCTGCCGAATCCACCGGACCATTTGCATCGCCAACGAGAGACATTCGCTTCCTCATGTAATCCAAATCTCCTAGGTTTTCGGCGCCAGCTTTGGACAGGAAGGAATTTGTCGTCTCAAACAACCACTGGTCAGCATAGACGTACATCTCCAAACGATCCTCGTAGTACTTCGATTGGTCAAACACAATATCATCAGCCTGCGAAGGGTCAATGTTCGATTCTCGAGCACGGGTCCTTCTACTCTTCGCCCTTGAGTTCTCAGCTTGTTCGTCATTCGCCGCCGATGCGGATGATCTCTTGCGAAAGTCACTAGCTGACTTGGAATCTGGTTCGTCCGCTGCCGGTTGCTCTTGATTAGAGCCTTCAGGGTGTTGAGCCGCCTGATCATCTTGCGGCTTAGTTAACGGTTCCTCGGTCTGCTGGTCTGCTGATGTCGTCTGATCGTCAGTCGGTTCGGCGGCTGTATTGCTTCCATCGTTTTCTTGGGTATTGCTGGTGGATGGCTGGTTATCCTCCATAACGATATCCTGTTGTTCGATAGACTGGACTTGCTCGTCTTCCATATTCGGTGATTCATCGGTATGTTGGATCTCCTCGGAGGTCGCCGCCTCTGGGCTAGTAGCCGGCAACTGGATATCGACAGATGCACCAGGGCCAATATTTAGTGCATGCTTTTCCTCATCCAGGAGCGCCTGAAGGATCTCTTTGCCAACTGCATCCCAGGTTGCACTGCTGGGCTTCAGAACATGGCGAGTTAACTTTAGTGGAACTGGGTTTTTAGATGAATCTGCATCCTCAAGATTTTCAGGTAAAGTCGGGAGATATGGATAAGGATCGGCTTGCCGCTGGAGAAATTTGATCAGAGCCTTCTTCGGTCTTTTCACAGGGACCTGAGCCACCGCTAGCCTGTCATTTAGCGATTGCAGCGTGTTACGCAGACGCTCTTCTGCAATGGTCTCTTCCAAGCCTAGTTGCTCAGTCCGCACTTCGAGGCGGTTCTCATCATCAGCAAGCACACTTTCCAGACAGTATCGGGCCAGCCGATAGCTCTGCAAGGCACTGCTCAGTCGGGCGCTCTGTCGCCAGAGGTTGAGATCCGTGTCATCACGTTCCAGGGCCTCAGCGAAAGATGTAAGGGCGGCGCGCGAACGCTCTAGCCTCTGTGTGGCAGATTCGTGAGCCGCATCTGGAGATTCAGAGACGCTTTGCAAGAAAGACTGTAGAGAATCCAATAGAAATTGGCCATGGTTCTTATAAGACAGATAGATTGTTTGCAATAAAGTGCTCGATGTGGAATCGTTAATATCTGACTCTCCAATATCCTCCGCTGAGTCTGTTGTCGCAAAATATTCCAGCAAGTCAGTTGGTTGGAGTTCAGGTTCAGAATCCTGCAGCGCGGTCCTTTTATAGTCGGAGAAGGACTCGGGATATTTGAAGATATCCGAATTGAAAAGCGCATCATATGCCTCTGCGGTTTGCGGATAGAACTGTGATCCTTGAGAGTGGAGTTTCAGAGCATTCTGATATAATTTGAGTGCTTCCTCGATTTGGATTTCCTTCGTGTCATCAACCTCCTCTTCCACAGCCTCATCGGGCTCGATGTTTAATGCCACCCAGCTGGACATATTGCAATTATTCGGAGGCCAAGGTGCTTTGAGGCTTGAAAGTGGTTGGGGAATTAATTATGCAGCATTGCAAAGAGTCAAAACTGAGCTTCAGGGTTCATGGCGAGGACTAGCCGATTAAATGGAGGATTATGATAGAAAGACTCGCGAGGGAGACCGCATCACGCGTTCCGGGGAATCGAATTTCCCGAAGCGGCAAGGTGTCGGTGCCTAAAGTTCTGATGCCTTAGTGCCTCACGCGGGCCAGGCACAGGATCGCCCGCCGTTGACGACGACCCCGAATTATGAAATGCACGTCTTGCTGCCCGCTGCATTACTCCCTCGATCACTGATATTTCTCCAGGGTCTTGTTTGTTCCTGATCGCAGTCGCTGCAATACAGATTCGCTTGGGTATTTGGTTTCCCAGTCCTTTTCTGCGCACCGTTCAGCGCCATGGTTGCGCCAGCTGTCCCCGAGTATGCCGTTTCCTTCCCCGTTTACGTGTCCCCACGATCCCCCTTGATAGGGACTGACATCTACTTTGCGATAGGATTTACGAGGAAGATGACATCTACGCCGCCGTTGATGCGCGTACAGAAACGCTACAGAACCTGCGAGAATTAGGGCCCCCGGACCTAGTTTACCTGGTGAAGCAGCCGAAAGCCAGCGGAAGTCGCCAGACGGAAGTATGCCATGTCTAACCCTATAAGTACTCTTGTCTGGATTGTTTTGGCTTGAGAATTGGCTCGAACGAAAGAAATTCACCGGCTGACAAAATTGCGATCATAGCAAACCGGCGTTTACCACCATGTGACCGGGATCGATGCCTCATCTTCCGCCAGCTTAGCGGCCTATGTAAATACGTTGACCTTCTCTCCCCTTGACAAAACACACAAAGTGGTTTCTGGGATTTACTGGTTAGAATCTCGCGCTGGGAATATCTGGTTTCTCTTCATTGACGAGATATAGTTGTTACAATGCCTTCTCCCACCTGGACATGCGAGTAGAAGTCAAGATCCCCGGAAGTCTTGAGAGCTACTGCATCGATGAACGTGGAGACAAACGTGTCGCTACGGACGCACTTTGGTTAGAGACTTTCCTGTGTGGTGTCCTGAGGGCATATGCTTATGCGGACGATGGAGGTGGAGATGCCATCCGGAGGATTGTTGGTGTCCGACGATTCAACCCCGTTACGAATACGGAGATGGAACACAAATTCCTGGATGCTGCAGAGAGACTCTTTTTCATGGGTGCGTTTCAATAATGCCGGGGACTCTAGCAGGGCGCTAACAATTATACAGGGAGGCAATTGAGTTCCGATCCCGAAACGCAGGTCCCCAATACCGTCAGCAACCACCTTACGACAGGTCTCCTGAAATACATCCAAACTACTGGTCGCTACACATCAGGCATCAATCTGTTTGAGAAGCTTCGCACACGGGACGTAGAGGTCTCGTCCCTGCTGTCCCGGGTTTTGTTAATGGCAGATGAAGAAGTCCGGGCAGTGCGATTAATGTACGATGCCTTGCAGGATGTCCCCATGGACTATTCCCTACTCGATTGCCAGGCTTCATTCTGTCAGAAGAAGGGAGAAGGGGAAATGGCTTTGGAATGCGCCAAGCGCGCCGTGACAGCTGCTCCTAGCGAATTCAGCACCTGGGCTCAGCTGGCAGAGGTCTACGTGAATCTCGAACAATGGGACCTGGCGCTCTTGACCCTGAACTCCTGTCCCATGTTCACGTACCAAGACCGTGATACACCTCGGATGCCGCAACCAAGTCGCATCATGCTTCCAATTCTCGCCGAGAGCATTTTGGACGAGATCGATGAAGGGCAACCCAGACAAGGTGATCCTCACGACTACGTCCACCCGTCGCTTCGCAAGCTCCACGCCGCTGCTTATCAGGGAACATTCT
The DNA here is from genome assembly GCA_039880815.1 of Aspergillus intermedius. NCBI lineage: Eukaryota > Fungi > Ascomycota > Eurotiomycetes > Eurotiales > Aspergillaceae > Aspergillus > Aspergillus intermedius. The sequence continues at coordinate 378,050 of JBDODA010000006.1, read as the reverse complement.
TGAAGGCTTACAATCTTTTGACCAAGATCGCTGCCGCAATTGGCTGGGACCAGTTACTCAAAACCCGGAGTGAAGTCTTCGTCATGGAAGAGGAGTATCGGGTTGAGCGCCAGCATTCTACATCAAAGCCCCCGGGCAGCGTCAAATCCAATTCGGGGGATGCGGAAACGAATGGCAATGGCGAAAATGCCGATGAATCTGCTAACAAGGAAAATGGCGAACATGAAGGAAGCCAAATCGAGAGACCAGAGCACACAATGGCTTCGGAGGTCGTCAAGTCTGGCAATGAAGACGTGAGTCCCACTACTACTTATTCAATATACTTGAGCTAACATTAATTCTTAGCATGACCCATCCCACTCAAGCTACACCCAATTCAAAAACAAACGCCTGTGCGAGCGCTGGCTCGACAATCTTTTCATGGTTCTTTACGAAGACCTCCGCATCTACACCATCTGGCGCACCGAGATGGCCCAGTATCGTCAACAATCAATGGAGTATAAAAAATCCGCTACCGAATGGGAAATCCTCGGTGAACTGGCTGAACGCTTGCATCACTTCGAGGAGGGCATCGAGGCATACCAACACTGTCTTGCTATTCGGTTTTCACCCAAGGCCATGCGGGGCGCTCTGAAATTACATGAGGCGAAGAACAACACAAGGGGAATGCTGAATTCGCTGATTAGGCTTATTGCCTGGCAGTACCGGTGGTATTCAGAGGTGTGTCCACCCCTTATAAGATAATTTATGAATGAAATACTAACATATTTGGTAGTTCTCCCCCGAACTTCTCTACCTAATCCGTAAACTCATCGAAGACGAAGGCGCCGTCAAAGTACGCAGTATCGTCCAAGCCACGAACCTGCCCCAGCCAGTCCTCGACCTCACACATCAATACTGTCAACTCTGCGCTACTTTCCGGAGCAGTGGGAGCGACTTTTAAGGACTCTCAGTGACAACCATTCGACTTCACTCGATATTACAAGTAGTGTTGTTAATCCAAGATGAGATATGACAAGAAGAATGCGGTTATGCGGAGGGGTTGATCCTGTTCAATATCACATACTGGCGGGCTAGCAGTAAAGTTAGAAGGGGTGTTGATACCAGTCAGTCCTGCTTATGAATTTGTATTAATGCTGTTGGCTTTCATGTTGCTCTATTGCTAGGGTGGCTTGTAGGTATCACGATTCGAATATAGACTAGTTTTTACGGCTATTAACTTCAATTGTAATTTCAGACTATAATAAGCAATACCAAGCCCAGTCGCATAATGACCATGACACCAGTCAGACATTAAACATACGTAGAGAGTATTTCCGCCCCAGCGTACTGTCTTATCAGTCCTTCCCCTCAGCCTCCGCCTCTGCTTCCGGCACATCCCCCTCCTTAGGAACCTTATCACCCTTAACCTTGGCCGCAGAAGCAGCAGGCCCGCTGTCCTTAGCCGTCTCCTCGGGTTTCTCCTCGCCTTCGTCCTCAGCTTCCTCCTCGTCATCTTCAGCTGGGGCTTCTTTCTCTCCGGGCTTTTCATCACCCTTTTGCTTCTTGGCGGGCGGAGGGCTAGTCTTGCGCTTCTTGGGAGTAGGACCTGTACGTTCGAGTCCAATTGTTAGCTCCGCAACTCCATATACCCCTGTAGTAACAAAGGCAATCAATAGAGCATACCTTTCTCCTTAACCTTATCTGTATCTTTACCCTTCCCCTTTTCTTCCTTCTCTTCGGGCTCTCCCTCCCCTTCCTCTACATATTCCTCACTGTCTGCCTCGCTAAGCTCTTCCTCCGACTCTTCTTCTCCGCCGCCAGATCCTTCTTCGTCAGAGGATTGATATCTATCATTCATATAATTAGCACATTGATTTCTATAGTAGAACGAGTAGCCAAAGAGATCAGTGCAGGGATTGCGCGGATTGCGCAACAATGCCGTTGCGAAAACCAAATGGACCAAATGGAGATGGAAAGTGAAGGATGTAGGGGAAGAAGCACTCACTCCTCTTCCTCCTCACTCTCATCACTAGGCAGCGCCTGCAATTCCTCCTCCTCAACGGCTTCTTGCTTTCGCTTGCGTGTGACCATTTTAATAGTAAGTTGAGGAAATTGGGGGTTGTTGAAGGCTATAAAGCGTGGTGTCGATGGGTGTATATTAGATTCTCTAAACAAAAGAAAAAAAAGAGAAAAGAAAATAAGCGCGTAAAAAGAAAAGAAAAAAGCCACCTGAGGAATCTGAGAAAGAAAGGGATGGCCCGAAAAGGGTAGGACTGCGAGGAGGGAGAGGTAATTAGTTAGAGGCAGGTAGTGAGCACAGGGGTATGTATGGAATCCAGGACACGGCGATATAACCACTACTACCACTACCTATTGATAGTACGAACAAGGAGCAAATTTTGCTCGAAGACGTAGCAGTAGCAGTAGCAGTAGCGATGCTTACATCATAGCTATCGCGTCGTTCTGGTTTGGGGGTTCGAGGACGTCAGCATACGGCCACTGGCTGTGGTCAATGTAGACATGTTCCCGTGGATTGACCAGTGCGCATCAATTATTATTATTATCTAATCGCATCAGTTTCGTCCAGTAGTTTGATCTTCTTTTCTCGAGAAAGGTCGAGTTCTGGTTCGATGACAGACAGGTTGATTTGAGCTTCTGATTCCTTAACAGGCAATGCGGAGAGAAACTGGGGAGACGGAAATACCATATGGTAATCTAGATACGGGATTTAAGCACATCCAGCTGCAAATATGGTTATATTACCGTAATGCGAATACCAGGAGCTTCCCTTGGGCTGTACCCTTAAGAAATCAGATGTGTTCATATGAGAAACCAGAGAAGACAGTACTCCATTTAACGATGTGACGGTTAGCAGGCGCCGAAAAGGCAACTTCGGCGGCCGTTTTAGAGTCCTGCTAACCAACTCCCGTTTTGGCATCAGGTGAGCGTATTCCCACGGCCACGGGGCTTTCCCTCCACGCCAGGCCTCTTGACGCTAGTTTCAAATGGACCTTTTGTTACTTTCAGTTCATCACCTACCTCGGCGCTGTCGCTGCGGTCGCTGCGGTCGCTGCGGAGAAGAGCCGTTTTTGGCTCCCCCTTTGACCATCATGTTCTCTCCAGTTATAAGTCCCATCATGCCAACTGCGTGCTTCCCTGCTTCCATCCTTCCTCCCATGAGCATCTCTCACAGTGCTTCCTGTCCACGAAATCGCTGTTATCCTCACCTTCTTGATCTCCTACTTTTGTTTGCCAGTTCCCTGTGGGCTGTGTCGACCATGGCGCCTCGCTCCCAACCGGTTGGATCTGATGACAAAGAGAATCAGACAGATGCCAGCTCCGACCTGACAAGGATTTGATAGTGACTCCACCAGCGACCCGGAACTTGATAGTGAGGATTCAGATGATGCAGATGAACCCAGTGAAGATATCTCTGATGATGAGGACCAGCTGCCTCCTGAACACTATTTGGCCTAAGTAGAGAGCTTGGATGTCTCCCAGCTTCGACGGCAGCGGTACAGTGATGGTACTCAGGAAAAACTCAATGAGAACTGCATGTACTAGAATAGGTAGGTAACTCTCTTGGCCCTTAGGCTATGTTGAAAGCTCACCGGTGGCTCCCTGGCAGATATTGTCAGCATCTTGGTGTCGACCCGGTACAGCACTGGCAATGGATCTCAGACTCAGATGAGACAGTCCATTTCCTGTATGCAGTTTTCAGCTGGCTGTGCAATATCTGTTGCGGCAAGAATGGTCAGCACTGCTCAGGCATTGGATTCAAGAGCTCACTTGAGCCATTCTGGAAGTTGTGACATCTTGTTCTGAAACATGAGACAGCGCCATGACTGAGCAAAGATATATCATTATTATTTAATCAAGTTTATTGTCCATACCGAGCCCTAGAGTTATGAAAGACCATTATTCATGGACTTGAGGCCAGTAGCTATTCTGCAGTCCCTTGTCCCTATAAGTTCCTGAGGCACTAGCCCCCTTCTATAATCTTTCTGAGTTATAGAGAATGGTTGCCTAAGATTTCCAGGAACAGCACACCATAATTCGCGAGTACGTGGTCGAGACATTGTCAAAGATTGGATTGGGTTAAGCACCCAACTGGTGATGGCAGCGGCCACTGGAAGATAAGGACTAGAAGTGCACCTGCCTAAATTAAGAACAAGAAATGCACCTGTCTGACAAACAATACTGTAAGAAGAGGGTTGCTGACGGCCTTATTACACACAGGCAGGCGATACGTGTCAGTTTTCCGTCCAAAACTATTTCAAGTCAAGTTGGGAAAGAAATTTGCAGGGAATAGAATTTAGTGAGATGAGGAATGATCTTTAGAGATGGATGGTAAGGAAGACCTAAAGAATGTACTACCGCCGCCGCCGTTGCCGCCAAGCAATATGAGCATGTGATATTAGTGCGTCGATTGGTTGATTGATTGATTACGTTATACGCGTCCCTGCAGAAGCGGGATCTCTTGGATCGTGAGCTCAGAGGGGAAATCGGGAGTCGATTATTCCGGACTAGCTTGACGAAAGAGGTATATTGCCTAACGAACGTATGTGCGCGTACGCAGCTGATAAAAATTCTCAATTCCTAGTCAATGGCCTCTTTCCATTTGAGCCATATATCAGGTCGTTTACAGCTTCCCATGTCTTCAGTATCCAAACTCCTGCATTCCCACGCGTTGTACACGCTCATTCGTTGGCATCGTATTCACGGTCTTTAATCAGCAGCTCGGTAGCCACTGCTAGCCGCGCCAGGTTGGCCCGTAAGCGCTGACCTGGACCGTCATCTTCACCATCCTTTCCTTCAGGTCTGCGCATCTGGCCGCGTGGTTGCTGATTCTCCAGACTCTCCATCATTCACATTGATGATTGACGAATACATGCGGACCGCCGTTCCATTTCGGGCTCAGGCAGGTGGTGTCCGTCTTCAGGGACCGGCTCAGGCCTAGACACATCCTCTGGTGCCTCAACAACCTGCTCTTGATAATTGGTGTATTCAGGTTGCTCGTTGTTCCGGTTCCTTAGGCTTCTGCACTGAAGCTCCAACTTCAGCAGGTCTGGACGCCTTGGGCTCTTCACTCAGGCCAGCTGGCGGCACTTCATTTGCAGGGGGTGCCGACAGTCTCCCTTTCCCCTTTGCTCTGGTCCTCCAGGCTCACGGTGCTCTAATCCATTAGAACTCCGTGCCAATGGGCACATGCGCTACAGGCGCTTCCTTTGGCCCAGCCGGTGGCATTTCATTCGCAGGGGTTGCCAACGGTCTTTCATCTCCCCTTTGGGCTGTACTTGTGACGGTTTGAACGCCCTTATCCACCATGGCCCCAGCCTCTGACAGGGTGGTCTCGTGTGGAACCTCAACATCACGCTTTCTCTCCCCTTCAGGCTGGACCTCTTGATTAGACTCATGCCCTCAATCGCATACCATCAGCTCGGTACATAACGCGATCCTAGCCAAGTCCGTTTGTGAGCAGAGCTGGATGGATCCCATGTCAGTGCCACTCCCCTTCAGTTTTGCGCTCACGACCGTAAGTCTGCTCGGTTCTTTGACTTTCAATCATGGCCATGGAGGGCTGACGATTCCTCTTAGATCACTGTTCTGACAATATATCAACATCCCGGCTTCAACTGCATGTTCCATTGTCGTCATCCATGCCATCCTCGGCCAATTCTCCATAGCCTTCCTCAGCGATCCTGCCTCGTTGTCTGGACCTTCGCTGTCCATTCTGGTTCCGATTCCTATTCCGCTGACCTCCAGAGCCCCAGCTTCCCTTCTTGTCCGCATTGGTGCCATCATCCTGATCAGTCCTATCAGGGTAGTCTCTTGCTTTATGTCCATGCCTGTTGCATCTAAAGCACCTGACACTCTCTTCCTGGACCTTAGGAGCTCTCTATGACGGCTCTCTTATATGCATGAGGGTCTTCAACGCGGCTGAGGACACCACCCTTGTAATCCTCCGTCCTATGGAACCAACACCTAGCGTTTTCCTCATTCAGCTTGTCTCTCCTAGGCGTCTCTTTGCCCTTGTCGCTAGTCTCTACCATTATGACGTTCTCACAACCCAATAGGCTCCGCCGAGCAGATTACTGGCCGATAATCGTATAGGGAAATAATCGAGGGTGAGGCTCGTAGTCGGAATCGTATCGATCGGTCTATACTCGATGTTAAGCGAATATAGAACCCCCCGGGATGCCACACGCTGGTTAGGCGTTGATATATCCAAATATCTTGGACAGGCCCGGGCTCATAACCAATGAAGCGGGGTTTCTTGGATCGTAGCTCAGAGGAAATCGGGAGTCGATTATTCCGGACTAAACGAGGTCTATATGGAGAGGACTAGCTCGACGAAAGAGATTTATTGCCTAACGAACGTACCTGCGCGTACGCAGCTGATTGAGTGCTTACTAGAACTAACTAAGAGCATTTCACCACCGTGTGATGAACTCTCTCCGGAGCTCGCTAGATCGGACCGATATTCATCCGATCCTCATCACTCTCCTTCGATACTGCATATCAAAAGACAACGCACTAAACACACAAAATTAAACAAAGTTAAACAACTTTTCCAATCTGATATGGCGGTGTTGAACGCTCATCTATGAAGTAGGTATGTTAAAGTTTCATCCTTACTCAATTAAGCGAGTCCCAGGTCCCCAACTAGGCTTGCTTGGTTGACGCGATTTGTAGCCTTTGTCAAGACTCAAGCCGTCTGCGACATTCTGCGCAGTGGGCAGATGCTCTAGTCTCACCTCTCCGTCTGCCATATGATCTCAGATGGCGTGATATCGCACTGCTATATGCTTCGTCTTCGGGTGATTAACGGGGTTTTCAATCTTTATGTTCATAAATGGTGGTCGGAGTTTCGCTGTAAATGGATCCCTTCCCTATAGCATAGAGGAAAGTTTCTAGCCTATATTGCTTGCTTAGCTGCCTCCGACACTGTCATATATTCTGCCTCGGTAGAACTCTGAGCGGTAGTTGACTGCTTTCGACTTGTCCATGCTATTGGCGCTCCATCGAGCATAAATACAAAGCCCAGTAGTCGATCGATTTTGCGCTGAATTTGCATCCGCTGAATCTGCATATGCAATCAAGCCTTGTCTCCCCTTCGCACCAAATGTTATGCCATATTTTATGGTGCCTTTCACATATCAAAGCAGGTGCTTTCAGTCCAAGCGGCAATCTTCTTCACAAAGACAAGTCGACATGTTATTGCACCTCTGTTGGGATTCCCTAGCCACGGATAGAGCGAATCATCATTATCCATAATCACTCGCAGTGCATGGATGCCTCGCGTGCCGACAGACGTTATGAGTACTTTCACGCAGTTGAGATCTATACATGCCGTGACTTCTGGTCCAGTGTAGCCCAAATAGATGGTTCGTCCATCTCCCTCGGGAATAATTTGTATGCCTGTGATATAGCTAGACTCACCGTCATGGACAATCAAGCCACCTAATTTCGAGACATTGCGCAGTACGAGTTTCCTGTGGGTCAAGCACCTGACTAGCTTCATATGAGGCAGGGTTGCTTTCGTCTACATCGATAAGGTTTCCGTATACTTCCATCAAACGGAATGCATCCAGTTTCCCTCCAGTGCGAAGTCGGATTGGTGAATCTGCCCATTCGAGGGAAGTTTCTTGACCAAGAGACTCGACCAAATTCCAGATACGCTCCCTATTCCGCAATGCTTCAGGAAGGTTAGTGGAATTCATCAAGCGGTAAAGGGTACGACAATCGCGGCATCTTGGGCCCCGCCAACCGTCGAAGAGGAATTCCCATTCCCTGCCAGCTTGAAACCTAGTGGCCTAAAAACTTTGGTCGTGGAATATAGGGGTAAATACTGCTGATATCAGCCGGAGGTTGAGCACGCTGGACGTTGGTAAGTGAGCCGCTATCTCTTCTACCATCTCGTAGGGCAGTTGGCTAAAACAATCGTTGCAAGACCCTTTTTTGACTGTTGACCGAGCCTTGTTGGGCTGTAGTGGATGCGGCGGATGGCGTGAAGTTATTCCTTGTTCTTCCCTTGTGTGTGTTCCCACGCCCAGGAGCAATACAGAAGAGCTATCGACCAAGCCATAATACCCATGCTCCCATGCGTAGAAGTTCTTGCCCTACCAACGAGAATTCCCATTGTTCTCACAGACAGAGTTCAGAAGCTCGATCAATCGGTCCAAAGAGAGTGTTCTCCCATAGAATCTTTCTCGGAGAAGAAGCCAGCAGGCATCATGGAAGAGACCCATATTGACCGTCCTCATCTTTGAGCACTGGAACGACTATTGGCAGATGGCACTTATAGTCCCACCGCTCTGACTCCACGACAGGAGCCGTAAAGTAGTCGGGGTTTACATAGGACACACTACTCACCAGCACGATATTCTTGGAGCCAGGAAACCGATATAGATCCGGTGTCGTCTGTCGGAAACGGGGCACCGCAAATTATGCAGTGAATTAAATAAGTCATATTGATTGCTGGGTTAAAATAGGAGAAATTGTCAATATATGATTAACAGATTTTGATATAGTACTAATCATGATGATTCCTCAGCAGGCACCAGCAGGCACCAATGCGATACTAATCCACAAAGATGCTTAGCATGTTGTTCTAGGAGGACCATATCTATAAGGGCTGAGGCATGGAAGATATGGAAATTGCAAAAGAAACGGCGAATGATTGATGCCGGGCTCACTGTACTCCGGAGTACATGGATGAGGATGAGGCGGAGAATTTGTGGTGGACTTTCCCCAGACGTACCCCGGATATACCCCAGAGTACCTGTTGTTCAGAGTTTGTGCCTGCATTCGTGGGGCTTCTACAAACTATCCTGATGTTGAATTAGACAATCAAGTCGAATATTTTCCAGATTAACTCACTATATACACCATTGTATTTCTTTATAATCTCGCCACTAATTCGGAGCAAGTGATACTGTCCGATCGCAAGGCGGGGTTATTCTGGACCCCATCTTACCTTGCCCCCCTCCCGTCAAAGCTCCCTCTTTCTCCTCTCTCTTTTTTTTTTTCCCCCGAGTTCCCAGTCAATCTTTAGCCGAGCTGCTTTTCGATTTGACCAACAGGAAAAGGCAAACACGGGCCAAAGGAACTGTTCCTGACGTGTTCCATGCCTGCTTGTGGTATCGGAGTATCCCCGACCAGCTCCCCACCATTCATGATGGCCTCCACGCCTAGGAAGCGGTCTTCCTACGATGCCGGCTTTGAGTCTGCGCAAAAAGACGACAAATACGCTTCTACTCTCCGCGACGGACGGCCTCTTCCGAGAATTTCCAAAGCTCGTGCCTGTGAGTGTTTTTGCTTGGCATAAATCAAGCGGGGAGGAATCGAATAGAGGACAAAGAAAAAGCAATGGATATGCAAGACAGTTACTAAACTAAATTGAACTGTTCCAGGTGCAGAATGCAAACGACATAAAATCCGCTGCGAAATCAAACCAGGCGCATCGAGCTGCTCAAAATGTCTCCGGAGCGGGATCAAGTGCGTGGTCAACGATTTCTCGCAAAAGTTTGTCGACGACGACGGGGTGTGAGTGGCCCTTGAATATCTCTTATTGCCATTGTTGATTGCTAATAATATGTGCTGATGATCGCAGATGGAAATCGCAAGCTGCAGCCTCCCTTCAACAACTTCAAGCAGCCGTTTCGCATATCCTCCGCCAAAACGGTCTACCAGAGCTCTCCGCATACCCAACAGGCGATAATCGCAACAATCCCAGCCCCGTCGCATCCATAAATGGACACCCTCCTTCTTTACACGATGATGCACAATCAAACACAAGCCACAATGGGCCGGAGCCGGTGATGGATGTGACACGGGAGCCGTCGCAGGAGCCGGATCTCCAGGACCCAGAACTGGTTCCGGCGCCGATGCGCAGTCTCTACGAGGTGACCAAGTTACGCAATTTCCGGAACAACCCCGTGGAAAAGCCCAAGGTGACCATGCTCGAGGAAGACTTTATCTCGCGAGGACTGATTTCGGTTCATGAAGCTGAGGAGCTGTTCGCATATTTTAGTCGGACTATGAACCAGCTTTTATGGGGTGGGATTATCCTCGTACATCGCGATCTTACCTCAGTCCGTCGTGCATCGACCTTGTTGTCTGCGGCTGTGTTGACTGTTGCCGCGCTTCATATCCCCAATCGCACGGATACATTAAATCGATGCTATGGCGAGTATGTATCGCTCGTGTCCAATATGTCTCTGTCGCGAGCGCACACATTGGATGACATTCGGGCACTTTGCGTCGGGGCTTTTTGGCTTTCCGAGTTGAGCTGGAAGCTTTCAGGACATGCTGTTCGAATTGCCACGGAGTTGGGTCTTCATCAAAGCTATCAGAAGTTCATCCGCGGCCATACCGACCAGTATGAACGCGCGCAGCTTTGGTATCTACTCTACGTATGTGACCACCACTTTAGTATTGCATACGGCCGACCACCTGTCATGCACGAGGACAATGCAATCAAGAACTATGAAACTTTCCTCCAGTCCCCAATGGTGGTTCCTGGAGATATCCGACTTATTGCACAGCTGGCTCTGTTCATGATATTAACAGAGGCATACCGGAAGTTCGGATCAGATACTGAGCAAGCCCTGACAGAAGAAGACTTTGGTCAGTTGCGAGTCTTTAACGTGGCAGTAGACCAATGGCGACTACTCTGGCAACCACGCTCCTGTAGGTATTCCCAGTTTTATGGTGGAACCCCTTGCGAATTGACACCATCATTAGCCGATAGTCCTTATGTACGGACGTATCCTTCCAAAGGAGTGGTACTCCACTATCATTTCGCTAAGTTTCAGCTCAATTCTCTCTCACTCCGGGCTCTATCACCGTCCAACACTCCGGTGTTCTCCATGGACCGCAAAGAGTCCGCCAACATTGCGATTTCGTCAGCGATGGCATGTTTGAACATGGTACTGGAAGAGCCTGACATCCGAGATGCGATAGTCGGTGTCCCAATCTTCACCCACACCATGGTCACCTTCTCCGCCGTCTTTCTCCTCAAAGTAGCCGTGAACTGGAACTCAGCCTACCTTAGCCTCGACAGCCGTCAGGTGCGACGCCTGGTTGAGCGAGTAATCGAACTTCTGAACTGCGTCTCCGCAGGCGAGAGACACCTCACCCGCCATATCGCCCGCGGGCTAGGCAAGATGCTCGAACGCTTCGACTCTTGGGAAATGGCCTGGCAGGCCGGTCGCATACCCAACGGACATGGTGGCGGGGGCGTTCCCGTGAGCACATGCGGAATTGTCACCAGCGGAACACCCGCGGAGGTCCCTGGAGGTGCGAACGCAATGGCGCAGGGCTTTCCGCCGCCTGATTTGATTTATGATATGGTGGGGACGTATGGGTTTGGGCTGGATGAGAATTTGCTTGATCCGAGCATGGCGAGCTTCGAGTTTTTGGCGCAGTGATTTTTTTCTCATTTGTGGTTTTTTTCGTTCCATATACCCTGGATAGCTGTTTGGTATAGGGTTGTGTTGTGTTGTATTTATAGTGCCACTGCTACGCTATCAGTCGGTGCCATGGTTCATGGTGGTATGTGCTGATGTCTCAGTTATAATAATGATTTTGGATTAGACAGTGTCCGGCGTCATAACTTAGTTAATGTCATGACGGTTAGCGGGACGCCAGAAACGGCTCCCATTGAACCACGCGTCTGCCGAGCCCTACTGCCTGTCGTCGACGGGAATACCATTGTCCTTTGCGGTATGGCGTCTACTGTATCAGGGATAGCGCCGCATAACACTGCTTTTGGGCCGCTCACATGCCGCCTCAACGCATCCGTTGCATCTATAAAAGCCCAACATCTCTCCCTCAAAGGACCACGCACTTTCTCTTCCCTTTTCCCTTCTCCTGCCTGCCTCGCCTGGTGCACTGCCCTCCTACCAAGATGCCACGTTACCCGATTATTTGCCCTTTTTCAGTATGGCGCCGTCCACTCTCCTCGGGATGGCCGACGGGTTATCTGGACAATTGAGACAATTGAGACCTTGTTACTGCCACTTCATTGGAAATTGAGCTATCTACTTAACCCTTGATGCTGTGTTGCTGCTTACTTTTAGAATGATTGGTCGAGGGCAGGTTCCATGAGTGTACAGAGTAGGCAGTGCCAAAGGAAAAAGCAAATGGTCATGGAATCCTATAGGTATATGATTGGCTTGACTCGAGTTACGAGTCCGGATACGGCCGACGTCAGCAGAGCTCCGAACTGGTAAATACAGGGACATTACATAGCGTGTCACCGTATGTGTTGCCACGGACGGAAATCAGGGACGAGGGCTCGCATATGGAGCCAAAGCCTTCAGCTGTAGGTGCGTCTTATACATACACAGCCACGTCAGCGAGGGTCGAGCGGAGGCGATAAAAGCTTTGGACACCATCGTAATTCGGATTGATGGTGAATATGAGGCATCGGTGGAAAGAGCAAAAGAGGATGTACGAATGAACGGATGGCATTTCGTCAGCAGTACCTCGTGGAGCGACTTTGACCACGGCATACCTCAGAATGTCATGATCTGGAGGAAGCGATGAGCATGGTTCCCGCGGAGGCAGAGATCACACACGTCTTCGTCGGCTGTGGAGTCGGCAGTATTGCTGCTGCGGTGTTTCTTGGATTCATGCTTCGTCATCAGGAGCTCAAGAGGACTAATGCTGAGCCTCCTCGATTTGTTGTCGTGGAACCACAAGAGGCTGACTGCCTCCTTCAGAGTGCCCGTGTAGGGGCGCCTACCCAGTCGAATGGAAGTCTTCGGACACCCATGGCTGGCCTGGCTTTTCGTGCGCCCTCTCCGGCAGCCTGGAAGGTTCTCTCGTGGTTCACCAGCAATTTTGTCTCGGTGTCTGACTCAGTTGCTGTTCAGGGAATGAAGGTGCTGGCCAATGCATCGTACGGCGATATACCTTTGTTTGTGGCGAGTCTTCTGCTGCAAACCTGGGCATGTTGTTGCAAGCCGAATCTGACGATGCTTTGCGCAAGATGCTCGGATTGAACAGTAGCAGTCATGTGCTCATATTTAACCTGGAAGGGGTCTACCGATCCGATGATATTTGAGGAACACATCGGAAAGTCTCCTGAAGCAGTATTCGCAGGCAGATCGTCTTTTTCTAGGCATTAGAGATCAAAAATCAAATCCGAAATGGTCCAACTTCTACCTAATTCTCAAAGGTTCTGAATAGCGGCCTAATTTTGTATTCCTCGTACGCATACTCAGAAGGAGCTGGTATAAATAGGGCTCGTCTTGCACACGTCCCAGATACGTAATCTGGGAGTCCCATGTTTTGAGTCAAATATGCTTAATCGCTAATGTGCAAGTAACAGGAGATAAGTTTAGATCAATTTCACCAAGTCTGGTAATGGCAGAGTACAAGTATCGGAAAGACCGTCTACCGTCATCGCTTTTAGCTATCTAGGTTACTTGTCATATTTGATGAAAATATATAGATGCCCTCACGGGCGAGCTACGGTCTCAGTCAAGACATGCTAGACTGACACCTGAACACATTCAGGTATGCTTCATTCATTGAACTATAATTCTCCATATCGCTGATGAAGATAGTGATATTGATCTTTAGTGGAACTAATTAGCCTGGGCATCTGCCGCTGTTTCAAATCCTGGTATGTACTCATTATATCCTGAAGGGAGTTTACAGCCGCCTTCAAGGTATTCGAGACTTTTTTCAAGCACTGGGTCTACCCTGGCTTTAGCGTTTTCCACCATGGATGGACATATTCCTTATCGTGCGGTCTCCAGTGGTCCCTTCAACGAGTTTTCCAATAACCGGATCTATACATACAGTCCCCGAGGTGTAGGCGATTCTTCCGTAGCCTATAGCCTGGGAGAAAAACGGCTTTGGCGCGGGAGCATCGTCGGTACGAATCGATTACTTGGCCATGATCGATGCTTTAACTCTATCTACCCGGTCTCAAAAGTAACCAAGAACTAGAAATACGGAGGCTAAGTGATAATCAGGGAAGCGAATGACAGCATCATTTGTGTGAACTTTCAGACAAGGCAGCGCAGGCGGAAAGAGCTTAGAAAGCCGCCGACCATGGTCAGTCTCCGTCAAACGTTTCGGCCACTTGTTTGACTCACGCCGAGGGACAAGGCGTGGGTCTTCCAGTAGCCTTTCCCTAGGTAAGTATTCCAATGGCATCACTCACGTCTGAGAATGTCCTGCAAGCACAGCAATTTGATAAGGATCCAGTGCGACACTCCGGGGAACGAGGTTGATCGCCGGAGAGACTTGCTGACCCAGAAATCCCTACATTCTACAGTAAGTGTATATGCTGCATTCTGTCACTCACTAGCAGAATTCGCTATAGAAGGATTGCTTAAGTGAGTAACCCAAAGATTTACTCACCGTGTATTGATTGGGTACTAACAATAGGATTGGATAGCTGTAAACAATCGTCAGCACATCTTCTTTCATTCGCTTACCCCTTACCCTTTACAGCGCTTGAGCTACACCGCTGTTAATTTTCCTATAAGATCGTAGCCCTTTCATCTCAGGTATATTCATGGGCAATTTGTTCTTGTGGTGGTAGCCATGGAACCAGGAGTCCATTGAGTCAAAAAGAATACATTACTCAGATCTAATTCGTTCCGTAGTTCGTGAATGCGGGCATAGATATACTAATATTATTCTCTTTCGAGCATACTATGTAATTGATTGCTCGATTTTATAACTCTACTGGCAAAACCATTCAGGAGAACCCACATTTAGGCCAACTGTTCTATTCTCAAACCAAGCCCACAGCAGACTGCTTCCAGGCTTTGGTTCTGGATGCATGAATACCACTCGTCAATATCCATGACCTTATCTTGCAGTGCCCTCTCGAAACCTTCTGGATTGGCATTTGACTGTTATAGTCTCAAACTATTCTCGGCCGGACCCTGAGACTGGAGGTCGGATTGGAAGATTCCCGTAGCGGAGAAGGCAGAAAGTCTTCATATGTAATAGGAAATACCTCAACATACCCCTCGACAATCAATTGCTCCAGCAAAGAGATGGTATTATCACGCTGCAATGCATCGACCCCCTCCTTCTTCGTGGAACGGAATTCGCAGTAAATCAACCCTTGCTGTCTCAAATGAGTCCAGTCATCCGGGTATTGTTGGAAAGCTGCAGCGATAATGGCATCGGCCTGTTTGGGATTGGCCTTTGCAGACTCGTCCATACTCTCTTCCAGAGCTTGTCATATAATGCCCTGCCTTTGGGGGTAACTGCTGCGCCTCGCTCCTCGATCTCTCCAAAGCGCGCCTTGTGGCGCCCTTTCACTAAGTGGCCCTCACTTGACGGCGAGTCTGCCTTGAAGTTGACCATCTCATCAAGAGCAAGAAAGCTGGTCTGTCGCAGGAGGATTGGGCACTTGCGAAGGGGTGGGCCCTCGATGCGTGCCTTGACTGCCATCCCTGCGGCTTGCATGGCAACTTGAACGGCCGTTATATCCAAGGTATGAGTGGTGAGGTGGTTGATATGGGCGCTTTCGAAGCTGACAATATTGGCTAGAATGGGATGTTCCTTCTATAGTAATTGGTACTGATCCAACGTCGCTGCGGCCACCGATCGCCAGCTGAAGCTGAGTAACGCCTCTGGGATGAAAAGCTCCGCCTGCTCATGGTTCAGCTGGCTATCTTGTTTGTCGGCTGTGTTGAGTAAATTCAATAGTCCATCGGTTAAGATCCTCCTTTGCTCTAGCAAGGTCAAAGCTTGTTCCCTGGCTTTTTCTGAGGCCAGCAACCCCGGGCGAAAAAGAGTGGTGAAGATGCGAAAGGGATTCCGGTCTAGATTTGCAGTATCTTTTGGCCGGAAACACGTCGCGTGAATTGGTAGTCCCGCTACAGACAAATCATAGTAGCCGATAGGATGCATGCCGAGGACTGCGAAATATTCGTTTCACGATCTGGAGTCCGTAAGGGGTCCCCAGACGGATTGCGCCGTGCCTCTCGGGTGTGAGCCGCTCTGCACTCGCGCGCAAGGCCACGGTATCAGCGGCAGACGTCTTACTGTTGACATCCTCAAGCATTGCCGCATTGATGCCGTGCACTATCTTGACCAAGTCGCCGTACAGAGTAACCTCTTCTCCGTACATTCTCGACATGGCCACGGCGAACCTTATCCGTAGCTCGTTGGCGCCGACGATGGAGGGGTGATTTTTGTTAGATGTTTGAACCATCTCGAAAAGTCTTGTCGTGGGTAATTTATTTGGAGAAAGCGTTGAACATCCGATGTCGATTTGTGGTTGATCCTACATGGGTTTTACATCGACCACTTGTGGATTTACACCAATGATCAGCCTTCTCCATTGTTCGGATATCAGACCACCGTTACATTTGCATTAGACGGGTTCCCTGCAGTCAAGCCGGGCGATCAATAACCAGGCCACCTTATTTAATTCGGCCAGGTAGCTTCGTTACCGAAAACCAGCATTATGCGTTATTATTTCCCACCGGGGGTCCTTTCGATCCTGCTGTCAGACCATGAGCATGAGTGGATATACCTCAACTGACCGTGTAATATCTCCTTCGTTTTCACATGATGGGTGTAGAAAGTCATTCCACCAGCTGAGCCCACTCCGGGATCTTATAGCGATGGGGAGAACGAGGCTGAGATTTACTTTCCTGGGATTGGGGGCCATTTTCCTACCGCTAATTAAAAAGAGCCGTATCTTTATTTCTGCAGTAGAAAGTACCCTCGCCATTGCAGACAATATGGTATGATCTGGGAGCCATTGGCTGGCAAGGAATGTATTGTACCTATTGAAGGCGGCTCGTTCAAGTCGTGGGTCTGTTCATCAAAGACACTGGTCAATATCCTCCAGCATACCCTCTCGTTACCGCGCCATCGCATATCCGATAATTCAATGTCCCTGGAATCTGCGTTACAATTTAGGAGATGATGGATATCTTGGAAAGCGTTGGAGAGAGGGATAAGTTGGGGTCTATGGCTATTATGCTCTCGTGGCCTACGAGATTTGATGACTTGCAGGCGTTCTCGCTGGGACTTAAGCCGTATGAATCACTTGCGTAGCAGGGGATTGAAGCGGCGCAACAATGAATTCATGGTGTTGCATTATGAGAGATTATGTACTATACACACTTGCATGCAGCGTTCATATAACAAGTGATAAAGAACAGCATCCATTTCATCAAACAATTCCGTGTAGATCGTACGTTACTTCCAAACCTGAGATCACTTAGCCACATATACAAAAAGGCGTTTAATAGCTCTGCCAAACCTGTCCATCAATAGCAATCAACCGATCAAACAGCTGATTCCGCGTAGCCATAGCCGTAAGCTGATACCTCTGCTCCGGTTCTCTCCCAATGAGCAACAACCCATCCACAACCTCTTTACTCCCCACAGCCCATCCAACAACCAACTTCCCTTTCCACCCAAGACCACCTGTCTTTCTCATCTCCATGATATCGGAAACGGGAAGCGAAAAAAGCACTGTGCCGTCCTTTCTGCTCTCGATTGCCATGCTGTTGAAGTCCAGAGCAGACTCGGTGGTGAAATAAAGTAAGGGCGGGTCTTTGGAAGAGTCGATAATTGCTGCTCCGTGTTTGCCTTTGTATCGCGCGTCGAACTCGACAGGACCGGAGGGGAGAGCTCGCTTGCCTTTGGTGCGGAGGATTCCGACACGAGCTTTGGCGTGACGGGAGCCGGTGACGGCGCGGACTCTGTCGAGGGCAAGTTTGCTTTCGATGCTTGTTGCTGTCGTTCCACGAAAGAAGGAGACAATATGGGGAAGAACACCTTGCTTCTGCTTATGGGTTTCTTCTGTTTGTTGTGGTGATGGGCAGCCGGGGAGCGAGCTTTCGCTTTCAGAGGCGGGGGCTGATGTGTTGTTATCGTAGGAAGTGTTTTTGGCTCGTGAGCCTGGGGGAGGAGGAATAGGTGCAAGATTCGCTTCCCCGATGCGTAGGAGAGTCAGTGTGAGTTGAGCATTTGTGGGGATTCCCTGGAGAAGTGTACTAGGTGTACGCAATTAGCAGACGTTCTGAAATGGGTTAATCAGACTTGACTTGGTCATACTTCTGCAGTTCCAAGAGACGTTTCCAGTTCGAGTATCTGCGATCCAAGAACTCCACGATTCGCTGAAGAACAGGGTCGCCAAAGAAGATGAAGCCAGAAAGAAATGTGCTGGTCTTAACAAAGGCATAGCTAGATACGATAAAAGAACAGAACAGGGCGAACGTTAGGACTCCCGCAAATCGTAAATATGGAGTCACCATGGGAAAAGGTGGCGTTGGAGAGATAGCACTATATTGAAAGAAAATTAATACGATCAACTTTGTATAGCCATCGGATACTCACTTTTCGAATCGTTCGTAGGTATCAGTAATATCACTCAATACCCGCATGGACTGGTTCGCCAAATTGAAAACATTCTCCTTGATAGGTTGTCTCGTCTTATCATGCGACTCTTCCGGCTTCCCTCCATGCACAGCAGTTCTTGCATCTGCCGCTTTGGTTGCAATCTCCGCCGGATTAGGTGTCTTTTCTATCTTCGCATCTTGAGGTGCATTCTCCGGCTCAACTTCAGGCATTTCTTGCTCATGTTTACCGGCCGCGCTCTCCACAGTGAGACCGGCAATACTAGCCAGAATATTGCTGGCTTCATTTTCGGCTGCTTCACCCTTGTACATCTCCGGTGCTCCGGTAGCACTGTCGTCCGAGCCCAGATGACCAGCTTTAGGCTTCTGCGTGCCACCTGTAGCCGTATCGACTAGGGCGATGGGTGCAGGTGGAAAGAGTAACATTCGAGATGGAGGGTGTACAACGAGAGTCGCGAGGACGATGAAGAATGTAGGCACGAGAAGGTCCAGGACCCATGCAGCGAAATATATCTATAGAGCGTTAGCCATACTTATTAAAGAACAATCACACTGGGTCCGCGTACAATACAAAACCCCAATGTACGTTCGTATTCCCTCCATGAACGCAGCCGAGCAATATGCTTCGCAGCACTGATCAATCTCAAACCTACAGTTGTATAGAATCGTTCAAGCGTCGCCCGCAGCTTATCAGGGGAAAAATTCTCGTCCTCGGCTCGAACAAGATCGAGTCTCTGCATTGGCGTATCCGGCACCGCTTTGACATAGTACAATTGCTGTGCTTGTCAGCAGAGACCAACTGATAGATCATCCAGAGTGGCATGCCTTGTCAAACCGTCTAAGTAGCATCCAAAGATCATCATTTGCTAACCCCGGGACTATCTGTTCCTCAATCTCATCAGGCTCATGCTCCCATCCAATATCCGAAACTTCCTGAGATGCGCCAGCTTTTTGAACTAACCCCTTCTCATCTGGCACAACTTGGGAGATTGCATGACTGTCTGTAGGCCCTTGGTTCTCGGTTCTTGATGGTGCATCTATGTGATGGACGAGGTTATGGCCCATGTCTCTGCCCTCGCCGTCGTCGGATTTGACCACGGAAGATACCACGGAAGTTAATGGTTTGGCGACCATATTGCCATTACTTGCGGTATTGGTTTTGCTATATGTTCCAGAGATAAAGGATAGAGCAATAGCGACACTTGATGGTCAAATAGTCTTCCATTATTCATCAGTGAGTCCAGTAACTAACGTTGATGTCATTCCGCCTCAACCAGGAAATGGTCGATCTTGGTTGACCCAGATTCAGACGGCATCCGTCATTGTTTTTGCCCACAAGACTGCCCTCCCAAAGGCTCCTTTAAATCTCGTCTATACTGATATACTCCGTACAGAATAGAAATCCTCGGGGGAAGCAAGAATGTCGAACAGCGATGTTGTATACTATGAAACCATCTCAGCCAATCATCATGTAGATATTCTTTAGTCATCATATATACGCGCCACACTGTGCCACGGTGAAGCCACACTATTGCCCAAAGAGGAAATACGCGTCAACACGCGGTAGCCACTCTGACAGACAACGCTCTTCAGGAATTGCCATGGCAGCACAATAGGTCCCTTGGCAATAGGTCCCTTGGACGCATTTTGGAGACATCAGGGCACAACTGTACTTTTGGACCATCACGGAGGCACATCATGAGCGGAGAAACCTGCGCGAATCCCCTGCTGCTGGGGTGGATCAAAGAATGGCTGGATCAAGCGAAAGAGCGGAATAGCAAAGGATTTACGGTGTTTGTTTTCCTATCATTTGCTCTCGGTATATGGCTAACGGGTGCATTTAGATACAAAAAAGCTTATGAGTCGATGAAAGCATGTCCGTTGGTTTTCCAACATCCGTCTGAAGCTCAGCAGTTGAACGGACTCGGGCCGAAGCTTTGTGACAGGTTGACAGATAAACTGAAGGAGTATTGTGCGCAGAATGGGCTTCCTGAACCTGAACCGCCCCATAAGAGTATGTACCTCGCTGCAATCGTCTGTCACCGGTACTAAGAACCGCAGAAAGCAAAAGACCCTCCGGCGAAGGCCTCTCAGAAGACCAACCCACAAAGAAACCACGCAAACAAAAAGCCTATGTCCCAGCTTTACGGTCAGGCCCATACGCCTTACTACTAGGACTGGGGACTCTCAATGAGAATGCGTCACAGAGCATGACGAAAGCGCAGTTGATCGAAGCAGCGCAGCCATATTGTGACAGCTCGTTCACGGTCCCGCCCGATCCTACCAAGTTCTACACGGCTTGGAACTCGATGAAGACGTTAGTTCAGAAGGATTTGGTGTATGAGCATGGACGACCGTTGAGGAAGTATGCGCTTACGGAGGAGGGGTGGGAGGTTGCGAAGAGGATTCAAAAGACTTTGCCTGGGGCGGGCGCAGGGCAATCAACGTTGTCTTTCGGGGTATTACCATCTCTATCTACTATAGTTGACCGTCGCTGACTTCGTAGGGAACCGACGAACGAGCAAGTGCCGGCCTCTCAAACCCTAGACTCCAACGAACCCCATCAACGTTCACCGACATCGACATTGACACCCAAACCTCGACATCCCAACACCCCGGCATTATCCCTGAAACTCTGGACGAAGACCAAGAAGACCTAAACCCATTCACCCTAGGAACAGGCGCCGCAGACGGCTCCAACATAACCCCCATCCCCCTCGCTCCCAAATCCTTCACAATCCAACTCATCCTCGACACCCGCGAGGTCCGCTCCTCCAAAGATCGCGACTACATCTCCAATGAGCTGGCCAAGCGAGGCGTTGTCCCTGAAGTCCGCGCCCTGGAACTCGGTGATGCGATGTGGGTAGCGAAAGTGCACGATCCGAGCATACTATCCCGGCACGGTGAGGAGAACACCAACGACGAGATCATGCTGGACTGGATCGTGGAACGGAAGCGTCTTGACGATCTCGTCGGCTCGATAAAGGACGGCCGCTTCCACGAGCAAAAATTTCGTCTCCGACGCTCGGGTATCAAAAACGTTATCTACCTCATCGAAGAATTCACAGTCACGCAAGACAGTGCAATGGCATCAAAATACCACGAAATGGTTGCCTCAGCAATCGCAACAACACAAGTCGTCAATGGCTACTTCGTCAAGAAAACGCGTGATCTAGACGATACAATCCGCTACCTAACACGCATGACTTTCCTGTTACAGAAAATGTACGACGACTCAACAAACGCCCTCTCCTTCCTGCCTACTTCTCAGATCGCCTCACCGCAGGCATATCTCTCTGCGCTGGAGCGGTTACGGCCCCAGAACCCAGTGATGACATACGGCGTGACGTTCTGCACCTTCTCAGCGCTGAGTTCGAAATCCGACGTCCTCGCTCTCCGCGACGTGTTTCTCAAAATGCTCATGTGTATCCGCGGGGTGACTGGTGATAAGGCACTTGAGATCCAGAGACGGTGGCGCACGCCTAGGGAGTTAGTGGAGACGTTTCAGGCGCTGGATCCGAGTGACCGGGAGGATATGATTGCGGAGAGGATGAAGGGGATGGTGGGGAGGAAGAAGATTATGAAGGCGTTGAGTAAGAAGATTGCGGAGGTTTGGGGGGAGTCGGGTTAATATGATACTTGTATTGTCTGGTGTTGGTATTTGATATTCTATGATTGGGATGAGTTATCTTAGTTATATAGATGACATAGTTTGGTATTCTGCATAATAAATTTGAATTCGTTACTGCATAGCACTATGAATGGTATCACGAAAACCGAAGTCAAAAACGATAAACAACATCTCTTCTCCCAACCCCTTAAACAATCTACCCTCAAACCCTGCAAATGATCATGGGAAGTCCAGCTCCTCATAACATCATCATATCTTACTCTTTCTTCCCACCAAAAACCCTCCTAACCCGATCCTCAACCCCCAACACCAAACTACTGCACACAACCGACACACTACTCAACGCCATTGCCAACGCCGCCCAGACAGGACTCAGTCTCCAATGCGTATCAATCATCCCGATCACCTTCCCATTACTACCCATGACATCCCGATGGCCGCTGACGATGGGATAGAAGACACCTGCGGCAACGGGGATGAGACAGACATTGTAGACTAATGCCCAGCCGAAGTTCATCTTGACGCGGTTGAACACGCGGCGGCTGAGGAGGACGAGATGCAGGATTGTAGTGAGGGATGAGTTGAGGAGAATGAAACTAGCAGAGGATAAAGCAACGTCAGAACCCGTGGAAAGCGCAATAGATACATCTGCGGCAGCCAGCGCGGGCGAATCATTCACGCCATCGCCAATGAACGCCACGATGGAGCGAGTCTTCTTCTGGTTATCACTTGGTGGGGCTTCTTGAATCTGGCGGACAAAATCGGCTTTACCGGTTGGTAGGACGTTGGCCATGACGTTCGAGCGGGGGATGCCGACTATGTCTGCGACAGCGTTTGCGGTGGTGTGGTTGTCGCCTGTACACATGAAGACGTTGACGCGGCGTTTTTGGAGGTCGTAGATTACTTGTGCGGCTTCGGGGCGGATGAGGTCGGAGATTGCGAGGACGAGGACGGGGGTGAATGGAGGTTTTTCCAAAGAGTTGGAATTGGTTTTGCGGAGGGAGAGGATGGCGGTTGATTTTCCGGCGGATTGGTATTTGGAGAGAAGGGTTGAGATGTAGTACGTGTCTGTGTCCGGGGAGGCGAGTTCGTGGAGGAGACGCTCGTTGCCGATTGCTGCTTCGTATTGGACTGTTTCTTTGGTTTCGGGCGTCGACACCGCGAACACACCTTTCATTCCTTTCCCGGAAAGTTCCTGGATTTCAGAAGACTGCACAGAGACAGCTGGTTTGTCGTGGCAGAACTCTATGATTGCACGAGCAATCGGGTGGTTGCTGCTTTCCTCCAGCTTCTTTGCGAGCGTCCAGGCAACTTGCATCTTCGTCAAGTCGTTGGTGTTAGACAGGACCTCATGCTCAGTAACTTTCAGGCTACCTCCTTCAGTAAGAGTCCCCGTCTTGTCAAAGACAATGGCATCGAGACGACTTGCTTCCTGAAACGCCTCGCCTCCACCTTTGACCAGGATACCATGTCTAGCAGCGAGACCCCCACCAACAAAAAGTGCTGTAGGAGCTGCAAGCGCCAGGCCACAAGGACAAGCAACGACAAACACCGCAATCGCAAACTCCAAGCTCCAAAAGGTCCACCCACCGCGAGAAACGTCCAGATAGTCATCGGGCAAAGCCCCAGAGAGTCCAAGTGAAAGCCAGATGAGGAAAGTCAAGATAGCAATGAGCGTGATAGTCGGCACGAAATGAGAAGTGAGTAGGTCAGCGACTCTTTCCAACGGCGCGCGTCTACTCTGGCCCTCGCGGACCACAGAAATAATCTGGTCTAGCATCGACGAGCCCCCGATGGCAGAGACCTGGATCTGAATTGGTTGGCCCACATTGACGGATCCGGTATAGACTTGGTCACCCGCAGCCTTCTTGACTGGTTTGGATTCGCCGGTGAGGGAGCTTTCGTCGAATTGATAAGTTCCTGTCGCGTTTGTAACGGTGCCATCAGCTGGCGGAGAAGCGCCGTGAGGAATGCTGACAATGTCACCGATTTCAAGTAAGTCGATGTTGATACGTCGGATGACCTCAGTTTTTTCATCGTCTGGGGTCACTGAATGTTCGACAAGTAGCGCTTCTGACGGCCTTAGTTTGCCCAAAGAAGCAACTG
Source organism: Aspergillus intermedius (assembly GCA_039880815.1). Taxonomy (NCBI): domain Eukaryota; kingdom Fungi; phylum Ascomycota; class Eurotiomycetes; order Eurotiales; family Aspergillaceae; genus Aspergillus; species Aspergillus intermedius. The sequence goes on along the minus strand of JBDODA010000006.1, from coordinate 353,966 downwards.
CGTCTCCCGTTTTTGCTTTGCTGTAAGCTTCCATGAAACGACCAGCAAGGATAAACAAGGTAAGGAAGACAACCGTGTCGAAGTAGGTCGAGCTATGCGTTTGAGACGACTTGTTGGTGCCCGCTGCAGCATCAACAATGAGAACAGCCAAAGAAGCAAGATAAGCAACAGTGGTTCCTGCGGAAATCAACAAGTTCATGCTACCAAAGCGGTAGAACCGTCGTAAAAAGGGGACCCGGCTGCCAGGACGCCATAGGGCGTGAATCTCCTTCATCGCTCGAACATGGAATATGTCCGTGCCGTAAAACATGACCGGAGTTGTCATGATGAAAAGCGACCATTCCATGCGGGACGCGCTGCCGGCCCAGATTGGCTGTTCCAGGTACATTCGAGTAGGATTGTTGGAAGATGCAAGGCTCATGAACACCACACCAATTAAGAAGGTCGGGATTGTGACAGTGAAAACAAACAGAAGGCGGCATAGCAGTCGACGTCTCTCGTGTAGCTGGATTGCACGCGAACGGTCTTCGACGCTTGGCAGGTGGTAGACACTCGCCTTGAAAGCATCATGTGCAGAGTCCAGGGTCGAAAGCAGGTCTCGAACGGTGAAAGACGAAGGACGAGGAACGTAGGTAAGTTTCAGAATGGGATTTTTGATGGACAATGGTTCCTCAATCACAACGTCCGTAAGCCTGTCCAGGGCGCCAAGAACCCTTTCGGGACAGTGGCGACAAAACATGCCGTCGACATGGATAGAGACTGTTCTCGGTTTAATCCCATCGTTGCCGTCTTTCTGCGCAGCCAGAGGGTGGACGCTAGTCAATGAAGCATCGAAGCCAATATCTTCAACTTTTTCCACGATGGCATTGGCCTTGTCTTTTCCTTCGAACTCGACCATGCCACTGTGTGACAGAAGATTCACAGAAACATGAGTGACAAAGGGAAGCTCCTCGATCGCACCAGTGACTGCTCCCACACAGGATCCGCAAGTCATGCCGGTGATAGCAATCTCTGCAACAAAAGCAGTTGCTGCATGGCTAGGCTGGATAACTGCATTTACTTCGTCAAGAGACGCTTCGAAGCCAATGTCCTCAACCTGATCGATAACTTTGTCAATGTTCGACTTTGGACCGGTGTAGACCAGCGTGGCGCTGTTGGTGAGTAGGTTGACGACGACATCCTTGACAAATTTGAGTTGCTTGACCTCATTCGTGACTGTGTTGACGCATGACGCACAGCCCATGCCTCCAATGCTGATGCAGGCATTGAATTCCTCACCCATTTGCTGAGGCGCCGAGAGCGACGCAGGGTCCAGTGGCTGTACGGGCTCCATGACCACCGGGGAAGCTCGTGGGACGAGACTCTCAACGTCAGAGTCTTCCTTTTTGTAGTCAGGGCACAACGAAGTGCGGTTACTAGCAGCCAGCGGAGCAACCCAACTGCTTTCACGCCGAAACAAGCCATTCTTTTCTGGACGGGGCGACCAAGAAAGTCGATCCTGGTTCTCCTTTCTGCACGCATCACAGTTGGCGATATGCTGCTTGTTCTTCAGAGGCAACTTGGGGTACGAAGCTCGTGCCGACGAGAATAGAATCGAATCGCGAGGGAGCAACGAAGTGGTGTCAATTTCCGAAATGATGGAGCCTTCAATATCGTCGTAGGTCGTGACATGATGAACTTCGAAAGCGGCCTGAATCAACGCCGTGGCCAACCTGGACGCACCGACTTCCATGCCATGTCGCACGTGTACCTCGTGGGTAAGGATGTTGACCTCCATGCCCCTCACAGCGGGTATGTCAGAGAGGATCTCGTTGATGTAGGCGACACAGGAGGAGCAGTGGACGTTGCTGACGAAAAATGTGCTGCGGAGACCTCTGGGTTCATGTACTGGGAAGTGAGGCCCAAAGGCTTCAATCATGGTGTTCTTCCTGTCCTCCATGGTTGTACAACCTGCCCTTTGAACCTGGGATGCTGCTGTTCCGGGGAATGGTCCGGGAATTGGTTTGTCTTGACCAGCAAGACTAGACGACGACGCGTCGTGATCGTTTTTGATAAGGAGTGATGAACGATAGATGAGGGAATGAAGATGAGATGGAACCAATATTGGTTCAAAAGTGTGGTTGTAACGTAGTAGGGAGGGCAATGTATGACCTTGCGTCCTTGTCATAGAAACCACACTGGGAAATTTGCACTATAAAGAGGGGAGAACAATAAGAAGAATTCTCAAGCAGAAGAAAAGAAAGAAAGAAAAAAAAGAAAAGGAGTGGAATGGAAAAGAAGGCGAGCTCAACGATGGACCAGCATCCGTGAGAGATTTGTGCGTGAAAGATCCTGGAGTGCCAGAGACTTTCCACGCACAAATATCGCATTCCTTATGACTGTCCACCATGACACCCAAAGCAGGTCAGATTCCACAGGGCTGATGATTCGTTGCTCAATGCCCAATAAGCAATTTATTTCGAATTTATCTGAACAACTCCTGTTGATCCGGACGAATGCTGTGGGATGATGTTAGTATTGGTAATTGACCAGCGAATCGCCTACGGAGAGCACCACTCAACGCTGGACTCGTCAGTGACGGATCCATCCGTGCCCATTTCTTTTTCTTGACGCGTCTGATAGACATCTTCAGGAGTTACTTTGCAGCTACAGAAAGGCGCCCTGAATTGGACTCTTCGCCATGATTTGCCATCCGCCGTCAATCCTGAAACCAGTGTGGATCTGACACTGCAGGTTGCTGCCACTCAGAAAACCTCATCACGAATCAAGCTTTTATTTCGAAACACCTCCGGAGCGCTCAGAATTGTACTTTTTCTTTGCCAGTCGAAATGCAGATGGAAATTTGAAAATTCAGAAAATTCAGTCAAGAAAGACTGCCGGGTTCGAACTCGCGGCCTCCCCGCTACACGTGACAAATCCGCTAGGCCACCGGACCAAACCCGGCAGAATCTGCAGCCGACAACGTCCTCCGCTCGCCTCCTCTCACCTTTGCCTTTTTTTTTTTTCCTAAGCTCCTATCCAGTTGCTCGTCGCGTGCTGTGTGTCTCGTCCTGTGGTGTGGCATTCGTTGCTTTACGATTTTCCAAAGAAACCGTCTGGATTCACGAAAATAGAAAGGCATCGCCATCTCTTCTCAATGACTGCGCGAGAGTGACGCACATCTCACTCATTGGCCATCAGTTACTGTTTCCGGAAACACGGGCATGTACCGATCTATGCTCGCCATTGTTTGTTAGCTTTGCATATTCGTATCTGCGACTATATTATTTCTATCTGCACGCACTTTGACATCGACTTCATACCATGGCAGCCAGACCAGGCATGCGGGCACCCATGCCCTCCCGAGCCGGCTCCAGGGCTCCTGTCGGCCGTCTGGCCAGTCTCAAACCTACCAATCCAACGCCTATCAGACGTCCCCAACCAATAGCACGTCCGCAGCCGACCAAACCGACAACTCACCCCAAGACATCAACCTGTCCTAATCCCGGCTGTCCTGCGCCTCATATCGTCGAGGATGACGGACAGAAAGTCTGCTCCGGATGTGGTACTGTTATCAGCGATGCAAACATCGTCTCTGAAGTCACATTCGGAGAGACTTCCTCTGGTGCAGCAATGGTCCAGGGTACGTTTGTCGGAGAGGATCAGTCTCATGTCCGTAGTTATGGGCCGGGCTTCCAGCGTGGGGGTAATATGGAAAGTCGCGAAATCACGGAACAGAATGGGAATCGATATATCAACCAATTATCTCGTGCATTGATCATTCCCGAGAGTGCTGCCAAGGCGGCTGGTCAGGTCTTCAAGCTTGCCGTCGGTTTGAACTTCATCCAGGGTCGACGGACGAAAACAGTGGCAGCAGTGTGTCTGTACATTGCCTGCCGTCGACAGGATGGAAATACTACTATGTTGATCGATTTCGCTGATGTCCTCATGATCAACGTTTTCAAACTCGGTCGTACCTACAAGGCCCTGTTGGAAGAGCTGCGAATCGGAGGTAATGTCTTTCTAATGAATCCGATCGATCCGGAGAGTTTGATATATCGATTTGCCAAACAACTCGAATTCGGATCCGCCACGATGCAAGTGGCGAGTGAAGCAGTCCGCATTGTGCAGCGCATGAATCGTGATTGGATGACTACTGGTCGACGACCGGCTGGTGTCTGCGGTGCGGCTTTAATCCTGGCCGCCAGAATGAACAACTTCCGCCGGACGGTCCGTGAAGTTGTCTATGTGGTGAAGGTCACTGAAATCACCATTAGTCAACGGCTGAACGAGTTCAGTTCGACTGAGAGTGGAGAGCTGACCGTCGATCAATTCCGGTCGGTGCAACTGGAGAACGCACATGATCCGCCATCCTTTACGAGAGCAAGAGATGGCAGGAAGCCAGGTCGGAGAATCAAGCGCAAAGCCCCAGAAACTGCAGCGCAGATTGAAGATGATGACTACGAAGAGCCGCCGGAAAGACGCGTCGATGCTGATGGCTTTGCCATTCCTAGCCTTCCTGTTGATCCTGTCTTGACAAATGCGGTTACCGGCCGGCGACCATCAGCTTCATCTGCTGTTAACGATGTTTCTGAGGCTGGGGAAGAGTCATCAGACTCCAAGCCTGGTCAACCGAAAGGCTCAAAGCCGAAACAGGTTCCCTTTCAGCCTAGTGCGGAGCAGGTTGCATCAGAAAATGCCCTCGAAGATGAAATGACCGCCTTTCTGGCCAAAGGCTCCAATATGGTCGAAACAGCATCTCAACCCAACCAAGGTCAAGGAATAAACGGAAGATTCATCTCAGACAGCACCGAAATCGACGCCAGCGAATTCGAATCCGACCCAGAAGTTGCAAACTGCCTCCTTGCCCCCTCAGAAGTCGAAATTAAAGAACGCATCTGGGTCCACGAAAACAAAGATTACCTCCGAACTCAACAAGCCAAGGCCCTGAAACGAGCCCTAGCTGAAGCCGACTCAGGCCCAGGGGTACACAAACCTCGCAAACGCCGCCGCGGCCGGATGGGCGATGTCACGTACCTTGAAGGCGAGGGCGAAGATGGAGATGGACGGAGCACACGCGCCTCAACGCCAGCAGAGGCAACACGTCGGATGCTCGAGCGCAGAGGTTTCAGTAAGAAGATTAACTACCGTCTCCTTGATTCTCTCTACGGCGAAGAGGGGGCTGAATCAAAGCCCGGCGGTGCCAGTCGCAGCCAGAGCGTTGTGTCGGGTCGTAGTGTCAGCGTCGAACCTGAACCTACACCACGACGAATCAGAGCTCTTACTCCATCCGCCACAGCCAAGCCCACTGCTTCTCCAGGTCCTGGGCCTGCCCCTGGTCCGGCCCGTGCCGCCAGTGCACAACCACATCCACCACAAAAACAGCCCAACGAAGAAGTTCTCGGCCCTGCCAGCGGGCCAGACAATAACGAAGAAGTCGTTGGCGAAGCGCCAGGGAATGAGGATGATTACGACGAGGAGGACGATGAGGAGGAAGACGGGGACGATGGTGTCGACGCAGCGTTCGCAGGGAACTATGGGGATTACTACGATGACGATAGTGATGGTTATGATAGTGATTGATCAATCGGTTTTCCTTTCGAGGTTTGGTTTTAAAACTGGGTGCTGGTATAGCGGTAGACCCTATTTTATATATAGAATAGTGAATGAAGGATATTTAGTTTATTCAATTGTTTTCTTATTAGACTCCAACAACACTCTACGTCGCACCATTTACTCAAATTTCTCATCTTACTTTCTGCTACTACGTACTAGGTATCATCCCTTTCATGCTCTTTCGACATGACACAGGTGTAGGCATTACCCATAACCGGATCAGTTTCCAGTCATGTCCGTCTCCAATGGTCTCTGGACAGTCTGAGTTGGATCAGTGAATAAGGTGAAAACCCCGCAATGAGATATACCAAGCTAACTGAATTTTCAACATCACGCATGTGTCTATATGTCTTAATGTCATACTCAAAGCGTATGTTCCCTTAACCGGCTCAACCTCCCTAATATACTAGGGCTATATCAGTAAATCGAGGCAGACACTTTTTCTTCGCTCTGAACACCCAAAGAAAGCTTCTCGCAAGCCAATATCACCTGCTGTCTGCTTCGTTGCTATGAGCGCAAGAACACGGTTTGATACACAGCTACAATGCTAATTGGTGGTACCTCTATGGAGTCCCATGTAAATGGAGCATTGTCCCTCCGACCTCCAGACTATTCAAACACTAGTCTAAGTGACCACAAGGTCCGACAATATTGGACGACGAGTTCGAAGACTTGACGAAGATCCCAGATCTAACGATCCGCTCGGATAGGACGACTGCACGCTCCCTTCAATCGACAATTATCGAAACAGCGGTATAGATGGAGGCTAAACTCATCAAAATGACAAACTAATTTGGGTCGAAAAGGGAATACTTTGGCGACTGAGGCCAGTGTTGGCTCATAAGTATGAGACGGTTGTTCTGCTAATGCTCATGTTATTGCCGGGAAGGATATGGGACCCGGACCATCTTATAAGATGATATAGCCAGTCTTTTTGGGGCGTTCCAAGATATACCCAATGAAGTTGTTCTAGGGGCGGATATTCGCAGATACCGGTTTGACTTGCCACACATGTGCACCACGGCTCGCCTCTTCTATCAGAAGCAGATGTGACATGCTTGAGCGCCGATATTCACACGAAATGTGCAGTATTGGGGATGTTCGTTCTGTTTTACAGCCAGTTGGTATATTGGCCGAACGGGCTGCTATGTCTGATGACTTTTTTGATTAAGTAAAATGAAATTTCCTGAACCAAACCTGACGTGAGGTTTCGCCTTCTTTTCCAGGAAGAAGATATTCTATAGCTCGGATACTTGGTTAATACTACGATTAGAAGTCGAAATTCTCAGGACTACCGACCACCCAATCAGCCAATAATTCATCCCATCCTATCATGGTAGCTACTAGCCACGCACTGAATATCACATGGAATCGCGAGTACGCCAGGGGCCGCAGAGCCCGAGAGACGTTTAATCGTTCCACCTTAAATGTGAAGGTGAGCTGTCGAACAAAGGGCACATTGATTAGGGCAAGAGTCACTACGTGGCAATTTAACGGCCCATTGAGGCTTCCTGTTCGAATCTTGCGGGAGGAAGTGTACAAATGTCTATCCCAATGGACTAATGTTTCCAAGCAACTCTAAATAAAGATTCCGGTCAATCAAACTTGGACCACAGCCAATAGCTCCAGTATATCCCAATAGAAACATATTTACAATGACCAACAGAGCAAGAGGATGAGTTTAATGGGGGAACAGTTGGGGTCTGGGTCTTGGGGCGTATCTTTTGATCAATTGAGTGTAGGATTTTATTCAAGTTTGCAACCACAAAATTCAAAGTAAGAATCAATCCAATATCTCCACTTCGAATCAGCTTCATCCTCTCCATACCACTCCCTCAATAACATATCATAGATATACAATATCGCAAAACACGTCTTGAGGTATTGTCGTAAATCATGCCTGACCTCCTCATTTGCATCTCCCAACGGATCGATTGCCTTCATATCCTGCTCTTCGCTCCCAGCACATTGCCTTAACTTCTGTTGGTAATCCCAATTATCCGTAACGCCCAGTTTATTCCAAAATGCTCGATGAGGGACGTTTTGCGTCGGATAGTCATAGTCAGGGAGGGCTTTTGAAATGAAATATTGAAAGGAGTCCATTTCCAGTAGTGATGCCTCCTTCTTCATAGATGTACCAGAATTTAATCGGCTGCGAGAAAGAACTGCATCAACTAGATTAATCAAAATATACGCCTCCAACGCAAAATCCGCAACCAGCTCCACCCCAAACCCATGACCCCAATGTATATTAGCCAGAGTATGAACAGGAATCTGAGGATGGTGAGATAGAGCGTGTAAAGCGGAAATTGCTTCTCTTGATCTTTCTTTCGCCTCAGTATCTGAACCGTTTGCACTCGCGGCGATGATAATCAGCATCTTCACCGCATCGGAAAGATCCCCATCGCTACTGGTATAAGTCGGCTCTTCTTGAGTACCGGCACAGCTAATCCAGTATTGAACATTTTGGTGTTTTGCAGAGAGAGGATTATGCAATGCGGAGTTTGTTTCGTGTGGCCCGAGGCCATATTTTCGTTCGACATAAGACAGTAAAGAGTCAGAGATGAGTTTGTCTGAGGATGTTGGAGTTAATGGTTTGGATTGTTCGGTTGTCGAGAATTCCCGAATGGTTGCGATAAACAAACGACGGAAATGATTTAGATCTGTTGATTCTGATGGTTTGTGGCGTGGAAAGAGATCTGTGCGATGGGGAGTGAATCTTCGATTGCATCGTATTAGATTGAAATGGGTGGATGCTGTATTCCACGGGATTTTGTGGTCGAGATGCATACTTGATGTTGTGAAATTGATATGAAGTTGGAATTGGACAGAAGATTCGATACGAGGATGTGGTGAGACGCTTGCTGATGAGTCATTGTCTCATATAACTAACTAGTTATTGTGGGCTATGTGGAGAATTGCTACAAAGCAGCATCTCCATTTTGAGGAAGAAAAAGCATACTTTTTTCCAATGGCCAATACGTGACAGGAGAAGACAATAAAATGTGTCAAGAAAAGCTGGTGTGTATGGTATGATAGTATTTACACAAATTAGTGCATACACAAAGGGGATGGATGAGTTTGGCATCCAGCATAAACGAGTAACGGATGGACTAGTTTGGCCTGCCAGAGAAGACATAACTTTATATATGCTGAAAAGTATATCCATAATGATCAAACACGGTGCATGGCTTAGACAAGCCTGGGTTCTCCGTCCAGCCAGGTGGGATCCCCAGCAAACTGATGTTTTGCGCTTCGGGGTGGTACACCGGCACTCGGTATTTATTGCGGCCAAAGATCTCATAAGTAGCGGCGTACGCGGGCCCACGCACCTTCAGGAAAGCCGGATCTGGGTTGGGATTGGAGCTACGGAAGAACGAGCCGAACATGTCGTTGAGCATCTGCGAGTGCAGGATGTCCGACTGGTCATAATATGGCTGCACATGTTGGGTCTTGGAATTCAGGTTTCCCCAGATCAGAAGCACGTCACTCGTGTGACAGGTGGCGTTAAGATTGTTGTTTGGAGCGCATGTGTATGGCAGATTGACTGTCGTTTGGGGGTGGCCCTGCGAGATTTGGACCTCGTAGAGACTGGGAAACATGTCTTGTCCGCTGTGACGAAGGACATAATCCTGGGCACAACTCCATTCCCGGTGTGTCAAGGCATCCAAGACAGCATTTCGGGCCCCGTCCGGGTCACTATGGTTAATGTGGTAGGCGCCCGAGTTGACTAGGCTCTTGGCCAGCTGAGAGGGAAAGGTGGCATTAAGTAAGTTATTCAAAGCATTTTGGGTGGACCCCATCGTCGGAATTTTGGTGGCATAATAGGACGCTTCGTCTGTAACAGTGGTGAACAAAGTTGGGACACGGTTTGGGAGACTCTGTCTGGCAAGTAACCGATCGAACTGGTCGTCAATCACGCCGCTTCCCGAATCATCGACCACTGGCAGAAATGGTTCGACTTCGCTGAGCAGGGCGCTTGAATGAAGATATTTGGAGCTGACTTTCTGCGCGATGGCCTGGAGTGCGGTCTTGAACTCGGATGAGTTGCCCAGAAACTTAGTCGCGGGCACGGATCGAAGGCAAGAGACAAGAGATTCCTCTGACTGGGCTTCGTTGCAGCCAACTGACTTGGCAATGTCTGGAACCACTAACCTGGCGTACATGTCTCGGGTGTACCAGGGTATGTCAACAGGGGCAGACTGGACGATAGCACTGGAAAAAAGGCCCTGTGCTGCCGAGGAGGACAGCAAGGCCACCACACTCTGGCCTCCAGCGGATTGGCCAAAGATGGTGACACGAGATGGGTCTCCGCCGAAGGATGCAATGTGCTTTTTCACCCATTGTAGGGACAGAATCTGGTCCCTAGTGCCATAGCTTCCAGTCGTGAGATTTCCAGTGGCTAGCCAGCCTAGTGCACCAACTCGGTAGTTGACTGTCACAACCACAACATCATTACGACTGGCAAAATTGCCCCCATCATAGTCAATTAAAGTCGAGCTGCCCTCAATGAATGCACCACCATAGAAATAGACGGCTACTGGCTTGCGAGGGATGTTGCGCTCGCTCCCTGCTGTTGGCAAGATGGGCGTGTAGACGTTGAGATACAAGCAGTCTTCGGAGATCCCACTATTTCCTAGTGTTCCGAAAGGCGAGTCAGGCTGAATACAAGAATTGCCCTTCTTTGTGGCGTCGATCTCCTTGGTGCCCGAGTAGGGTTGTGGCGGCGCAAACCGCTGATTTCCCACCGGAGGGTTCGCAAAAGGAACCCCCAAAAACCGAAATGAGCGCGTATCACGATAACCTGTGATAACATGATCATCCACCACTATGGAGATTTTGGATGATTCAGCTACAACCTTGTTCGTGTCAGTAGTCGGCTGGGCGCTGACAGTGCAGAGAGATGGAAGCTGCAAGTGACAAGGCTGTTGGACAAGCGCTTTGTAGCCATACGAATATCCTACACATTCTTGGGACGACGTGTTCTTTGCGATCCACAAATTGTCATCGGCCTGGAGGCTGTTCGAAAAGACGAGGTAGTCGAGCTGGTATTGCAGATCGGCCGGTGGAGAATCATCCAATTGATAAAGACTTTCACCTATAGCGGCACACCGCTCCTGTGCTTTCGACCAGTCCAGGCGTTCGTAGACCAAAACGGCGGCAGTGCCATTATTCTCCGGTCCCAAGTCATTGTACTTCAGGGCCTGTAAAGGTCCCAAGCGATCGATGCTAAGCGGAGCTCCGGAAGCGGCGGAAAGCGCAGGAGCTGCCAGGGCAATCGACCTGACGGACAAAACGGCAATACAATGATTAATTCGCATGTCCTGTATGGTGTAGCGAGTCGAGTCGAAAGGGTCTGAATGCGAAGCTCTGCAACCGATCAAGAACTCTTGATAAAAGATATATGTCTTTCGATTTGTCTTAAATTTCCAAAAGCACCTCGGTCCGGCTACAGCACCCGAAGTGGCCTCGGAAGTTGTGTTCATATATTGCTAACGTCAGCTAGGATTTGACAAATTATAGTAGTCGTGGTGTTCAGTTACACTGGAGATACTGGGGCGCATATCTCCGCGGCGGTCCGTGTTCTTGTGAATAGCAACTCCACCTTTCTGGGATTCTTATATACCGACGTCGGTTCGGCATCGACTGCCCTATGGAACCTTGGAGACATCTATATTCTCCACTATCTTTGTTTCACCCCAGCCGTGCAATGACGGATGGACACCGGAGAGCGAGCATGAATCTGATAAATCTGCCTTCACCTGCACTTGAATTATATTCTTCTGGAAATTACCAACTGCTCTGCTCCTAGCTCGTCATCGCCTCACTCATCTCTGCAAAATGACACTTCCACAATACCAGGTAATCGTGACCTCAAAAAATGAGAAAGAATAAGCACGAAAGCGACGCAAGATATACATCCGTCCTTTCCTGCTGTTCTGGTTCGACTCGCTCCTCGCAGAGATCTTCTTCTTTACTGTGGCTGCCTTGTTCTTCTCAGGCCTGCGAGACATGATTTACAAAGTCATTTGGACCCTCGTCATTTATCCGCCGGGGATGGGAGGCGCCATGGGTGGAATTACAAATTGCTTCCTTGTGGACTGCTACTATGGGAAAGCAGTGTCGTTAACCACTCTTTTTACTCTAGTGGTTCTTGGAAGTCGTAACTATTTTTGTTTTAGTATGGATCATTACTTTGAGTATTTCGGTGCGCAGTCGCATCTACTTTAGTTTCATTGAAGTTACCCGGCTATCTTCTTGTCTGGTTGGTCGTCTGGGAAACTGCTCTTTACGGATGAGGGGCAGAAGAAGTTGGCCGATATGGGTCTGTGATGCAAGGTGGCATTGTGAACAAAACGGACAGATAAGATATCTACTAGCGTCTTGGAACCTTGTCGATTTCGATGGTGCTAACATCGTATATTTGTACAGATTATCATGTTGGGACGACAAAATAGGTAGTTTAGGAGGACGAATGCGATGGCATCTGTGCATGTTCAAAAGAGGAGTTTCTGTGCTTGCTGGGGAGTTCTAGTATTCTATTGTTCGTCTATTAAAAGTGTTTTTGCACTCTTCTGAGTGCAACGGTTCGCTAGGGCTTAATGGTGGCGTTGCGAAATCTTCGAAATGCGGTTTCAAATCAACGCAGATGATTATGTACGAATAACTGATATAGGTCAGCCTGATAGAATAGAAATGTTCTTTTATGAATTCGATTTCAGAAAATTAATAGTCTATACTGCCAGATGTTCTTTCGGTACCGGCCCTAGTGGATTCATATCGAGAACAATCGAGTCGGCCCCCGTTGTTGGGCTTCTACGAACCGAACAGCCCTGAGGATGTTTCCATATCAGTACAAATATATCCCAAATATTTATTTGTATATTTGTATTATTTTATTATAATTATCATCATGATTTAATCAAGTTTATTGTGCAGATCAAGCCCTAAAACATTTCACGAATCTGAGGTCATGAGCAAGCTCCTAAGTATTCTCAGCGGCAGCCTGGTTAGTCTAGAAATCCCAGGCACTTACTTCTAGTTCTACCAGATGAACCATGTTTTCATATCAATCCATTTTTTTTTTCTCATTCCTCATTTCTTTCTCTCTTTGTTTCGCTTTTTCAGTGACAAATGCACAGAGATATTTAACAGATAACTCATGATAAGAAAATAAAAAAACAATAAAACAGACCATACTCATACACAAGAAGCGCAAAACGCAAACAAAGCAAGTCAAAGCAAAGGTAAAGGCGAAGTCGAGAGAAAAGAAGACCGAATGTCGAGTCGAGTCGGTGTCGAATGAGAAAGGAAACGGAAACGCGAATCACTGGTAAATGTAGCAACAGCAGAGGATAAACAGCAGATATAAGGAGAAAAGTCAAAATTGTATGAAACTCCGAGTAGCGAGATTACTGGTAAATGTTAACAAAGTCCGCAAAGGCTGGCACTGGCGGAAAGATCATGAGAGCAAAGAAAAAAGCGAGAAAACGACGGAAGACGTCGAGGAAACGGCGCCGGTTGATTGCTAGGGTAAAACGCGATGCGTTACGAATCGATCTCCATCCCCGTTCCCACACCATCGTTCAATCCCCCAAGCCCAGCATTACCGGCTGGCTGTGGCTGAACGGAGAGAGACTGAAGAAGCGGTACTCCTGCTTCCATGGTGTTCGTCCCGAGGGGTGCTTGCATGGACACGTTGTCCGAACGCTTGTCCTTTGCTTGAAGCGTCTCAGCTCCTTCGAAGAGGATGGGTGATGACTGAAGGTTCTGCACACAGGTTTCCCAGGTAGAGCCAACGAGACGGGCTTGGTCGAGGTCATCGCTGAAAAGGAAGTAAGCAGGCGAGTTGGCAACGGTGCCAAAAGCCTGGGCCACCGGCTGCGCCGCGACGAGGAACGCGTTCAGAGCGCGATTCTTCATCAAGATCAGGCAGTTTTTGAGGTATTTTGAGTATTGATTATCGATGTACTTCTTCCAACCGCGCACGGCAGGAGCCATATCGTCGTCGTCGCTAACGTTAATCCGTTGCCAACTGATACCGAGAAGGCGAGTCGCGTCGTCAACCAAGGGTTCTTGGTGCGAAGGGCTCGAGCGGCTGTCGTCAGTAGTGTTCTGCAGGCGTTTTTGCATCGAAGAAAGCGCAATATCATCTAATCCGGGCGCGGTAGGATCCAGGCGCTGGGACTTGCGACCCTGGACATCAGAAGACATGCCAGTCTGGGATCTCGCGGAAACCGACGGTGCAGCGGCGGCTGATTGTTCAACTTTCTCTTCATACCAAGTGCCCGTCTGACTCTCCGCAGACACAGCAATTCCAGTACGAGGGTTCAGCAGCACCATACCCTCACCATAAATAGGCTCTTCCACGGGTTTTGGCGCGGGAGCAGGCGTAGGAGGCTCGACGGCAGCGGCATTCATCGCCTCTTCAAAATCGGCATCGTCGCGCGATCTCTTACGCGACGGCTTCGAGGGAGCTGGATTGGGGAGGGTACGGTTTGCGGCAAAAGGCAAGGCTGAAGGGAATTGACCGAAGGCGTGGTCCTGGGGAGGAGAGAGGACCATTGCCGGTCCATCGGACATGACGGGAGACATTGTGCGCGCGAGAGTATCGGAATGTGGTTATGAAAGGGTTCGACCTGTCCTATGTGTCCTGTGAGGTGAGCTCTAAAACAGTAAGGTGTGGCAACCTGTGAGACACGAGATTCGAGCTCTATGAAAAGTACAGAAGACGGGTATATGTATCGAGTCGCGACAAATTGCGTCGTGAGGATGAAAGAGGTGGTCAAGGAGGTAAAGGAGATGACGGTATATAGGAAGGTCACGCGAGGGAAATCGAATGAATGGTGTATAGAAAGAGAAGTATAGTAGGGCAAAAGTGAAGAGCTCAATGGGATGAAGAGGAAGAAAGAAGAGTAAATAAGAGGGAAGGAAGAAGAGGAGAAGCGAGAAGATCAAGGCTAGGGCACAAAACAGCGGGAGCCACGGGAGAAACGCGTGATGCGAAAGTAAGAAAGAAAGAGAGAAGCGAAAATGACGGCTTTGCGATGCGCTCGATGCGGAGAGAAAGAAGCATTACCTCCGTTACGGCCTGTTACGCCGCCAAGACCGTCCGGAGCCCAATCCCGGCGCCCGTTGCGCTGCTGTCCGGTATTGAGTTACCATACGATACCTCCTGCTGAATCGGGATCCACACGATCCGAGGTGCGCTGCAAGGAATTCCGCTTGATTGGTTCTTATGCATTCAATTGCATCTTCTGATTGGCCTTGACTCAGGACCCAGTCCGCGCGTCGGCCCTCCCAGGCTTCCCTGCCAACGCCACTGTGCTTTCTGATTGGTTGACTGCGCCAGAGATTCTACTGGCCAATGACGAGCAGCCTCAGCCGGGTTGCTGCGGCCGACAATCACGCACACCACAGAAACCATATGCGCAGATTTAGATGCCTCAGGCTCCTCAAGGTGGCGACACGGTGGACTTTAGCAGAAAAAGACATATCACTAAAACCAAGTCTATTTTTAAAAAATCCCTATAAAACAGGAGAAAGAAAAGCAAAAAGGACGTGGTCCAGAAATTAAAAGAAAAAGGGGGAAGACTCGAAGGGGAAGCAAACAATACACCAGAGCTCGTGCTAGTCTAAAATGCCACAGAAAATGACTTCGTAGGGTAATCAAATCAATCACAGCAATACACCAGTCCATCATGTCCCCAGAAAAAGCATTTTGAAACTGTTCAAAAGTGAAGAGTGAAAGGAAAGTAAATGAGTTGGAAGACTCCGGCTGCATTCCCTGCATGTCGCCGGGCCCAGTTGAAAAGGAGCTAAATGAAAAAAGCAACAATCCTTCCAGCTCTTCCTTGTATATCCCTCTTTATAACAGGGGTCGTTATCGCGGCGTAACAATTCGAAAATCAGGACATTAAGGTATGAATTCGGATATTCTCAGTCCGTTCCTTGTGTAGGATAAATCTGTTACACAAGCAAGAAAAGCCTGTCCGATTTCTTGGGTTTATAAGTGCCATCCAAAAACAAGGCGCCTCTGGACCATCTCAGGCTTGTCCAAGACAGACGGGAGCAACCCGATGGCATTTCGTGGCAATTCGCTGTTTATGCACTTCCGGTGCCGGTACTGCCAAGAATGCCCTTAACCCGGTCAACCGATTCGGGAGCGTAGCTGGGGCCCATGGTGCCCATGAACAGGAAGAAGATGAGGGCGACAGCACCAATGATTACAAACTTGCGCTGAGCGGGGTGGGTGGCACCGTACTCAGCCCAGACGCGACCAGCCTGGCCAGTGTATTCGCGGATCTTGTCGCCACCGAGCTTGTAGTAGACAAGACCGATCAAGGCAATCGAGTAACCGAAGAACTGGGTGCCAGTGACGGGGGTCTGCCAGATCATCATCGAAGCAGCGACCAGGAGGATATCCTTGAGGACACCGCAGAGAGTCATTACCAGTGAAGAAGTCTTGCCAATCAAGAAGACGACGGAAACGTTGAGCAAGAAGGCAACAACGGCATTGGCCAAGAGAGTCCAGACACCAACGTTGTAGATGTGACCCATGGTGAGATTGGGAACCTCAAGGAAGAGAGCGGTGACACCGTTCATGACAGCGCAAACGGGAGCGAAGTAGTAGAGAGAAACCAGAGGGTCCATCTTGTACTCGGCAGAGCTAAGGAGACGCTGGACCATGACAAGACGGGTGGCCTCGAAGATGATACCACCAATCTGGAACATGAAACCAATGAAGACGAACTTGATCTCACCGAACGAGGCGATGACAACACCAAGGACAATGAGGGCGACGTTCAGCAGGACCTTCAGGTTGACCGGAGCCATACCCATACCCCAGGTAGCGAACAAGACAGCGACGGGAGTGGTGGCCTAGTTTTGTTAGGTTCGCGATTCTATCAATAATTCGGATGTATTGACATACCTTCAGCATCTGGATGAAAGCAACACTCAGGTAGAGATATGTGACGTTACCGCAAATCAAACTCAAACTGAAGAAAAGACCGATGGGGACAATAGCGCGCAGGTAGACACGACCAGTCATCTTGACCGTCTTGCGGCCATCGAGCAGAGTAGTGGTACGAGCCAGAACCTGGGTCATGAAAGTCGCAAACGCCAAGTGCCATGTTGTGAGGATGATGGGGAAACCTGGAAGCGATCAATGTTAGGCCATTGTTGCTGAAATCTTCCACCTGGCCAGTCGCGGAGGACTTACGGAATTGAGCATAGTCGAGGATGTGCTTGTTGAACAGGATCACACTGGAACTCAGAGTAATCCAGACGCTGATTCTCCGTCAGTATATCATTGATGCATCCGATATTTCGTATGGGTTGTCCTCACGTAACGTAGACGGCCGGGTGGAAGGTCGGGCTGGGAGGCTCCGGCTTGTCAACGGCGGGGTTGACGGTGGGCAAGGTGGGCTCAGGGCGCGAGATTTCGCCAGATTGTCTGGCCTTTTCACCTTCGGCGCTCATTGCGGATGTGAAGGAGGTGCGAATTTGCCTCTGTTGTTGGTCGAAGAACTGTTGGAAGTCGAAAGGGCGCGGCCGTAGAAGGCTGCTTTGACCGAACTTTGCGGAGGCCACGAGCGACGATTAGAAAAGGAGTAATAAAGAGAGTGAACGAGTGAGTCGAGAGTTGGCAGGATTAGAAAATAATAAAGTAATAAGAAAGCCGATCTAAAGCAGGTGAAGAAGAATTATGAACATGGAAGAAGAGAAGAAAAAAGAAGGGATGGCTGGAATGGAAGGATGGTTGTAGAAGAGAGAGAGGTGGTAGAAGCGCGGAGGTTTAGAGTGGAAGACACCAAGTTTTGTTCATGGGAGGTAGAGGCTGAACGCGGCACGGGTAGTAGAACAATGGAGGGGGGAAAAAAAAAAGCACTCCGTAGCAATGACAAGCAATAAAAGTCAAAAGTTTACATACGTACCTGTTTTTTATTTTATTACTATTTTATATTTTATCGCAGGGATTTAACCCCGAGTTAGCTTCAGATTCGTCGATGGAGATGCGAAAAGGTGTACGTAGTCCTGGTATGGTTACCGTATATTACCACGGGTCCGGCCTTTGGCGCGACTACTGTTTATGGCTTAGTGTGTCCGCACGCAGCAAACTCGATACTGAGAACTACGCTAGAGTTACTGTTTCATCTGATGTGCTTACCACGGTATACATACGTTTTCTACTATGTAACAGTGCTCTAACGCTATGGCTGGTCAGGGAGCACAAAGTACAGCACAGAAACAGTACAAAATAATACAATTGCGGTATCGTCCTAGTCTTATCAGCTGGGCGATTCGCAGCTCGTGGCAAACGAATCAAAAATAAGTCCTTCTGTCAATCTCAAGGGGGCTCCACTCATACGACGGACACTTCTTCGACCCCTTTTCGGCGGGCAGTTCTTTATCCCAATGCGGTTGGTATCAGGTGATCATACGCTGTAGTTACTCTATTCTCTGCAGTACTTTATCTCGTTTTTGTATTCTATCGTTGAGTCTCTACGGTTCACGGCAGTACGGCGCACACAGAGTACAGCATTTGTCCTCCGATCTGTAACTGTTCCACCCAAACGTCTCAATTCTGTAACATGAGGGCTCATATTGTCCGTATATGTACGTTGTACTCATGGTCAGGGACTCTGTTGATCCAAATTAACACCGACCACCTGCATTACGCAAGCAGCGGCGCCTCCCTCAGCCCCATTGCCCCCCCATGGGCTCCATGGACTCAATCCTGGCCACTTGTCCAGAGCGTCTCTTCCCGCTGACTGGTCCCTTGCCGAGTGGAGAATTCCCGGCGATCGAATTTTGCCCTGCTTTGACGCCATCCGCCCGGTTCACTGTTTCTGACTGGTTGCTTTGGAACTGTGAATTCAGGGACTGATACTCCATGATACTCCACTATGTTACTACTCCTAGTAATCCTTTTTTATCTTCTTTTGGTACTGGTTGGATGTGTACAGCCAACCCTGCATATGGCAGGACAAACAGCACCCCGAAGTAGTCCACGTACCCTGAGACTAACAGCCGGAGAATTGCAAAAAATCGCCTCCTCCCACATGTGCACTCCCATTGGCGAGGGTCAAAGCTCATTATCATCCCAGAATTGGTCAAGCGCCAACAACGTCTTTCGATTTCTGGAAAAAGATCTGCCCCTGCTTGCCATTGTGGGCGAACGATAATCCTTTTGGTGGAACTGCTGAGAATACATCCTCGGAGTCCCGGCAGGTCTCTATCACACTGAGTATTAGGACATAGTACAGAGAACTCCGTATGCCGTATGGTTGCTGAAATCGCTACGAAGCACTAAGTGCTAATTACCCTATGCTAATATGTACCCTGAACTTCGTAATCAAACAAAGCCCACTTCATACGAAGCCCTCTGGATCGTTCCTCGGGAGAGTTGATCATTCGCAGTATCACCTCAACCACAGTTTGATTCCATAAGCAGTAAAGTCAGGGTCCAGACAAACATCGATCTATCCAAAGGCAACGCGTGCAACTGGCTTGGCCGGTACGGAGTAGCACGCAAATGGACAACCTGGAACGGCTTGGACAATGCTGAATTTGCGTACTACACCACTCGTGCGCCCGAACTTGAACCCGGTTCGGCTTGGACCCTGCCATGTTTCTATACAGGGTGCTATTTTCTGTACTTCTGGTCGGGTACGGGACGTTTATCAGACTTAGATAGCTTAATCGGAGGACACGCAGGCCCCTGGTACCTGCCAAGAGTTCCTGAATGGGGAATGGCTGTTTGCAGCATCACAGAGAGTACAGAGTTCCGGGTAGAGCACGGATTAAAATGCTACTTTGTGATAAGAACATAGCAATTGTGTCAATGGCATTGATTATAAGGTTACTTTTTTTATTGTATTCTGGACGCATTCTGTCTTGATAAGAAGCATACCACCGGACGCGGAGGTACGGAGTACTCTATACTGTAAAAGTCGTATATGTTGCCCATCCCCGACCAGCACCTGCTGGAAATCTGCATATTTCTTTTCTTTTTCGCACATTCGTCATCCTCTGAATATAATCCCATATTGCCATCCCTTTCCCAGGGCTCGATCCTCTTTTTATCAATTCTAATCAAATAGGAGGTCCGCCCTAAACCTGAAACAGATATCCTTCTCCACAATTGACTGTGGCTGTCTGTCGCTCTCTCTATCACGTTTCGTGTTTCCCGACCGCCCGGCGAAACCTAATCTGTCCACCTCACCGTCTTCTCTCGTCCTTTTCTCTTCCCTCCTCCCTTCTTCTATCTGTCAACTTCACCTCATTTCTTAAATTCTCTGCAGTTTCTTCCTGCAGTTTTCTCTGTTATCGTTCATGCTGAGCCTCGCTCGCAAGACATTAAATCGCGTCCCCAGCTTTCAGGATATTCTACAAGGCAGGATGACCCACCCCGACGTGTATGTGATACCCCCTCCTACTGGACACTGAATACTTGCTCTCCCAAGACTCTCGGGCAATTGCTCCGTGGAAGTCTGATAGATGGCATTGACCGAATATGTGAGCATATTGACTGACAAATGCCTGTGTCTACAGTTCTGTTGACGTTCTCGTCATTGGTGCAGGCCCAACTGGTTTGGGTGCTGCTAAGCGGTTGAACCAGATCGTACGAACCCAATCCGTCAATATTGGAGGAAATACAAGGAAAGACTGACAATTGGCTTAGAACGGTCCCTCTTGGTTGATCGTTGACTCCAACGAGACCCCCGGTGGTCTTGCTTCCACCGATGTGACCCCCGAAGGCTTCGTACGTTTCGCTTCTGATAAAATGAAACAGGGGAAAAAAGAAAAGAAACTGACTAAATAAAAGCTTTACGATGTTGGTGGCCACGTCATCTTCTCTCACTACAAGTACTTCGATGACTGCATCAACGAGGCTCTTCCCAACGACGATGACTGGTACAGTCACCAGCGTATCTCCTACGTCCGCTGCGAGGGCCAGTGGGTCCCCTACCCCTTCCAGAACAACATCTCCATGCTTTCCAAGGAACAGCAGGTCAAGTGCATTGATGGCATGATTGACGCTGCCTTGGAGCACCGTGTCGCCAACACCAAGCCCCAGAATTTCGATGAGTGGATCATCCGCATGATGGGTACTGGTGTCGCCGACGTCTTCATGCGTCCTTACAACTACAAGGTCTGGGCTGTGCCCACTACTAAGGTACGCCAATCTCTCAACGCTTCAGGAATTGCCAGAATCTAACCAAAATAGATGCAATGCGCTTGGCTCGGTGAGCGTGTCGCTGCCCCCAACGTCAAGGCCGTCACCACCAACGTTATCCTGAACAAGACCGCCGGTAACTGGGGTCCTAACGCTACTTTCCGTTTCCCCGCTCGTGGCGGTACTGGTGGCATCTGGATTGCCGTCGCCAACACCATCCCCAAGGAGAACACTCGCTTCGGTGAGAAGGGCCGTGTTGTCAAGGTCAACGCCAACAACAAGACTGTCCAGATGGCCGATGGCACCACCATTGGCTACGAGAGACTCGTCTCCACCATGTCCGTCGACTTCCTTGCCGGCGCCATGGCTGACCAGGAATTGATCAGCCACACCAAGGAGCTCTTCTACTCCTCCACCCACGTCATTGGTGTTGGTATCCGTGGCTCTCGCCCCGATCGCATTGGTGACAAGTGCTGGCTCTACTTCCCCGAGGACAACTGCCCCTTCTATCGTGCCACCATCTTCTCCAACTACTCTCCCCACAACCAGCCCGAAGCTTCCAAGAAGCTCCCTACCATCCAGCTGGCCGACGGCTCCAAGCCTCAAAACACTGAGGCCCAGGAGGGACCTTACTGGTCGATCATGTTGGAAGTTTCCGAGTCTTCCATGAAGCCCGTCAACCACGACACTCTCCTCGCTGAGTCGATCCAGGGTCTCGTCAACACTGAGATGCTCCGTCCTGGCGACGAGATCGTCTCCACCTACCACCGCCGCTTCGACCACGGTTACCCCACTCCCTCGTTGGAGCGTGAGGGTGCTCTGACCAAGATTCTGCCCAAGCTCCAGGAGAAGGGCATCTGGTCGCGTGGCCGTTTCGGTAGCTGGCGCTACGAGGTCGGTAACCAAGACCACTCGTTCATGCTTGGTGTGGAAGCCGTCGACAACATTGTCAACGGTGCCGTTGAGTTGACTCTGAACTACCCCGACTTTGTCAACGGCCGCCAGAACACTGAACGTCGTCTGGTTGACGGTGCTCAGATTTTCGCCAAGAACAAGCAGTAATTTCTTTATTATAATCTTATTATATGATATGTCTTTAATAATTGAATGAGGATGGAATAAAAGATTTAGCATGAAATACAGATGTTCGATGTTTCTCATGTCTTACCCGTAAGAAATTAATACCTAGGGCAATCAATACTTCATCGCACATCCCACCGTCCATTTTCCCAATTTAGTATGCAAGAAGTTCGCCCTGCCCATCATTATCTCCAGCAAACTCCATTCTTAATATTAACTCACACGATTGGCGCTGGAAAACCACTGGAAAAATCCACAGGTCCATCACGATCCGAGGCTCGCGGCGGGTGCCTCCGCTGGACGCGTCATGTTATTTTACTGTGAAATGAAGAGCCATAAAACTATCCATTGGTTTGGTTTTTGGTTTGGTTTCGGATTGATATATTTAGATCTATGACATAGTTTGGATACATATGGATTTGGATGTGAGTGGGTTTTATCTGTTTACCGTATGTCATGTAGTAGCTACCATTGAACATAAAATATGTATCGATGTATCGACAAAGTACAAGTACAGTGGCAACACCAAGCGGCAACCACCCAATCCTACACACTTCGTACAGTAGTCAAAACTTTGGAGATAATCAACTCAACACGCCAACACTCCCCAGCTGATTGATGTAGTTACGCATACGTCATTGACAAATGAAGGAAGGAATCATCAAATGATTACCTGTATAATCGATGGCAATACGAGATGAGCCTGAAACGCTCTGCCTGTCGGTTTATTTATGGAATACATACTACTTGCCCGCTATGGATACAGTCTTTGTAAGAAAGTATGAAACGTTAGTAGTTAGATTTGATGAGAGACACGCGCAATATAATCTAAATATATTGATTGTTTATAGTTAGCGATGGTTATAGAGTACGGAGTTGGGGAGTCAACATCTAATCAAACGTCAACATATCCAAGTGCCCTTATCCTCTCTCTCCAAAACTACAAGTTTCCCAACCCCAGATAGATTCAGAATTCTAGTCATCACGAATTGCATATCCAGCAACTCAACACTCGGGAGAGGCAACTCCGCATCCAGAGTCGTTCTAAAAGCACGATGGCCACTTTTCAGCAGCATAGGAACTGTCTACTTTAGCAGCGATATAGTTTATGTGTTTGTTGGTATTAGCTTCGTAGACTCCATCGAGACCGTGCGATGTAGCCGGGATACTTGTGAGAAGTATTTTGTCATCCATGGTTAGAGGTATTGCTGGCTGCCAGAGGAATTCAACTTCGAGAACAGTATCTTCTGGGTTTACGTCGACTGGTCTGAGAGCGAACATTCCTCGGACCTACATCGCGTATACACTGAGGTCCATGTATAGTCGAAATGCTCGATCTGGTTATGCCACTTTGCGGCGCGCGCTGGGGTCCAAAATATGCTTAG
The DNA here is from genome assembly GCA_039880815.1 of Aspergillus intermedius. Lineage (NCBI taxonomy): Eukaryota > Fungi > Ascomycota > Eurotiomycetes > Eurotiales > Aspergillaceae > Aspergillus > Aspergillus intermedius. The sequence continues at coordinate 330,722 of JBDODA010000006.1, read as the reverse complement.
CATATCCCAGAACGATAGATGAATTTGGTAAAATCTAGTAGACAAACTCGTCCTATTTGCTTCAACGAGAAGATCATGGGGATAGATGTGTGCCCCCCTAGCGGGATATGTTTATGTATGATGCAGTTTTTATCCCGTTGCTCCATACGCTCCACGAATATCTTATCAGTATTCCTGAGGGGTCTTAGGGAGGAACCCTCAGAGGAGATATCAAAGCTAGTGTCAGAGTCGGCTCCTCTGACCTTATCTGACCCTGTTGGACCCATCCATCTGTGTTAAATTCCAGAGAAGGAGAATTACTGCGCATGCATGCACGCAATACTCGAGCATGTAAGTAGATTTGGCAGCTTCTTCAACGAACCTTTCCAACATGGGGATGTCTGAAAAGACAAGAACAGCCCAAAAAGGTGCAGAAACTGGTTTGTGCTCAAGTATTTCATCCAACCTTTTCAGAAACTCCTTGCGGGTGTCTGAGAACTCAATGAAGTCTTCATCATCCCGTACAGGCTCCGCATGAGAACTGTCGGGCTCAAGAGTTAGATGATTTGATCGCATATTGACCTTTTGTGGATTGAACAACAAGGGAGAGATGTCAGAGGAGTTGTCTGATTGATATTATGACATCTGAAGGAAACTTGCCCTTGTAGCCTGCTTATGTAGAAAATTACATCGTTAATTTTTTAAATATTGAAAGGATCACATAATCGCCATAAACCCTGCCTGTCAGCCTATTCTTAGATATTGTACACTTCGCATGCCCAGAACACACGAAATATCAAAAGACCTGACTAGACCAAACGACAGGCACGCATTCCAAAGAAGCTTGCTCATCTCACTATCCCATAAAAAAATATCAGTAACTCCGAAAAGAAAACCAAGCTCCAAAAATCAATCAAACATATCCCCCAACGGCCTCCGACGCAACTCACCCAATCCAAATCCATTCACATCATCCTCGTCTTTTTCCATCTCCATTATCATATGGTTGACATGCTCCCGGTATACCTGAGAGACCTCCATCATATGCTTCCATTTTCTGGGGCTGAGGGCCGTCTGGGGCGGCATTTTGATTCCTGCAGGAGCAGGTGCAGTTTCAGTTGGGGTAGGCTGCGCGGTGGGCCGGATCTGGGTAGCTGGAGTGGAGTGGGGGCTCGTAGCCGGATGTTGAACATTGCCCGAGAGTAAAGGCGCTGAGCCTTGGACACCGGCGGGATATGAGCTGGACGTGTGGGTTTGACCGGTTTTTGCCGTACTACTTGTGCTTTGACCTGTCGAGTTGGCTCGGCCTCGGGTTGCGGGTTGTCGTCTTCCTCTCTGGCCCTAGAAATAAATGGATTAGCATACGATTCAACAGCCCTGATATCAATTCATGGACAAACCTGAGGCGCATTGACGGGGTGCCAGCTGGTACGTCTGGTAGCTGGACGAGATGGCTCTGTCCACTGAGACACCGTTCTTCCCGTTTGATTGGTGGTGGCTCCGGTGACATGTGTGCCTCTATTGTTGATAGAACTCGAAGCTTCACCCTGGGAGTGTACCTGGCTGCTATGTCTCTTTGGCATTGATTAGCATCCATCTTTGCACCTAGGAGATATCTAGACTTGATCGCAATGTCTTACTTTAGACTTGGTGTCGTCTACGGACGCGCGGGTTCTTTTGCCCCTATTCTGAGACACCGTGCTTGAAATATGCGAGGTATTGTTACTTCCGCTCTCAGTAGTATCAAGATCGGGGAGATCGCTCATATGGATATCAGTCTGGGGCATATTTCTTTCGTCTTGAATCGATCCAGGCATCTTGTTGACTCGACGATTGGGAGAAGTTTGATGGATTGAAGGGGCGGGTTGTACTGATCGAGTCTTCGCTTCGTTTAAAGAGACGAGCTTCGAGTCTAAGCCACAATTGAGTTTCGAGGCCGTTTCTTTGTCTGAAGGCTGAGGTGGTTGGTTCTCTATACAAAACGTTAGCGTTACTCAATGACACTCGCTGATATAACAAACCTTTCTCCTTTTTCCCTAAACGGAATTGGTCGAGTCCTGGCAAGGTATTCAAGCAAAGGCTTGCAAATAAAGATCTCAGAGACACGACGTCATGCTGTTTTGGGTCAGCGAGAGAAACGTTATATGAAAGAGTGAAGAAAAAAAAAGCAAACCTGTATTTCAGGAAACTGGGTTGAGTATTCAGGAAAAGCAAACAAAAGCCTAGGATTGATTTGGCGACTCGAAAACAGTGAATGCATGCTTTCATGATGCTGATAAGTTCCTGATGCCACACGTCTTCCGAACGATCGACGATGACTCTCCAGTGAATGAGGAGCCCTGGTCAACTCTCCATAGTCCATGCGACTAGACGGCAAGCTCAATCCTAGACCATCCTCCTGCATATCAACGCCCGACTCTATCACCTTTTCATATGAGCCATTGCCATACGAGCCCTCGTCTGTCGTGTCAGAGATCTCGCTTCTAGGATACTGTCGAGGATAAGGACGCTCGATGACCCTAGAATCCGATGGGACAGTCCCATCGTCTATCCCATAGTCTTCGAGTTGTGAAGATGGATAACGTTTGTACTCGTAGTCCGGATCGGATGCAGAGCTCGCTTCGGAATCATAGTCCTCGTCAGCCCCTGGACTCGACCGGAACGAGATGTCTGCGTCGATGAGGGATCCAAGGTCATCACCAAAATCATCGTCGTAGCATTCTGGCTCGAATGCACGGAGCCGTTCGTACAGGCGATCGAAAATCTGCTCGATGTGGTAATGGATGTCGTCGCGGTTTGGGACGATTCGGGTTGGGCGGAGACGGATCATGCCCATGTTGTATATTCTGGAGTTTGAGTATAGATGGAGTTGTAGGAAAAAAAAGAAGAAAAATAATGTGACGATACTACTATTAGTATCCTCTCCATTTTGCTCTGTATCTCAGAAGGAAGGTGCAACGGGCGAGTGTGGATAACATCACCATTACTGAAATTGGAAAGTGCCTATACATCGCCTGACAGCGTCCGAGTATTTGTACAAATACCGTCGAATATATAGCTTCAATATTAAAGATTATGGCATGTGTATTTATAGATCGAGTCGCCTCCATATAAATAGTTGCTTATGCAATGGCAATGCACAGTCAATGTGTTGGTGATTTGGCTGCAGAGTGCAGATACTCACCACCAGTAGAAAACGATACTGGTTTACTCAACCAAATCAGAAACATAAGACCAGAGATCAGATATCAAGTAGAATCAATAGTAATTCTGTCATTCTGATGGTGGTGGATAGGCATCTCCCCCTATAAAAAAAAGCACTGCACTAAAATTATTATTATTTGGCTTGACCTCCATCTGTGTCTTCTCCCTCTCTCTCTATCCTATTCTCTTCATCTCTCTCTCTCTCTCTCTCTCTTTTTTTTGTTTTGTTTCTCTATTTTCTCGTCTTGTTCTCTCATTTTATCCTCCAATCACTCTCGCTTTCCATCCTCCAACTTGCCTTATATCCCTCTCGTCCTCCGTCTGCCTTACCCGCACTTCTCCTTTCCTCCTCTCCTCCCTCCTCCTTCCTCTGCCGTCTATTCCTCCCAATCCGTCGCTTTCTCCCATATCTACGCCCTGTTCCCCTCCCTCTTCCTCTCGCACGGATCTGGCCGTACCATGCCTCCGCTGCACTTACGACCGCCGCCATAATCCGTCGGCCACCCCTCTCGACTCGCTCACTCGCTCGCTTTCTCGCTCTCGATCGCTACGTTGGCGGCTCTTTCTCCGTCCTGTCTTTCATAATCGTCGTTTTATCGTCGTCTCCTTCCTCTTCGAACCTCCTTTTCTGACGCGTACTCTCTCCTCTATCGCTCCGTCTACCATCCGTCCTTCTGTCCTAAGTGCCAGGGTGGTTGGGTGACTTTCTCCCCTCACCGTCTCTCCGCCTTCGGTCCCGAACTGATTCTCTTTCGATAATTCAATTCTGCTAAGCTCTCCATAACCCCCCTCTATCCTCCTACACGTACCCGGTTACGGTGTTCTCCCATTATGGATGGGGATCTCAGTCTCTCCCAATCCTTGGGGGGTCTCCGGATCGCGAATCCAGATGATTCTTCCCTGAATTCTTCCGAGGAACCAGCAGTTTCGGCCCCCGAGGCTGCTGCCTCAATACCCCCCGACGAGAAAACGGATGACCCCGAGCCACCAACCAGCTCCGTACCAGAACCTCCTCCCTCCTCCCAGTCGTCGATACCCCCTTCCATTGCCGAAGAATCCTCACGATACGTTCCGGATGCCGCCTCCCTCAGATCTTACACCAGACGAACTGAAAATCGAACATCCATCTATTCCATCTCCGACCCGCAATCACAACCACAACCACAACCACCGCAACAACCAACACAACCACAATATGCTCCTTACCATCCTCAACAGCATTCGCAGTCCCCAACATCTTCCAGACCTCTCTCCGCTTTCTACTCCAACGGCTCCTCGCCCGCATTGGTTGCCCGCGAAGGCTCCTACCGTATCCGTACCGACTCAGCCGCATCATCTGCGTCGGAAAACCAAGCGCGCGTTGACTCTCGTGGTGGTTCTTCAGCGCTGCATGCTGGCGTTCCCGCCCGCGATAACACGCACAGTGACCGGTCTTACAGACCAGCTCCTCATAACGGGCCGATGGTGATGCGTCAGCCTTCTAGGGCCCATGCTCGCCCTGCAGCTGCCGCTCCGCTTAGCGGAGCTCCATATGGAATGGAAAACGGTCCCAGTCCAAGCAGTGAAGAATGGCAGCATCGTGGTGCGGCAGTCGCAGTGAGGCAGGAGATCGATCCAAACGGAAAGCCGGTCGCTCGATACATCAAAAAGGGAGTCCGTGACTTTTCATTCGGACACACACTCGGAGAAGGCTCTTACAGTACCGTTGTGCTGGCGACAGATCGCCAGACGTTGAAAGAGTATGCCATCAAGATTCTGGATAAACGGCATATCATCAAGGAGAAAAAGGTCAAATACGTCAACATCGAGAAGGATACTCTCAATCGACTTACGGAACATCCTGGCATCGTCCGTCTTTATTATACGTTCCAAGACGAGCGATCGCTTTATTTCGTGCTCGACCTTTGCAAAGGCGGAGAACTGTTGGGAGTGCTTAAGCGGATGACTTCGTTTGATGAGGAGTGCACACGGTTCTACGGTGGTCAGATCCTGGACACGATCGATTATATGCATAAACGCGGTGTGATCCATCGTGACCTCAAACCAGAGAATGTCCTTCTAGATCACCAAATGTACGTCAAAATCACCGATTTCGGGACAGCCAAGATCCTCAAGGGTCAACGGCGCCCAGACCCCAATCCGAGCGGGATGCCTCCGCTCGATTCAAACGAAATCCCCGAGGAGGAACGAGCGAGCTCCTTTGTCGGGACGGCTGAGTACGTCAGTCCGGAGCTACTGACGGATAAGAATGCTTGCAAGGCAAGCGATCTGTGGGCCTTTGGCTGTATCATCTTTCAGCTCCTGGCCGGTCGGCCACCCTTTAAGGCCGGGAATGAATATCAAACATTCCAAAAGATCGTTGCGCTCGACTACGAGTTTCCCCCCGGATTCCCTGTGGTCGCTCGTGACCTCGTGGAACGCCTTCTCGTTCTGGACCCCGCCCGCCGTTTACCGATTGAACACATCAAAAACCATCCCTTCTTTGAGGGTACAGTGTGGGGACCCGAATTGTGGAAGCGCAAAGCCCCGCGGCTTAAGGCGTACGTCCCGCCACCACGTGAGCCGATCAAGTTGAATGGGGGTGGTGAAGGGGACAGTTTCCCTCCCAACATTACGGCAGCACCCTCAACTACTACCAATGCCAGCTCGCGAGTGGTTCCCCGGCTAGTTACTGAGCTCCCGCCCCCCAGCCAACTCGATGTTGAGTGGTCACCAGTTCTGACTAAAACCAATGAGAGGATTCTCAAAATGGGAAATCAGGTGGTGTTATCCTCGCCAGCCTCCCATAGTCCGGTTTCGAAAAATGGAGGTGAATCCGAAACGACAAAGAAATTCTCTCGATTCTTCGCAGGGAGTACAACCAAGAAGCGGCAACGGTTGGTCATGGTTACTTCATGCGCGCGTATAATCATGGCGGCATCCGGAGGAGACGAAAAGAAGGCGAAGATGGAGATTTCCCTTCTAGCGAATGGGACTCAATATCGAACCACGACGGACTCGAAGGGGCTTTCGTCGTGGGTTGTGGACACGGTATGTTGAACTCCTCAATAACCTTATTACAGGCCAACCTAACTTTCCGTCGTTACAGCGAGACAAACGGTTTTCTTTTGAAGATCCCAAACCGTCCTCTAGCAACCTTGGAGTCACGGCGCTATCCGCGCAGGAATGGTTAGATGCGCTAGATCGTGCAAAGGAGATGGCTTTGACTCAGCACAACAATGGTGCATACTCGGGCGATGAAACGTTCCGTGATCTTTCGTCGGGCATGTCCAGCCATTCGAACACCCTCGACCGCAGTTCCGAAATCCACGCGGAAGCCGCACCACCTGCTGGACGAGCAACCCTAATCAAGCACCAAGCCACAGATTCGGAATCAGTCAAGGGAAGGAAGAGATTTAGTCGGCGTCATTCCAAGAACGGTCTTGCGGCCGTCTTCTAGATCAACCGCCTTTTCCATTACCTTCTGTGACCTCGGTCTGAAGAGGATTTCTGGGCTTTACTCTTTTCTCTTGTTTGATTTTGTCTATGGTCTTCTTCCAAAGGTTGTCTTTGGTCAGAACAGCGGTCGTGCCGGAACACATCTTCGCTTCTACCTGTGGACGTCTTGACTATTCGTCTTTTTGCTTCTCACTCTTGTTCTCTCACCTCTATCGACATTCTTGATGGATCTGCTTGAAATCGCTTCTTCTCTCTCACACATCCTATATCTACATTGGCAGATATCTTTTCATTGGGTTGCTGATACCCGTTGGATTTTGGCTGTGACCCTTAGCGGATTGTCGTCTCATTTGTCTCTTTGCATTTGTAAGAATTGTTTTTCTTATGGCATGTTTGGATTCTCGTCTTTGCTTCTCGCATTTCGCAATGATGAGCGTGTGTTTTTTGCATTTAGATTGGTTGGAAGGAGCATGCATTGTCCTTCGCCTTTCTTTTTACACTTCTCTTTTATTCTCTCTTCCTTTTCCTTTGTCCTTTCCCTTCTTTTATCTTCCTCCCACTCTGGTGGTATATATCTCTTGGTTGCAATCATGGCAAGAGCAGTTTGACTTTATTTGGCGTGCCTTGGTCAACCGTGTCTACATCAGTTTCTTGAGCGGTTTTGGAAGTTGATTTGATTCCCTTTTCCATTTTTTTTCTTCCTCTCTTTTGTCTTTTTCTTCTATGCTCGATTCTTGCTTGATACACAATTATGTTCTTGTCATATAGTTTCTCTCTTGCTTCAATGCCACTCCATACAACCGAGTCATTTCCCAGAATGTATCATTTCTTTTATGGATATCCCGGCTGGGTCTTTTGCTTATATTTCTATTCCCCTCTTTTGTCCAAAAAATTATTATATCGCTTCTCTTCTGTAATTTAACTTGCTAGGGATTGGATATTGGATTAAGCGTTTGGATTACAGGTACAGAATTTGGTGGATAGATTCAGGATAAATCAGATTGATATTGAGATCATTCGTTTTCTTGTTCCAGTTGTAGATTAATGTACGTTCTCTATGTACATACACCCAATTAAGCATGTATTAGATCCCTATCTATGATTACTATCCTAATATAAAAGCAGAGAGGATAGAGAGTAGAGTATGAAAACACCATCAAATAAACAACCAGTCAATCCGTGACTCATCAAGTTCTTGAATCCAATCAAAATCATCATTATCATAATAATCATCGCCATCATGAACACCCGCCTGCTCCCTCCTAAGATCCTGCTTCCTCCACATAAGACTCAACACCCACGCCGCATTCCGCACATTCACAGTCGCAATTGCATAATACAGTGCGGACAACCTATCCAGAATAAACGGCCTATGACTCGAATCCCGACACTCCGCACCTGCGATAAACGTAGGCCAGATAAGACACTTGAAGTGCGGATCCTGCGGCGGGATCACGGCGAGTTGGTCGATGAGGATCTGTGCGACAGCTGTGTGGTCGTGCGGGAGGCCGAACCATTCGTTTGTATTTGTGTTTGAGCCGGAGCGCGGGCGGGAAAGCACGCGGCTTGTGTAGAGGTAGACGGCTGCTTTGTAGGTTGTTGCGAGGGCGATACGCATGGTTAGGTCTGGGAGGTAGAGGTAGGATTGCAGGTCGATGGCCCAGGAGATGGGGTCGAAGGCTTGGATGTGGTTTAGGAGGGCTTGGGGGGATTGTAGGGGTTTGGAGTTTGGGGGGAGGAAGGACGAGGAGAAGAGCATTGGTGGTTGTTGTTCTTGGTGATCTTGTTCGTGCATGGTGGTGGTGCCGGCGTGGCAGAAGCGGGCGTGGACAAAGAAAATGACTTCGAGGAGGTAGGCGGGGCAGCCAACCCAGGAGGTCTTTTCGAGGCGGCGGAGGGCTGTTGGGCCCATGGAGGGGGAATAGAAGGGTTTGGAGAGGACGCCGGGTCGGGCGAGGGTTGAGCCCATGAGTTCGATGATGAGGCATCCGTCGACAGTTAACGTGTCCAGCCAGCCAAGGATTTCTTGTGAGCGACTGGCGTCGAACCCATGTTGGCGACTGTTTAGCAAGTTCTTTGCCCCTTCCAAGTGGTATTTCCATGCTTCGTCGCCGGATTCAATGGCGTCCATAAGTGCGAGAACCATGATGGCTGCCGCTGTCTTATCGTCGTTCCGTTTGACCGGATCGCGGATGTCTTGGGATAGCTGACGGAGGGTCCGTTGTTTGAGTCCTAGGAAATGCTCGTACACTTTCGATGATGGACGACGGGACATGGAACTTGTCACCTCCCTTTCCACTTCCTTCGGAGTCAAGAGTGTCCCATTGGTAGTTGGTTCGCCCGTGGACCACGGCATTGGCGAGAAATCACCATCTGCCAGAAGCGCATAGTGTAGGGCCCCCGTAGCAGAGAGAGCGTTGGCGAGAAGGGGAGATTCTCCAACTAGGGAGATAAGATCACGGTATGGATTCTGAATATTCGAATAGAGCACAAGATCGCCTGCTGTTTTCTTATTGACTATAGAGCTACGAGTTAGCTCGTTCTCAAAAAGCGGAATTGAATAGCAAAATGACATACAATGATATATATAGAATCTCGCCAATCCATTAATATCTTTGAGAATAGGGTCGACCAAGCCTGGCAAAATATGGGTACTATCTGTAGTAGAGGTGCTTCGGGATGCGGAAACCTGGCCATTATGCTTTCCCTGCTGCTGAGCAGCTCCAGTAGAACTCTGTACGGGCAGTATATTTGAACCATTGGGGATGGCGGCTCGATCCGGCGTATTCGGAAGAGGTTGGTTGAAAAGTTCGACTGTAGACGGAGGATTCGTGTCCTCGGTTGGTGCCGATACTGACTGTTCAGTGGACTCCCCAGCGCGACGAGAATTCTTCTTCGTAACTTCTTCAAAACTGCGACCCATCATCTTTCCACGACTAGCCACACCTCCCTTGACCCAAACGAGAGGCTTCTGATATCCCAAGCATTCCTTTCCGGCATCTCGACACTTTTGACAGGTGGGTTGGCCATTGTCGCAAATGATGCGCCGACGGCGACAAGTATAGCAACCTTTTGTAACCATGACTTTGACGGGGGTTCTCGGCGGTCTGCTGATAAGTCTTGTAAGTCCGTAAACCGGGTCAGCGGAGAATCGTGTATTTCGAGTTGACAGCCATACTCGACGACAGTCAAGCGTAATCGGGTGGTGGTAGAGCCTGATAGCACTGCGACAACATCTCTGAATATAGCCAACGGTGATGGGTTAGAAAACGATGATCTCCTAGAGTAAAGGAAAGAGCATCCACGAGCAAAAGTCAAGGTTGCTATAAAGAGAGCATGGTGTCAAGTTGACTCGAAGACCTCGAAAAGAACAGCGGGGCCACCTGCTGAGTCATCGCTGGTAAGGCTAACTAGTCAGTTAACTAGTTAACTACCATGCTGGCTAAGGATTGTAGAGTGTCTGGCTCGTAACTTATTTTGACCAGCTTATTGTAGGCTATATTGAATATTGTCCAATTGGTGGATATATTGTTTTCGGACTATCGTATAGTACAAAATGACGCGGATGGAATGTACACAGCAGATTACATCGTCCGGGTCTCCATTGTCCTTTTGACAACCCGAGCTTCTGGAAGCCAAGACAGTGGACTCAATCGGACAATTAATCCATACAATCGCCCTAGCAACTATGAAGCCAAAGTACGAAGTACAGCAGCTGCAAGTCATGGCCAAGAGGATGACAAGGTAGAAATGTTATGCATCTCTCATCTGCAGACGCTCTCCCCCTTGCAGGCACAACTACTTGTATTTGGATACAAGCCGCGCGGACAGAGATGTTATATGCAATTCTGCGGGTACATGTGACAGGTACTCTTATGCTATAAGAAAGAGAGGGTTCAATAAGCTTGCTTCCGACTGAGGAGATATCTGCATCTCTTATAGGACAGATCTCGGAAGATGTCCAACTGGTCAATTGCCCGTCCTATATATAGTGCAAGTGCACAGATCCAAGGTAAACCTGACAGATCAGAGTTCTATGATACTGTAGTTGCTGTCAGGGCGAGTGTGCCCTGAATCGAAGTGTTATGTCCCTACCCCAATAATTAGGCGGTCACCGGCGGCAATTCCGGATTGGTCGGTCACGTTAACCTTGTCAGATGCCAATCCGGATATGGAAGCCATTATACTGCATGCGGTATGGCCTATCAATTACTACACCCAAATAGGAATGGTACCTGTACATGCCAGCTGAAAGGAGGAAATGTTACCCAATTGGGCGAACTGCTCCCAGAATGGATTGGTGGTATATCATCTTCAGACACCCTCCACCGGCCCAGTTGCCAATTCTTTTGCTTTTTGCATTGTGTTTTATTGCCCTGCAGCCCTCCTCGTACACTGTGTATGTGTGTCAGTTCTCCTCTTTTTTGCAGCATCCCAACACAGTCTCCCATGGTGATCCAAGTGTTTATTTATATTCATTGCATCAAGTGGGACCTTTTTCCACAATACGATTCAGATCTTTTTTTTTTGTGCTAGGGGCCAGAGACTAATTCCACTTTCTGCTAGCTACTTGTCGAGCAGCTTCTTCCTCGAAACGATATTCCTGTGCGCCGCAACTCGACTCCATAAACAACTGCTCCATCCGCCGTTTCAAATCATCGTTGCGGGGAACACAAAAACACCGGCGACGCCCTCGTCCAGATCCTCTTCCTTGCTTGCCGACTTTTCAAGACCTATACAGACGAGAACCTTTTCTGCCTTTCGTTTTGCATGGGTGATTCCATTTGCAGCGCGCCCGGGGTGTCTGGTAATGTACTACTGACCGACCCTTCTCCGCGAGCCTACGCTTATACGCGCCGCCGTAAAAACCGGCCATGACAAACGGGAGGTCGTCTACCTCTGATAGCGAAATGGTTTCCCAGGCCCATGTTCTCGATCGCCCTGTGCCTCCGCGAAATGCGACTTCCTCTGTGGTGTCGCGTCACAACCGTCGGCGCTCTGGCCACTCTCATCATGGCGGCACTTCTCGACAACCGCAGAACGATTTCCCTATTTTCACGCATACGGGCGATGTCGAGATTGTTATACGCGCGGAAGGACAGGAGAAACGATACTTGCTACACCGGTTAATATTGGCGCAATGCTCGGGGTTTTTTGCGGCTAGCACCAGCGAGGAGTGGTCAAGGCAGCCTGTATCAGCTGTATCAGGGCCACCAAAGCCAGATGGTAGTGCTATGTCGCGGGTTACCGAAGATGATACACTGTCTACTGGATCGACACTTGCGCAATCGGATGTTGGAGCGGTATCTCGCCCGATCGAAAAGAGAAGATGGAGGTTTGAGCTGGATTGGCAAAATAAAGCAGAAGACGAGGAGCCGATTTTGGTCCAGAAGGTTGGTCTCTTCATTATGAGAAAGCAAGCACATCTAACACTGGTCAGCCACCGAGCTTTTCAGCAGCTTTCGCGAATGCGGTTCAGCCCCCTCCGGCAGTGACCAAGCCATCAGGATCCCAAGCAGGTTTCTTCCGTTCGATGGCGAACTTGACGGGAATGCAATCAACGACCATTTTGCCTCATAATACAACAGACGAGCCCCCGCACCCGCTCATTCGCGACTACGATAACCTATTTCGTCTATTCTACAACCATTTCCCGACCCTAAACAGCGTCAATATCGCGACGGCCTACGCTGAATGCAAGTGTCTCCTCGGCCTAGCCGACATGTACGATGCTCTACCAGTCACAGGCCCCCGGGTTGACCACCACCTCCTGGGCTTCGGAACACGACTATTCAAGCAAATCGCCAAGTACCCACCCAGCTATCTGAAACTAGGCTACATGGCACGCAGCCGGGTCGTCTTCTCAGAAGCACTAATCCACGTCGTCGGCCAATGGCCAGCCGGCCTCTCTCACCTACGCAACGGCTCCTACCCCTCCCTCCCAGACTCCGTCCTCGACATAATCGAAGACAAAGTCGAAGACCTAGAAGACATGAAAGCCCGCGTCGACTCCAAACTCTTCCGCCTAACCCTCACCACCTCGCGCGGCGAACGCGTAAACCCCAACAATGCATACCTAGACTGGCTTGCCGTGTCCCTCTTCCGCCAATGGCTCGTCGAAAGCACAACACCACCCCCAGCCCCAATCCTCAAGAACTCGAATACCCCACACCAAACGCACCATCGACACACCGAATCCTCCGCATCGTCATCCCACAGGCCTCCATCTGCCAGACCACCATCCGCCAGCCATTCTTCTGTATCACCATCGCCAGCAAAGGTTTACCGCCTCATCGGCTCCTCATCCTCACAAGCATATTTGGCCCATGACGAACTCAAGCGCTTCCTCAAGGTCCATCCAACGCCGTCGTCGGACTCGCTTTATACGCGGGACGTGCTCAAGCGCTTCGAGCGCAAAATGGATGAGATTAAGCGGCTTGCTAGGGAGATTGTCAAGCCGTTGATGCGGAATTTCCTTGAGCTTGATCTTAAGGGCACTGCAAGCGGGACTGCGAGTGCTGAGCAGGGGAGCAGGACTATGGAGTTGCCGTATTTGACTTGTACCAAAGTTGAAGATGCGGATATTCCGTGGAGGTGACCTGGCCGGTTGCCGACATACGAAGAGCCTACAATACAATTTATCCTACGCTACGCTGTTCGTCTTTTATAATGACGACTTTCACTCTCTTTGTCTCATCACACACGATGCTTATTTTCGACCTTTCCGGTACACAGCCTTCTCGTTTGACTGTGCCTTGTCACCCGTTATGGCCCTACTTATTATTCTTACTCCCTCACATATTACCCAACCAACGACTGCGATGACGTCCTTATAAACGTGTCTATGAGTTATGACCAGACAAGCTATTTAGCATCTGATTCGATTTACCCTGTTTGAAATTTTGAAGTGATGTTGTACCAATTCTAATTATATCTGTCTTTTTATTGTATGTTTGTGGGGGCACGCTTCCTATCTATTTATCTATTTATATCCCGTCTTCTAGATCTGAGACGCTAAATAAATCGGCCCACGCCTTAGTACTTTTATGATCATATATTAATCACATAATAAATAATATCGTACAAACGCATCCCATGACACGACTCATTGCTTCCCAATAACATCCAGCCCACCCATATATGCCCTCAACACTTCCGGCACAACAACTACCCCCCTCTTCTCATCCCACCCATTTTCCAAAACTGCCGCCAAAACCCTTGGAACCGCCATAGCCGTCCCATTAACCGTATGCGGGAATCTCGACTCCTTAGTTGACCCGCCGCGAACACGGGTCCCCAGTCTTCGACTCTGGTAGTCCGTGCAGATGGACGCGGAAGTGACTTCGCCCCAGGCGGGTTCGAGGTCGGAGGTGTTGCGCAGGCGGGAAGGGAAGAGGGCTTCGATGTCGCGTTTTCGGGAGGCGGAGGCGCCGAGGTCTGTGGTTGGCATTTCGAGGATGCGGCAGGGGAGGTTGAGAGAGGAGAGGATTTCGGTTTGGATGGTGAGAAGGTCGTTGAAGAGGGCTGTTGAGGGGTGTTCGGTTCCAGGTTGGGTGGGGTTGTTGTTGTCGGCCCAGCCGAATAGTTCTACCTTTGTGAATTCGTGGACTCGGTAGAGACCCTTGGTGTCGACGCCTCGAGATCCTGCTTCGGCCCGGTAGCATCGACTAGAGCCTACCAGTTTGATGGGGAGCTGGGAAGCCTTGATGTCGCGGCCTGCATACATAGCTGCGAGGGGAATCTCGGCCGTACCGGTAAGTGAACGCGGGGGTTTCGAGTTCTTATCCTTCTCGCTCTGCTCAACGGTCCAGATCTGCTGCTCGTTGTGCTGGTCGCGGGGCTGGAACCCGCACGCTTCTGCGATGTACGAGTAAACGAGCGAGGGAGGGGATACGATTTTCCACCCATGACGGCGAGCGACTGCCAACGAGTACTGTACCAGTGCATGTTCGAGAAGCGCGCCTTCGTTCGTGAGGAAATACCATCCCCAGCCAGTCGTGCTGGCTGAGCTGGTGAAATCAATTAGGCCCAGAGACGTGCCGATAGCGACGTGGGAGCGGGAGGGGTCCGGTGAGGATCGGGTGGCCCATTCTGGGGGCGATTGAGGGTCGAAATTAATGTAGTCAATCAGTTTGGGGTGGTGCCCAACAGGCGTTTCGGAAGAGGAGAGGTTGGGGAGGGCGAGAGCGAGACGTTGGATTTCCTCCGCGCAGTTTGTTTTCCGGGTGTTCATCGCGTGTGATTCGTCTTTTAATCGCTGTGCTTCAGATCGCAGAGCTGCCAGGTCCTCCTGTCCCGTATTTTCCTGTTGCTCACGAGCCACCTTCGCGATCGTCTTCTCTAACTGCTTAATGCGGGACCGCGGAGCTTGGAGATCATGATCGAGCTGTCGACTCTCCTCGGACAATTGCTGGATCCGGAGAGGGTATTCGGAATGAGAGGCATAGTTTCTATCTAGACAGTTTTTCGCGTAGATTTCCGCATTCTGACGGATGTGTTTGACGTCTGGGGTGGGTTTTGGTGCTGTCGCTGGTCGGATCATGTCTGACGGGCGGCGGAGCGACAAGGTGAAATTGCGGCGGATGGAGGGGGCGAATCTGGTAAATCCGCGGGATACCCTGCAATTGAAGCAGACATATGGTGCCTTCAAGGCCACGGAGGAGGCCATTAGGAGGATGTGCGTTGGGGAGTGGTTTGTTTTTGTATGGATTGAGGATCTGCGGCACTGAAGTTTTGGATTCCGCCGCTTTCCCGATTTGGATACTAAATGGATTTGGTACTTTCATTCAAGCATGTCAAATATAAAGATAAATAAATGCGCTGTCGTAACTCATCGGACTATAAGCAGACATAGCACTTTCATCCTGACCATTAAAGTCCCAACTTATGCTTCTTAATTCTCGCGCCAACGCCAGCAACAACCAAAACCGAAGTCACTACAACGCCCCACAAAGGAATATGCAAAACGTTCAGATTGAACGTCGTCTGAGTAGCCGCAGTAACAGTTCCCAGCTCCAACACCAGGAGAGCATATCCCGACGCACGGTGATATTTGTAGATCTTTTTTCCCGTATCAACACTTCCAAGAACCCGAACGGGCAAGAAGTACTGCACCACGCCCACAGATGCCTGCAGGATGATGACAATATAGGTAATCAAACCAAGCACACCATGAGGAGATGTGAAGCGCTCATGGTCACCCTTGTTGATTTCGATGACAAGAAAGGCCGCAATGAAGGCGAGCAGGCTGAGGCCTTGGATGGTGTAGTGGAAGCGGGTTCCAATGAGCTTCTGACGCGCTGTGCTGGTTGGTTGGAGAATGAGGGTTCCTTGAACTTGGAGGAGGAGAGCTATGGTGTTAAGAAGCTGTATCGAGTTAGCCATGGTTCATGGGGTCAGGGTCGGGGTTGGATGGGGATCGTGGGTACGCACCGGATGACCAGTGAAGAGCATCAGAGGTTGAGATAGGACGCCCGACCAGACGAGGATCGTCAACTGAGGGTAATGGATTAATATCGCTTCATCTGTTTATAAACCCGGTTGGATCTGCATGGGTCACGGCACTCACCACCCATATTCCCGCCTGGGCGATCGTAGCCGTGCCTATACCAATCAGGTCAGTACAAAATACATAGCGATCTCAAATGGGACAATTAATCTCACCAGTAAATACATTATATGGCATCGCATCCTCCTCTCTCTGGGTCGCGGCACCTGGTCCGCCCAGCAACGGCTGCTCGGCCTCGGCCTCGATGGTTCGAGGATGTTCCTGCGGAATTCCAGTAGCAGACGCCATTATCGACTCGATATATGATTGAAATGATTACAGACGAAGGATATTTACAAGAATTGCATTATAAACGGTGAGATGTCCAATTGCCAATCACAGTCAGCTGATTACAATGACGCAGCTGGAGGCGTCGATTGCTAATCAGCTGAACTTCTTTCTGCAGTACAACCATAAGCTGAACAAAAGTACAAAAGCAGAAAGCAAAAGCAAATACATATATAAATTAAGAGACAACAGCAAAACTCAGTAGAAACAGGGCAGAAACCGAAACAGCAAATGTCTATCCAGTCTATCCAATCATTCCAACATAATAACTAGCGAAAATATATTATCAAAGCAGAAAGCATGGGCGAAAAGCAATAACAATTTGTCGATCTCTTATCATAGTACAACAGTAACAGCAGCTACTGGTCTCCGTTGCAGACACACACAGCACTCAACTCATGCTCGCGACAGAATCCAAACTGGTGGCAGTCACGTCTAACGCATATACGCTCCTGCAAATGGTCATTGACGCATTCATCACCCTCACTCTCGCTCTCGTATTCGTCATCTCCATCCTCACTATCACTATAAAATTTCCAGATATAAGCAGGGTCCAGTCCCTCGGGAAGTAGGTAATCATTTTCATCGAAATCATCGGTATCAGTGCCCTGATGGTTGGAGTTCGGGAAAGGGTTCTGCGCCTGCCCAGGAGGACCAGGGTAGGTAATAGTCGCCTGTCGTTGTATTTCTCGCAGTCGCACGATGTCTTCCTGCTCGAGTTGTTCGAGTTGTTCAGTGACATCCTGATAACGCTCGATGAAAATTTTTAGACCGGTATATATGTAACGTTCCTGCCTGCGGATCTCTTCAATGAGAGCGTCTCGTTCGTTGACGAAGTTGCATTGATGGACGACCATCTTGATGCTTCTGCTCGTTGGTACTATTGTATATGGGAAATTCGAATCTAGCAATGACGGAAGGGAAAGGGATCGATGAGTTGGCTGTGATGCAGAGAAGATACTGACAGGCAAGGTACGATCCTTTTATAGGTTAGAAGCCGTCTTGAACAGCCCATAATATTTCCCCAGTCTGAAGCTATTCTGTCGTCTGAAAGGAAGTAACCACATTGACACGCCTGCAATGCCCTTGTCGATGTCGCGACGGAATCATTAATCTTATTGTTCAAACACGCCGTGTCTCATGAAATTTTAATGGAATATTCCATAATTCATTTCGCAATTATAGGTGACATGAGGCCATGTGTGAGACATGTATATGTCAAGGGGAGTGACCCCAAAAAGCCATGGTGTATGAGGAGAATTCTTCAGATTCGAGACACTGACAATGCCAAAAAGAAACCACCCGAAGGCAAGATCCAGGAATCACATATAGAATGACCCAATTTATCCAGACGAGCCAAAAAAAAAAAGGGTCAGGAGTTTTTCATCTATTCACTTCATCCTTTAGCGGCGTTTACCCTGCTACAAATACTGCAAAGAAAAGCCCTAACCATCTTATAATAATTATTTAACGCACCAAAACAATTCCTCTTACTATTATTCCTCATTCAAGTCTCTCACTCCAAGACAATCATCTTTGTGAGATCCTTCATTATTATCATCCTTCCTCCATCCATTGACCCTAAGACATTGCTTTCTCTGCCATCACAATGGGCAGAACCGAAATCGAAATTGAAGCAATCCTCTCCACCCTCACTATTCTCTACTGGCGCTACACCGATCCCTCTACCGGCATTACCAACAGCCCCCACGGCTTGGACTGGATCTGCGTCGAGCGCAACGTCTACCGTCTTCTCATTTTGCGCGGGACCATCAAAATGGGCGATAAAGTTTATGAGAATCCTTGGGGCTTGTATTTGAACGAGTACGCGCCGGCTGGTACGCGTCATTCGATGTCATCGACTCATGTTCAGGATCAAGTTGTTCCGAGTTCGAGCTTGATGGCTTCTACTACTTCTACTGCTACTTCAACCGCGTCTTCCGAAGACCAGAGTCGTGGTCGTCAGCCTGCAAATTGCGATGGACAGCAACAGCAGCAACAGCGTCGTGTTCGTTTTCTCGATACTCCTAGCCCTGCTCGTGGAAGAGCTCCTCGTCGCCTTCCGCTGAGCCCTGCTCCCAACGCGCGATTCCACTGAATCATCATTAATTACTTCGACCTGCGACATTGGGTTAGTTTGGATTGGCCTTTGTGATTACTTTACTTCTGGTAAGCTTTATCCTGAGCGGAAGACTTGAATTATACTTACTCCTTGCAACAGGACTGTACAAATACCCGTTGGCATATCATAATGCTCAGATAATGGCCGAGGAAGGATATGTGTCGGATTTGGATATGGGTACGAATTTCTTCACGGCTTATGTTTCTCTCAATGTATGTATCTTTTCCTAAATAAGAACAGAATGACGTCTTTCGAGTAAGCCTATAATAGATAGAGCCAACATGCATCATGGTGCTCTATCTCTATCCTCCTGTTCCACAGCAAAGCCCTATCTACACCGCAAACAATCCGTAAGCAAACAACCCACTCACAATAATTACCTCAATTCCATTGCGACTGTCTCCATTTTATTGTCTGATAATGCAAACCTGGTTACTCTGACGGCGACAGACCTCGTCTGACAACCTTGATAGAAGAAGACATCACTAAAACTTTGTGAAAGTCAAGATTCCAGCGATAGTGGTCTACAAGCCGGCCCGGCAGGGCGGTACGGGGTGCTGATAGACCTAGCCTCAGCGACTGGTCGATGGAAGGTTACTTGATACAGTCTGAGCGCTCATTTCCAGTCGCCAATAAGGACCGCAAGCAACAGATTGCTATCGAGATTCTTCTACATCAGCGTTACGCGCTATGGATAAACGCTGCTAATGGCTCGTTTGCCGGTGTGCTTCAGGTCCCCAGCGACGAACAAAGTGCTATCATCGACACCGTGGGAGTGTTTTGTCCTATCTTCGGGTGATGGTAATAGCATTACTATGATCTATGATGACTCGATCAATTGCGCAAGCATCACTGGTTTCCCATGCCCTCCAGAATTTGAACCTGAATTGACGAATCCTAATTCAAATAACAACAACTGCCCATTAACTGACAGAGAAAGAAGCGATAACATTGTGTGTGACGTGGTTCGATTCCCAACAACGTGAATCTCACGAATAATCTGGCAGCGAGAATCATCTGATTGTACTTAATGTGGTGCCTGTCGAAAGGAACCATGAAACCGAGAGCAATGTGTCTCGTCGGTGTGGAGTGGGCAAGGCTTTTCTCAAGAAGTGGACTGAAGCAGGCCCACAGTCCAAGACGGTCGTTCTCAAATAAGGATGATTACTCATTGAAACCGTTTGAGATCTGCGGCACCCCCTTGACAAATACTCCAGGAGGACAATGAGAGCAACAAGAAGGCAAAAGAAGCAATAATACTCTCCAGCCACACCGCTTATTTCTCCGTAATTACGTTCAGATTCTCAGCCCAGTCTCCGAGTATCTTACATTTCTGAGACCGGGCTTCTTCAGAAATTGGGGCTTGCACAACATAAACGTACAGCATGTAAGGAGCTCGTTGACGGTTCTCTGTATTCCTGGCACTGTTCTAGAATAAGATAGCATAATTATAACAGCATGGACATGTGTACTCCGTCGTACAGAACACATGATCTGGACTTATTAGCTTCTCGGAAAAATGCAGAAGTGCATCTCTGATCTCTTTCCGCTTTGGGTTCTGCTGGGAGGTACCTAGGTGGCAAGTATGCAGGTCATTAATGGTACGGAAGCTAGGTTATAGGAGAAGGGGAAGGAGAAGGAGGAGGGTTCTGTGCATGACCTGCATGTATATGTACAAGTACCCAGTGTTTGTCAGGGTCTGTAGGAGCAGGTTTGTCAGTGTCAGCGTCAGTGAGTTGGCGTTCATGATGTTGATGCTGATCGCATGAGATTTACTCTGAATGGTTATTGTAGATTGTAAATAGATGTACCTGAAAATCACTCTAATCGCCAGCGTGCCATGTAGCAGCTAGTAGACGACACCGCTGCGACACAAAACAACGGTTACATGCAGCCGGCCAGGCAATCATCCATACAGACACGCGCTCTGGTTCCTCACCATTCCATTTCGACCCATTTCTGTCACTGTTTTATTCCAGGATCGTCAGGAGATCCCCCAAACTTCCCCGTAATATGGCGTGGCAATCTGACAATCAATGCATCTAACAAAAAGGGAAGTTGAAGAATGCAATTACCGATGGTTGAATGACACACGGCCGCGGCATCTTCAAGACACTTCCGGGTTACACTGGAAGTTCGTTTCTTTGTAGATCGGCTTGTTTCTTCTTCGCTTTGCTGTTTATTTCTCCATATCGGCGCGAGTCAGGTCTCAGCGCGCGATTGAACTCAGATAGATCTTTCTTTCCCCCTTGTCCCATGTGGTCAGCCAATCGACTGCTATATGTAGAAGGACCCCAGCATGTTTGCAGCCCATCGGGAGCAAACATGACCGGCGGCTTCGTTCCCATGTGTTGTTTGTAAGAAGGAAGTTGCATCGTAGAACCGTGGAAACATCCAAAACAGGATCCGGTTCTAGAAAAACCGTTGCCAATAATCTCGTCTACACCGACTCGCCACCAATTATACGGTCAAGAAGGGGTGTATCGTGGCTCATGGCAATGAGTCCAGACAGCTTCTGTCCGGTTCGGTTGCGCGGTGGTATTCGGGGTGGTTTCACAATTTGTCCCAATGGGGAACAACGGAAGTTGCTCATACTGAGACCTTCACAGGGCAGCCAATGCAACCAGGCTAACAATGGGAGGATTCTCTTCCAAAGGAGTTCCATTTTCTTTTTTTTTTTTTGGGACCATCTGTTGTTTCTACCGTTCAGCTGCATCATTTCGGGTTGAAATGCAGTGGTGCAGTCGGTGACAGCCCTGGTATCACCTTGGCGCCTGTCACCAAGGAACAATGAACGATCATTGAGCATTGCCAAGGCTGGGGTGTAATATATATATATATATATATATATATATATATGGAGTTGATAACAGACCTTCATTGTTGCGCATCAAAGCAAATCTTCCTTTTCTCCAGCTTCAGACACCTCTTTAAGAAGACATTTTATCTCTCCTCAGTCTCAACCCATATCCCAACCTAATTCCTTCCCTTCGACGCTGAAGAGTCCAGTCGTCTTGAACTCTCCTACGCTCTCCTCCAAGCAGATCGTCAAGCTCTCTGCCCTCCAAAAATAAACACAAAACAACTGCCACTATCGCGAAAATCGCAACCGAAAATGCCGTCTATGCAGATCTACGAACACGGGTCTTTCCCCGAAGCACGAGGCCTCATCTACGATGAATCCGAAATGGCGCTCTTCCGCGCAAAGCTCTCCTACCAATCAACCATTGACGCCCGCATGGCATCAAAAGATCCCAACCTGGCAGCCATCGCGGAGACCCAGGCCCGTATTCTCAAGCGCTGGGAAATGCTGAAACACATGGATAAGGAGGCGACGGACAATGGGACATTGGATCCGACAATTAGGACACAAATGGCACAACACGCATGGAGATATAAACAGCTGGAGGAAGTAGCGACGAAGACAGGGGCTTGAAGATGGAGATCTGTATACTAGGAGTTGGTCAATTCTTTTCTCATCATTTCTGGCGTTCAAAGATTCAGCAGCCTGCGAAGCATACCATCATGGCACACGGAGTTTAGACATAATAATACCAATTGCTTTCTTTCACTTGCCTTCGCCTCTTCTATGCTATATTCTCTCCTTATTTCATCTGAAGATGCAAGGGCCCCTGGAATCGACTCCCGAATCCCCCTTGGTAGAACGTCACACATGTCAACGAGTGCTGTAACAGTAACACATACGACACGTACACCATGTGTACCGTCCAACCGTCACATAATAACAGAGAATCTCCCAATGCCCCAAATCGGCACCGGGAATGCTTTGTGGCACTCTGCACGAAACGACCAGCGCCAGCCTCCAGTCCACCCCCGAGCTGAATAAAAAGAAAAGAGCCGACAGAGAACACGACGAACGATAAATGACTCCAGCTGACGGCTTCTCTATCGAGGATTTGTTGACTCTCAGCACGTGGTTTACTAGGAGGTGTTCCTTTTCATGGAGATTCGTGGCAGGTGTTTCAGTGCGCAACCATCCGGAGGGTTGCGATTGTGTATCGGAGAGTTCCGCTGCTGGGGGCAGTTGTGTTATAGAGCTGAGACCATGATGGGATTAACTAATGATTATCTGAATGATTGTTTTAAAGCAAAGTATCAAAAATAGCTTTCACGGAACGAAGAAGAGCAGGTAGAAAGCATTTCTCGATCACATCGAGTAATAATACGGCCCTATCTACCACTATTTCCGTTATCTTATCGATAATGTCAACCCCGCCTTGAATGAGCTACCATGTTCGGAGTATATAAACAGACCATATCCCAAATCTTCCTCCTCGTAAACCAAGTCAATTTCATTCTTCCATTACGATTCTCTGACTGAGACTATCACTTCTTACTCAATCACAATGGAAGCCCACGCATTTCCCCCCTCCGCCGCCGAACCCACCACGGCCACCGATTTCATCCCCTCTACCGAAATCGACTCTACCTTCGCCCACACTACCAACCTCGCCTCCGCAGCCTTGAACACCAAGATCCTCTCCCGCTCAGATGACTACTTCGCCTCTGCCACAAACCTCCTCACCCCAACACCCCCTATCAACCGCCCCGGCGTCTTCGTCCACACAGGCGCCTGGTACGACGGCTGGGAGACAAGACGCCACAACCCAGAGCCCTACGACTGGGTCGTGATCAAGCTTGGTGTTTCCAGCGCGGTTATCAAGGGCATCGAAGTGGACACGGGGTTCTTTGTGGGGAACTTTGGCGAGAAGGCCGAGGTGCAGGCGACGAATGCCGAAGGCGGGGTAGATGATGAGGAGATCGCCGAGGCTGGGTATGGCAAGTGGGAGACGATTTTGCCAGCGAAGGAATGTGGACCTTCGCAAAGGCGCGCGTGGTGGATTGATGAGCAGTTTGCCTCGAAGCCGTACACGCATGTGCGGTTGCTGATGTATCCCGATGGCGGGTTTGGAAGGTTGAGGTTGTATGGGCATGCTATTCCGCCTGCGTTGTCGGCGCAGGTTATTGCGAGCACGGACCGCGCGGTGTTGCCTGTTGAGGAGCTGTCGTCGGCGTTAGTGGGTGGCTTGGCGCTGGGTGCGTCGGATCAGCACTTCACGCCGTGCTCGAACCTGTTGCTTCCTGGTCGGGGGGAGAATATGGGTGATGGGTGGGAGACGGCTCGTTCGCGGGCGCCTGGGCATGTCGATTGGGCCATTATCAAGCTTGGGTTGCCGGGATCTGTGGCCAGGATTGTGGTGGATACGAAGGATTTCCGGGGAAATTTCCCGCGGACGGTGAGGGTGCATGGGTTGGTGGGGAGGAAGGATAAGGAGGGGCAGGTTCCTGCGCATAATGATCCGGAGTGGATTGAGTTGCTTAAGGGGGAGAGGGCTTGTAAGGCGGATACGGAGCATGTATTTGAGGGTGATGACCTTGCTGCTGAGGGTGAAGATACTCGGGTCTTCTCTCATGTCAAGTTGACTCTTGTGCCGGATGGAGGAGTGAAGCGATTTCGCATCTTTGGTAGACGTGGAGTCATTGCTTACACAGCATCTTAGACTATGCATGTACATATTGAGAGCAAAAGAATACAAGTTCTATATCCTAGAAGCACCTATGCATATTTTATTTATTACCACAAGTAAAACTCCAACCCATCTCCAAACCGTTCTTTAAAGGAACATATTAATGAAACAGCAGGTATCTCAAGTATTAGAAAAAAAAGAAAAAGAACTTCCATCACGAAAAAAACAACCGCATCATGATTCATATCCATCGTCATCATTCATCGGAAAGAAAAAGAAACAATTAAACACCAATAATGAACATCACGCTCTCGAATGAAAAGGGGATATAGAACAGTAGAAACACAAGAAAAAGGAAACTGGCCCCGAACTCCAACGAGAAACCCCAATATATATGAGATATATTTCCCGTTCCCGACTGATTTTCTGGTCTGCAATATCAAAGAGTAAAAAATAAGTAAAAGTCTAAGCAGAAGTAAAGCATCAATCCGCTTCCGACGGCAATTTCTCCAACTGTTTCTCCTCACCCGGCGAAAGAACAACGTTTGCCGACCCCAATGACGTAGAACTATTCGGACTCGGAACACCAACATCAGACGAAGAACCAGTAACAGCAGCACTAACACTCGCTCGATTCTTGTCGCGAATCGCCAGTCTTGTCTTCGTATACGTCGGCACAGGAGCGAGGTACTTATCCAACATATCGGAGAGAATAGTCGAACGCACAGGCTTGGGAAGGTAATTGTTCATACCCGCCTCAATGCATTTCTCGCGGTCGCCCTCGATGGCAGACGCAGTCATGGCGATGACGAGGACTTCGTTGACGTTGGGGTCTGGGTCGCGGCGGAGCTCGCGGGTGGCGTTGTAGCCGTCAAGGGTTGGCATTTGCACGTCCATTAGGACGACGTGGAACGGGTTCCCTTCCTGGGAGCGTGTGCGCAGGGCTTCGACTGCTTGGCGGCCATCGCTGTAGGCTTCACATTGGAGGTTGAGGCCGACGACGAACTTGACGGCTATCTTTTGGTTGATGGGGTTGTCTTCAGCGATGCAGACGCGGATATGCTCGCGGGGGACCATGGTGAGATCGCGTGCGATTGGCTTCGCAGGTACCTTCTTCTCAATTTGGTTGTTGTTCTGCGAATAGGTGGTTTTGGCGAAGGTTTCCTTGGGTGCCTTATTGAACGACAGGTGGAACGTTACTGTTGTGCCTTGACCAGGAGCTGAATCGAGCCATATCGCTCCGCCGAGGACATCCTCAATGATAGCCTTGCAGATACTAAGTCCCAGTCCACTACCGCCATAGGATCTTGCGGTTGAGCTGTCTGCCTGCGAGAATGGTCTGAAGAGTCGTGATTTCTGCTCATCGGGAATTCCAATGCCAGTATCCGTCACGGAACACTCGAGACGCACACGGCCCTTGCCCTCGCGCGAGACTTTTGCCCTCACAGCCACGGATCCCTTTGGCGTGAACTTGTAGCTATTGCTGAGCAGGTTCATAAAGATCTGATGTAGACGAACGGGATCACCAAGCACAACAAGCTCCGGTGGAACTTTCTCCAGATCTTCAATCGTCTCCAACCCTCTATCCCGATGCGTGTAGCGCAGCGCACGAACAACCTCCGAGATGGTCTCCTTGATATTCAACGGAACCGTAGAAATCTTCATCTTGCCCGCCTCCAACTTCGAGAAATCTAGTATGTCATTGATAAGCGTCAGCAACGTATCAGCGCAGACACGGATCGACTCGACATATTCATCCTGCTCTTTGTCAAGATGAGTGCCCTTAAGCAACTCCGAAAGACCAATAACTCCGTTCATCGGCGTCCGCAGATCGTGCGAGATATTCGCCAGGAAGATGGACTTGGCTCTAGCTGCATCTTCCTTGAGCTTCACGTTATGATTGGCTTCTGCTTCCGCAGCCTTGGCTTTCTGCTCTGCTTCGCGGGCCTGGGCGAGGGCGCGCTTTTGCGCCTCGACCATCGACGCGTTAGTCGCGCTGACCTTGCGTACTTCCCGGAAGAGCAACGCATTGGACAACGAGATACCAATTTGGTTGCAGAGCAGATGGAGAACCATAACGTTTCGTTGCGTAAAGGAGTTTGGCTTCCCCTCAATGTGGATGACTCCGAGGAGATGCTCCGCTTGCACAATTGGCAGCGCGATCACAGATCGACCAAACGGGAAACGTGCCTGGTAGGCCTCGCTGACGTTGGAGAAGCGCTCGTCCTCGAGGACGTTGTGGACGAGGACTCTTTCTTTAGTACGCATCACGTAGTGCGAGATTTGCTGGGCCATCTTATCGTCGACTTCGGAGAATGGGAGGCCATCGACGAAGGACTTCTGTCCCTTTTCAAGGTCACCTGCTGCGGCAACGGCAAAGCCATTGTCGTCGAAATCTGTAGCAATGACTGCAAAGTCCGAACCGTTACACGATTCGAGCACAATCTCGATCATCTTGGTGAAGAGCTTATCGATCTGAAGCTCAGATGACATGACTTGACTGGATTCGAGAATGCTCGACAGATCAATGATGTCAATCCCGAAAGCAGAAATACTATCAAGCGACCGCTCTCCGGTAGTAACTTCATTTTGCTCGATCCAGCGATGCTTCCTATCATCCTCCATATTCCGAGTCATTACCATATGATCCTGTCCAACCGCCGTATGTTCAATCTCGAGCGAGTCAACAGTTTGGCATCCGACATCAATACTCCTCGACGAGGTAGCTGTCTTGAGCAACCATTCATGCTTTTCAGAAAGCTGTGCTGCCTTTCCAGCTGCGCTGATAGCAGCCCATGCTGCAATAGCGTCTTGCATTACAGAACGAGCAGCTCTTTTGGCACCGCGTCGGATCAGGAACTCGCCATGCAACTCGAGTGTAAGGGCTTCTTCCAAAGGCCACCCATGGATTTGGCAGTGGTCGATCGCGGCCTCGAAAGTCTGAATTGCGGAGGTATGATCATTGCGAACCTCATAGATCAACGCCTCCAGGATCAATGACCACATGCCGTAGTTTGCATCACAAGCGCTCCGTGCAAAATCGACTTCGGCCTTGTACTGCAGGACGATCTTCAGGTTCCCGTCCAAGTACCCGCGCGCCGGATAGTCATTGTGAAGAGTGAGAAGGGAAAGTGCGAGGTAGAAGTAGACAACGTAAGCAACACGGGCAGACCACAATCGCGGCATTGTCTCCATCATCTGGATACCCAGTTCGATGGCTTTGGTGTGGTGCCCATAGACGAACAGAGGGATCATGGCGAGACCCCAGTAAATATCGCGGGGTCGATCGGCGTTGCTTGCATTAGCGTCTAGGTAGGCCATGAAGAGTGCAGTGTTGTGGTGTTCATCCTCCATGATTGTCTCGGGACATTGGTTAGCCGTCTTGCCTTGCAGGGCACGCGCAACTTGCCGGACAGCAACAAGACTAGCGCCCCCGCGGGTATCATTTAGCCATTCCGGGATATCCTCTGGGCTCTCATTGCAAAACGCCTCCAACTGAGTCATATCATGGCCCAAAAATAGCCTCGTCATCGCCATAGACGACAAACTGATCAACGTGATGTACGGATCTCCCATCGAGAACGAAACTTCCAATGAGTCCTCCAATGCCGGGAGTGTCGAGGCCATGGGGACCCGCAAGTGACTAACGTAGAGGTTGTGGACGATGGAGCCGCGGCTTTGCGTCCAGGGCTCAGGACAGCGGTCCAGGTGCATCAGCGCCAAGTCACTGAGTCTTGCAGCAAGGTCAAGGTCCCTAAATCGGCTGAAGGAGATCATGGCAAGATGAGAGCATCCAATTGAGATCTGCACGAATCCTCCGCGGAAGACATGGAGGTTCATCATTTCGATTGCAGTTCGGTAGAAGGTCAGCGCATCATCCCAATAAGTAACCGCCATAGCTTCGGCCATGACAGCGCCAATTGTGATCATGTTAATATCCTTGCTGACCGGTTTGCGGACGATGGCTTCCAGGCTCGCTTTCTCGACGACTGCCTTCAGGTTGTTGTACGCAGCATCGCACTCTTCGTATGTTGTTGGTTCGCGAATATGGACACCAAGCTCCTCCAGACATGTGAGAAGGGAATCCATCGATTGAAGATGATTTCCCATTTGGGCATAGATCTTTGCCTTAACGATCCACGCCCGCGACTTGCACACGGCGGTCTTTCCATAAAGGAAAACCATATCAAGTAATGCCAGAGCATCCGTGTTTTGACCCTGGGACCACGACATCTCCGCTGTGGCGATATGCAGACGCAGTGTTTCATCATAGTAAACATCAGTAAGATTGTCATCCCATGGGCTGTCTTGTAGGAGAGCCATGCAGTGGCGGAAGTACCACAGGGCCGTTGGTCGAGCACCAGACTGAGCTGCGGTTTGCGCAGCATCCCAAAGGATTTTTCGGTAGTCGAGTCGCTGGACTACACGCGATCCGATTATGCGAGATGCGAGAGCGACGTGGCGAGCCATGGCGTAACGACTACGGCCATCATGGTAGTACTTTTTCATGGCTTGGGAGATGATGAAGTGCATTTTTTCGGTATTTCGACCTTCGGTCAACGAAGCAGCGGCCTGCGCCAGTCGATCATTGGCGAATCTGCACAGTGTTAGAGCTAGCCACGAAACTAGGTAGGAGTATACGAACCTAAACTCATCATCCGTCCTCCCGGGAATAACCAGATTAGCCTGAACAAGATATTGCAATCCAACAACAATGTCCGCCTCCGACTGGCGGATCAAGTTCGCATTGTCCGGACATGTCAAGTCCTGCCCCTCATCATCGTCACTGGAGTACAGAAACTCGCTCGTAAGCAGCTTCTGGACGAGAGAAAACGAAAACGGACTCCCCAACAATGCACCCCAGGCGAGAATCAACTGAGCCGACGACGGGATTTCTAGAAGACGCCTCTTCATGAACCCAAGACCTAGCCCTTCGCCATACGTAGGTGCCACAAACTCAGTAAATATTCGATCCAGATCAAATTCCCACACAGAATTTTTCCATGAGTACCATATACAGGTTTTAATGTAGCATGTTTCGAGCATCAGCCGTATGTAGAACGGGTTTCCTAAACTCTTTTCCTGAATGACAGCTGCTAGGGGTGTCAACATGGTATTTGGTTCTTGGTGCATTGTCGCCGCGACAAGTTCCATAATCTCCTGTTCGCCAAGTGGGTTGAGAGCAAGTCTGGTGATGTTGGGGTTTTCAGCCTCGAAAAGTGACTTGATGGCGTCGGATTCAAGTTCGGCTGGACGGCTTGTCAGGATGAGCACGCATGGAATCTTTGCTTTCATGACATTCATGATCAACTCGAGGGTTTCATCGTCCGCATAATGGAGATCATCGACGCAAACACAGATCAACTTGAACTGCGATAGCGTTTTCAGGATTTCCAAGAAAGTCTCCATCAACCGCATATTCTTCAAAGCTGCATTCGACAGGAAGAATTCTACAGAACTCTGGCCGCGGTCGAGTCGGGGAAGAACGACCCGCTTGGACGATTCCCCTTTGGTTGACGCATCTTTCAAGATGTATTGCGCTGCAGAGAGCTTTGGCGAGATGTCATTCCCTTTCCCACCAGGCGACATCAGTTGCTCCGGAAGTTCCAGGACTTGGTGCAAAGTAGACCACATTGGGCGCAATGCTGTCCGCACACTGTTATGATAATCCGTTGTGACATCGCGCTCAGAGAAAATTTGACGTAAGAGACTGGCAAGAATCTTCGCGAAGGGCTCAAAGGGAATCCGTCTGGCACGGTCAAGACGGGCAATTCCAATGTAACCAAGCTTGCGAATGGCCGGCTGCACACGGTTTAAGAGGTCCGTCTTCCCTATCCCAGCCGCGCCGCTAATTGTGATCACCTCGCAACGTGCAGAGCGACGGAGCTTGTGTGCTGCTTTGTGTCTGTTGTGGACACCCAGAGAATTATCTCCATGACTTGGTGTGTTGGTGCTCGTGGACGGTTGGCTATCGCGATCGGTTGTCTCCCACGAGGAGCGGGTCGAATCGACGGGACTTTTGGCTTTACTTCCGGGTTTCGGGGTAGATAGCGATGATTCGGTGCTATGGAGCGATTCATGTGTCGAAACGCGTCCAAGAGGGTTGGGCCCGCCGTTCGAGTTCGGTTTGGGTGCAGCCAGGTGGAATGAGCCCGATTCACTAGAATCTGACGTGATCTCGAAGCTATCAACACGGCTATCTGATATAGAGGAACTAGATCCCAGCCCACTAGAATTCTGGGCTGCTGATCTTGCCAGGGCCGACTGTTGACGCCTGTGAACCTTTTCCACCACGCCGATAATCTTGTCGTACTCTTGCCGTCGTCCGAACATGCGAGATGGGAGGGTGAAGAACGAAGATACATCACGCTGAGCAATCTGAAAATCCTTCAGGGCTTCGCTGTTACCGTCACCCAGCAGTTGCGAGATTTGCGCTAGGTCTCTCTTCACCGACGAGATTGTATGGTAGCGATCGGTCACCGTCTTCTGGGTCATCTTCTGGATCACAGCTGAGACGGCATCGGGGATATCCATACGTTTGGCAGAGACCGGGGGCATCCTCTTTCCGAGCACATTCTGCACCACCTCAACCGGGTCCTCACCAGTGAACGCCGGTTTCCCGACTAGCATTGTCCAGAATAACACACCCAAAGCATATATGTCCGTCCGACTATCGGGTTCTGTAGGCATACGGCCTGTCTGCTCAGGTGCAATGAACTGCAGTTTATTCTTCACGCCCAGCTCCCGTGATAACGATGACCAACCCTCGCTCAGAATGTTATCAAAAGACCTTGCACCATTTCCCGTATTTGTCAATTTCACAGAAGCGGTATCACGATTGAAGTGAAACGCATCCCCACGAATTTCACCATGGACCGTTTTCAAGCCATAATGTAGGAGTTCCAAGCAGTCGCACGCGCCAATCGCGAAATCGAGGAAAGTCGCGAGGGAAACCTGCTCTCCGGGAGTCGAATCGTTGCTGTCACTCTTGACACCCACGGCAAACCACGCCGGCCCAAAAGCAACCAGCTCGCGTAGCATATTGGGACCAGGCGACTCGAAGGTAGCCACCAACAGAGGTCCTACATCACCCGGGTCTGGCGGTAGGCGGATCAGATCGAGGGGTCGTATTGTATGATTGCAGTCGGGGTCAGAGGTCTGGACGACGGATCGGATCATGTGAAACTCGCGCTCGAGCCTCACGATATGGGAAGAGACGCGGGCTATCACGGGGATCCATGTTGGTTCCTGATCGAGTCTGGACAGGGAGATCTCGCTGCTGGATTCGCTCAAGCTGTTTCTCCAGTGATGGCGGAAAGCAGGACGGGACTCGGCACGGGGCGAATGGCGAGCAATGCTGGAAGGTCCGGAGGAGGTTGCGGCGGGCGTGGAGGCATCGGATTCCGGCGACAGACGGTGTCCAAAGACATGCCAGTGACTGTAGGTCGAATGGAACGGCTCGCTTGATTGGTCCCACGTATAACCCGGTAGCTCGGAGAGTCGTTCGAAAAGGCGTGCGGGTGGGAGCGGTAGGTCCTCTCCGAGAATATGATCCTCCATCTCAACTGGTGCTTTTGTCTTCCTTTTAAAATACTCAGAATCCAACCCCTCAACTGACGGCCATAGGTGATATGATTTCAAAGAATCAACGGGACTTTATAGGTCGGGATGTCAGGAAACACGCTGGAGTAAATGGCGAAATGTCATAAGGACGAAAACGGCCGGATAGTGGTGATTATGAGGAAGAGGGGGCTTTTTTTCTTCTCTTTCCTCTTCAGCTCTAAAATCGAACAAAGTGAGGCCAAGGCAGGGGGTGTGAGGGAATTAGAGAACAAAATGAAAGGGAGTGAAAAAAAAGAAATGAAAAGAAAAAGTAAAAAGAAGCAATTCGCCTCGTTCACAGTCACAGCATCAAAATCAACAGATCCAGCGAAGAAAAGAGAGGGACAACGGTCGGAGTTATCCTCGTGCCAGAGACCGCCTAATGCCTGAGGCAATAAATAATGTATGAGTCAGCTGATGTCACGAGACTTGCCCTATACAGTAGCCATTCACCAGGTACCACCAGCTCTGGCAATTCATCAAACATTGACTGCACGATTATTATTCTATGCCACAGTGAATTATTTTTTTTCTGTGTACGGTATACCTCAACGAGCTCACGAAGCTACGTCATTCCCGCGCTCATAGTCCAGAGAAAATACTCCGAAATGATCACCATAACTTCATAAGGACAGTGCGCAATACCCATACTCTATCGAGTGATGTTCGCAACCGTTGCGGAAGAGTCGAGAAACCGCCCTGTTGACAGCGCATTGTCCCTGAACTATGTTGTACATCGTCCGGTAGCTTGTCAAGTGGGTATACAAATGCAATAGTGCGATGGCAGGTCTACATACTCTTGCTACTTTGCGCATTGTCCCCTGAAATTCTTCTTTATTTGTACTGTACTATATGGAGCTTGACGCGTCCTTGGGATAGCATTTGGAGTGTCTCGGGGCAAACGCAGCAGAGAAAAGAGTGATGTATGAGCTCTTATTTTGTTAGCATCATGCCCCTGCATATATATCCGTTCAGACCTTTTTTTTTTTTTGTACCCAGTTGTTATCGATTATATTTATAACTGATCAAGCAGATAGGCCTTCACATAAGTAGCTATTTGTTACTACTGACTTGATATCATAACAATGACTGCATATAACGTCTGACCATATGCTACCCCGTACTCTATGAATAGACAAGCACAAGCATACCCGTCCACCATCCACCAACTTATCCTCCGAACATAGCGCCCCCCAATAGCTTACGCACAGGCATCTACCAAGCGGAAAGACATTCGATCTGATTGATTCCTGGGAGATCAACAACGACTCATGGCTACTATCGTCGGAGAGTTCCTGAACAGGAAAGAACGGTGTTGAATGGTGAAATATACACAACGTCATCTGCCACAGCACTATTGCTCCGTAGCATAGAGAGAACGTTATAAAAAGAAATGAAAGGGGCAATCGTAATTATATGTATGGAGCCTTTGGGCACGAATGGTTATATAGTCTACCAATATCCTGGGACAGTGTATATTAATAGCTACGAGTAAGATCCAGGGGTAATTAATATAAGCCGTGTGATAATATCAGCCTGTCGCCTACAGCTCTGTACTCCGTGAAATGAAAGTTGGTATGGAGTAATCAGAAATAACCAGCTTCCTCGTGATCAATAGTAGTACCAAGAGAACACTGTGCTCCATTAAATAGCTAAAAACCGTTGGTCGCCCCTATCCGTCAATCCGATGACGACAACAGCATTCTACCACAAAGTATATTCTTGGTAGTGCCGGGAATGGAACGGTTCCTGTCGATTATCCGATTATCATCAATAGCTGTCATATCAGTGTACACTGCATTTACTCCTCTGTTTTTATCTCTCAGAGTAAATGTATGCTCCGTACGAGAAGCGTACTATGGACGGATCGATTCACCCGATTCTTTGACCTAACGGCATGACGTCGTTTGCCGACCGCCGATAATACAACAAAGGCGACAACTGAATGCGCGTATGCAGAGTAATGCTTTTTTATGCACAGTGACAGTTTCTAAGTAAGGACTGAAAATCGGTACAGAACGATGTTCAGCTTCCTGGAAGATGATGCTATGGTGCGACGGCCTATGTGATACAGATCCTCCCTCAGCATTCGCAATTGAGTTTTTCATATGCAGCGAGTTCTGCAGAAGATTCCGTGAAGATTTCTGTGTACGTGATTTGTATTCCGTATCTTCATATAGGTCAGAAAGGTAAAAATTGATGATAATAGTTCCTAAAGAGAGCAGAGTTCAAGTTCCAGAGGTCAATGCCTTTTTTCCGTCTTGCATGCATATTAGACAGTGGCACGGCCATTCCATTAACTCAGGCATTGGATTGATAGCTCCAGGGTCCAGGATCCAGGATTAAAATCGATACTCGCTTAATAAATCTCAAGTATCTGTCCGCAGAACTTTCCATATCAGCTACTTGTGCGCAGTAAGGCTTTGCGTAGATATGGAGGACTGTATTACGTCCGCCGATGGCCGAGGGGCCGAATACATTACAGTTCTGTAGTCAGAATAAAGAAGGATACTGTATTTAGCGACGTACATAAAAAGACAATAGCTTATCTCAAATCTACAGCTTAACTCAAGACTACTGGAAATCCAACCCCCCAGGATATTTTCGAGGATTACTAGCAACCAATATTCTTCAAGAAACACACCCATATTCTACCGAGCCAAGCGCAGGCAATACGGTATGTAACAGACATGCACGGCGGTTGGTAAGAAATCCATGGAACGACCCCAGCTCTGACGTCGTTGGCTCCACTCGTCCATTGTCTGATTCTGGAGAATTCCCAGAGATCGATTCAGCCATGTTGGATGTTGGGATACATGCTCTGTACTGTACTTTGCACGCCACTGAAAAGTATTCCTTAATAAGCAATTCAGAAATGGCAATTCATCATTGGAAATTTGGTATAGGAAGGAAACAAAGATGGATGGATGCTATGACGAACCCTTGGTACCTAATGATGTATTTTGGTACTTGGCATACCTCATGCTGTACACAACCCCTTGTCCCTAATACGGAGTACATGGAGGATACAAGAAAGTCGGAATAAGAATTGTACTCTCTTAATTTTTCTTATTCTCTTAGCATAATTGGTTCTTCCACTTTACCAGTATAGCCGCGCCACACTCCAGTACGGAGTTCCCAGCGTACTCCCACTGTACACGAAGCGCCCTCGAATTAAGTCATAAGTGATGTATGTCTTCAAGAAACTATTCATCTCAGACAAGCACATTGTGCTGCTTTGACTGGTTCTCTAT
This sequence comes from Aspergillus intermedius, assembly GCA_039880815.1. Lineage (NCBI taxonomy): Eukaryota > Fungi > Ascomycota > Eurotiomycetes > Eurotiales > Aspergillaceae > Aspergillus > Aspergillus intermedius. Next base: position 295,799 of record JBDODA010000006.1, on the reverse strand, counting down.
GCTGGTAATAATACTACTGACTATTATTATTACAGCCTCAAGTCCAATAGCCCACTTTTCCTCTCTCTCTTTTTTTTTTTCTTTTTCCCCCTTCTTTCCGACTCTTTTTCTTCATCTCTGGCTATCCATATCCCGTGTGTACTCCGTAATGAGCCTCTCGAATATCCCACATTATGACCAGCCTATAAGAAATATACTACCGCTACTATTACATAGTGTTACTTTGATATGAAAAGGAAAAAGAGGAAAAAGAAAGAAAAAATCACAATACCGATCCATACCGACTCGTACATACTCCGTACAGCGTTTCGAACCCCCTCGTAGCGGACTATCCTACTTCCCTTCCGGCGACTCTTGTCTCTGACACCTTACTCTGTACCTCTTCTTTTCTTCTCTTCTCTTTTGCTGGTTGTTTTCACTTTTCCCTCGTCTATTCCTGTTGAGAGTGATCACTTTCTTATTCGGGTATCTCTCGGATCAGCCTCTATCGTGGTATCATCCTTGCCCATCATCTCCATCCCGACGCACACACGCACACACGAACCCACAACTACTTGTACACTCTTTCCCCTCCATTACCCTTTTCATCTCCTTATTTCTTTTTTCTCGTTATCTACGTTACCAGAGAAATCTCCGAACGTTGCCGCGGTACAGGTCAACCCAGCCCTGAAGGAACAGTGGATGGAGAACCCGTAGTCCTTCGTCCCCCAGTAAATGCCTTTTGGTTCCCTCCAGGGCTCGCCTACGTCATAGGTCGACCCTCTCTCACTCTCTACTCACCCATAGGCTCTGTCTATCCTACTACGTTTTCTCTTTTCTCTTCTCCCCGGCCTATCCTTTCTTCTGGTCGTCAACCACCGGAAACCGGTCGATCTTACTGGGTCAGAGCAGGTCTCAGTATCCTTTCAATACTTTCTCCCCTCGGACACAATACTCTTAATACTTCTGCAAAAAGGAAAGAAGACGCAGGAAAAAAAAAGGTCAGAATAACCATAGAACCCTTTTCTTTTTCAGTCCTCGCAGTCGTTGTCTTCACATCTCGTGCCCTCCATCAAATTAACCATTACCCGCTATACACCGCTTTAGTCATTTTCTCTTTTCTCCCCCCATCCTAAGAAACTTTTTTTTTCCCCTCCCTTTTTTTTGTCCCTTCTCTGATTACTGTTTATTATGTCGCCTTAACCCTCCTTCTTTCTCTTTTCTAGAAGGACCAGAAAAAGAAGCGAAAAGGAAAAATTACATACCCTGCCATATTGGGTGAAGACACCTTACACTCAACAGTCTTCTCTCCACCACACCCCTTTTTTTCTTTTTTTTTTCCCCTTCTCTTTTCGAACGTTTTTTTTTTTTTTTTTCGTGTATATTCATTTCTTCTGTTACTGCTCATTGCTAGCACACTTTACCCTTTTTCTACTTCTCTCATCTTATTCCCACTCCGTTTCTTACCGTTTCTGCCTTTCCTCTTTTTCCTCGAATCTGATCCTCGCCTATTCCGGTTTCCCCTCTCCCCTCCCCCTCCACACATTATTACTCTCTTCCTCTCTTCTCTCTCTTCCCTCCCACCACATCATCACCATCCTCACCACCACCGCCACCATTTCTCACTCCTCTGCATTTGGCCACGGACCGGTTTGTCCGAGAGATGAGTGTCTCATTTGGCTCCTGTGCTACTGGACTCGCCCAGGAGAACTGATTTTCTGACCGGCGGTGGAGGAATTGTGATGATGGGGGAAGTTCGCAGCATGAGGACGCCTCCGCTTCCATCGCCGGCCGAGGCTCCTTCGCCTGTCGCCGCGTCCCAGTCCCATCCTCACCCTCATGAACCTCGTGGTCCTACTGCTTCTGTCTCTATACCCTCTTTTCTCCTAAAAGACAACGATGATGACGGAAATGCTATGCTGGACGGTACCCTGCGGATAGCTAACACTCATGCTGCATCTTTGCAGCATCAACAGACTCCGGACGTGTCCTGTATATCGTCGAATAATATTCCTTCCGAGAACAAGAACTCCGACTCGGGAAAAGGGTCTCAAGAGGATCACGGTCGAAGCCTGCAGACCCTGAGAGAGTTACGGAGACAGATGGAAGAATTGCTGGCCTACCAACAGATGCAACAACAATCCCAGGACCAGGACGCCACTGCTGCCGCTGCCGCCCCGCCCAGTCGAGAAGTTTTTGCATCTCCTGCTCCTCCTGCTGCCCCTCCGTCTGCCCCGCGAGACGATCCGCTGCCTTGTTCCTCGAGTCCTCACGAATCCTCCAAGAAACGGCGCATCTCCAATGACGAATCTCCGCAACTCCCTGCTTCCTCGTCTTCCGGTGCCATGCCATCTGCCGCATACTCCGATTCCACCAGTTCTGCTGGTACCATCCGCCCCCCAGATTCCAGTAATAATCCTATGCTCGCCGGGCAGACTCCATCCTATCCGTTTCCCAGGATGTATCCCTCGCCATCTCCCGCCGCCCCCAGATCGGCGCAGGAGTCATCACCAATGCTCAACCACAGCCATTTCAAATTGACCCTCCCCGCAGAGAAGTTGAAATTCAACAAGGGTCCCTCATCGCAGCCGTCAGATGAGCGACCGCCCCCGGTGATGAAGACGCCAACATCTCACAGCGTATTCCTGCCGCCACAACACAAACCCGTCATGGAAGATCCGATATACCCCAGTCCAAACCTATACGATATTACCCTTCAACTCAATGCGGACCCGGGCCTCGAAGCTTGGTGGTCCAACGTTGTCAACATCTTGCAGACATCTTATGGCGCGGAGCGGGTTTCTTTGGCGGTTCCCGGAGACGCAACAGACTTGGAGAACGTGCCATGGGGACAAAAAGCGGTGTTTGATCAAAGTCTCAACGAAGATCCAGATAGCATCCACCATCTCTACAGCGAGACGACTCGGGCGGGGCCCAGCGGAGCGGACTCGCAGAACAGTGGGACAATGACGGACAACACCAGCAACAACAACGTCAATGCCACCAATAACACCATGGAGAGCCACTCGCGGTCGGGGTCGGTATCTGCTCTCAAACGACCATCACTTCTGTCGCGGCATTCATTTGCTGGCTTTGGGAAGGACCGCAAGTATGCCACTGATTCGGATCCATCGCAACTACTGCATAAGATGAAAGTCGAGAATGCGCAGTCTGCGACCACCACCAATGCTATGGACGTGGATTCTGGCCTCTCGCGAAGTATTTCGACAGACAATCGCGACAGAGCGAACGTGATGACGCCCCAGACGCAGTCACTTGATGATGCCTTAATCACCACACCGCAGCACGGCTACCGACAAGCGGTTTTCCCAATTCCCCGGCCATTGGAAGTTGAGTCGGATCCGCTCATTAAACGAACGGGTGTCGTCAAGCTGTTTGGCCGCACCAAGCCAGTTGTCTTGACCCGGGAATATTCGAAGGGATCGACGAACGTCTGCTCAGAGCAACATGGTGGAATGGCTCGGTCCCCCGCGGACGACAAGGTTCAGGTCACTCCGACGGCTGAACCAATCCGCCCTGGTGTCCCCCAAACCCCTTCTCGACCTGGTGGCTCGACCCTCCAGGCTCCGGCACTTGTTCCTGGGTTGCCGCCGTCAATGGAAGTTTCGGACGAGTATGAGCAAGTTCCTCCATCGCCCTGGTCACAGTCACCCGCGCCATCGCCGGCTCCGCGGGCGCAGGCTGAACAAAATCCCTTCTTTGTCAGTTATTCGGTCGACGAGTCGGCATTTGCGAAGAACCCCCCTCCACACGATTACTCCAACCTTGAGCCCTTGCAAGCGATTGGGGTCGATCTCGCCAAGTCCGTTGTGCACATTCCTCTCCTGCATGCTGGCAGCTCCAAACAGCCCTCCTCGTCTACCTTGCGATTCCCTGTTGCTGTTATTTCCATTCTGTCGTCCATAATCCCTTATCCGTCAAATTTACGACAGTCGCTTGCGTATCTGATGCCACATTTGACAACGTCGTTCTGTCTGGCGCAGCAATACAGTCAGTTGGAACGACAATTTGTTTCTCGTCTCGAAACGCCACGGTACGGACATCTGTTGGGTCTGGGTGGGACATTTTCCGATGAGAGCAGCGAACTGGAGCTTGTGGCTGGCTTGAGCGGACACGTTAACTACAGGGTAGCGGAAGATGGCACTATTTCAGCACATGCCAGCCTATCGAGCCCCGATGAGAAGTCCAATTCGACCAAACTCAGTCCTCCCATTCCCGGAGAGCCCGGTGGCACACCTGGGTTCGAGCTGGGCACTCTGGGGGCTGCGACCGCCAACAAAACCGACCAGAACGACGTTTCTGCAGCATCTATCAAACTAAGCGGCGATGCGGCAGATAGTTATTTCAATGTCCCGCAGCAGCAACACAAGAGCTTCCGCGAAGCCCTCATGTATCAACAACGACATCGACTCTCAAAGACAAAACATGTGACGATGCCGGACCCTGCATCGCCAGGAAAGTCTTTGGTCAAGGCCTCGACTGACGAAGATTCGTCCTTGCAAGACCCAAACGCCGTGGCCTCGTCCCCTCAGCAGGGGTCCCAGGCGGCCGTTTCTCCCACTCAACCGTCGAATTCACGTCACCCGTCAGCAAACTCGTTATATGCGCAGTTGCAACGCGAAATCCCCCGTCCATTTTCCGATACTGTTGCGCAGTTGATGCTCAACTCGGTGCCGCTGCACTTGTTTCTAGCCAAACCACAAAGTGGTGAAGTGATTTGGACCAATTCCAAATTCGATGCTTACCGTAGGAGTCAACCCCAAGAACAGAAAATGCGTGACCCGTGGCAAAACATTCACAGCAGCGAGCGCGAGCATGTCTCGCAAGAATGGGCTAATGCGTTACGGACTGGTTCTCAATTCACCGAACGAGTGCGGGTTAAGCGCTTCAATGATGAAGCTGCCTACCGTTGGTTCATTTTCAGGGCCAATCCGTTGCTCTCGTCGACCGGGGAGGTCTTGTATTGGATTGGGTCATTCCTCGATATTCACGAACAGCATATCGCTGAGTTAAAGGCCGCACAAGAACGAGAGAAGTTCGCGACCGACGCCAAATACCGAGCATTCTCCAATTCGATCCCGCAAGTGGTGTTCGAAGCAGCAGAATACCGCGGCCTGATTTTCGCGAACGAGCAATGGCACCTGTATACGGGCCAGAAACTTGAGGAGGCGCTCAATTTCGGCTTTGCAAAGCACATTCATTCCGACGATCTCGAAAAGTGCGGCCTGCTCTCCCACCATCTTATCGGCAAGACCGATTCGAAGGATCCGGCATCGTCAGAACTCCCTAAGGGGAAAATTGCGCCTCCCGAGCGGCACTTTGGCCATGGATTCACCCCGGCCCTGGACGAACTCGTGAAGCGTGGCGTTGCCTCCGTGCAACAAGACGAAAATGGAAGGGTGTTCTATTCGACTGAGATTCGTCTTCGCTCCAAGGGTGGCGACTTCCGTTGGCACCTAGTCCGCTTGGTTCGTGTTGAAACAAGCAGTTTTGGCAATGGCGAAGCGTCATGGTACGGAACATGTACCGACATTAACGACCGGAAGAACTTGGAGCGGGAGCTGAACAAAGCCATGCAACAACTGAATAACCAAATGGAATCTAAGACCAAGTTCTTCAGCAACATGTCCCATGAGATCCGAACCCCGCTCAATGGAATCCTTGGCACTATCCCGTTCATCCTCGACACCCAGTTGGACACAGATCAACGGCGAATGTTGGACACCATCCAAAACAGCTCTACGAACCTGCGTGAATTGGTCGACAACATCCTCGATGTCTCCCGCGTGGAGGCCGGTAAAATGTCGTTGGTGAATTCCTGGTTCCACGTCCGGTCTGTGATCGAAGACGTGATCGATACCGTGTCCTCGAGAGCCATCGACAAAAGTCTTGAGATCAACTACCTGATGGATGTCGACGTGCCGCCAACGGTCATTGGTGATCGATTCCGTATCCGGCAAGTTCTCATCAACCTCGTGGGTAACGCAGTCAAGTTCACATCGCAGGGAGAGATCCACATCTGCTGCTCGATCCACCATGGCCCATCCGCCTTAGCGAAGAATACGGAATTGTTGTTGAACTTTGACGTCGTCGATACCGGCAAAGGCTTCAGTGCCAGAGATGCAGAGCGTTTGATGCAGCGATTCAGTCAACTTGGACAAAACGGGTCACAGCAGCATGCAGGCAGTGGATTGGGATTGTTCCTGTCCAAACAGCTGGTAGAGATGCACGGCGGTAAATTAACACCCAGTAGCAAAGAGGGCCAAGGTGCGAAATTCTCGTTCTACGTCAAGGTCGATGCACCTCCTCCAGCAACGCCGGAAGAACACTCCAAGGTTGCCCGTCAGCAAAAAGCATCAGATACGCAGACAAGGCAAAGCCAAGAACCCACTAAAGCTCCAGAGGCTTCTGCACCCGGGACCCCCGCTTCTCAGCCATTTACCAGCACCGACTCTTCGGCACAGCCTGCGCCACCACTTCCGTCCGAAAACTCATCTGCTGCAACGCCAGACACTAGCGCCATCAAGACAGATGCTCCCAAAGAGACTGGTGCTGATCAACCGGCACCGGAACAAGCGGCAGGATCTACCCCGCCAGCGAGCAACGCAGCAGCAGAACCAAAGTCATCGCCTCAACAGGCCAATCCTTGTTCGATTCTGATTCTCTGTCCGCTTGAAAACACGCGCAAGGCCATCCAGCAGCATATTCAACAGGTGGTGCCTCACGAGGTTCCATTCACGATCAAAGCATATCCCGATATCGATGATTGGAGGGATATGGTAAACGAGGGCACTGGATCCAGCATGACTCACTTGGTTCTCAATCTGCCGAATGTCGACGACGTTATGGATGTGATCCAATACGTTTCCGAGTGCGAAGCAACTGCTGCGCCGACGCTGGTTCTTATTTCTGATCTTTATCAGAAGCGTCAAGTCAACCCGAAGATCAAAGAGTTGTCTGCAAGTGGGAAGAAGGTTTACACGGTACCAAAGCCGGTCAAACCTTCAGCGTTCTCGGCTATTTTCGACCCTGACAACAGGCGCGACCTCAGCAAAGATCGGAACCAAGATATGGCAAGGGAGATCAACAACAATTTCAAGACCATGTCAAAGATGGTCAAAGAAGTCATTGGCAACAAAGGCTATCGGGTATTGCTTGTTGAGGATGACGAAACGAATCGCATGGTATGTTTTCTTTCCTTTCAAATCGTTTTCAGTCGTCTGACATGTAACAGGTCATGTTGAAATACCTTGACAAGATTAAAGTCATGGCCGAAACCGCATCTAATGGCCAGGAGTGCACGGAAATGGTCTTCTCCAAAGAGCCAGGCTACTACTCCCTCATTATAGTAAGTATACCAGTGGATGCAAGCAAACTGGGAATAATGTGACTAACATTTCCGTACAGTGCGACATCCAAATGCCAGTCAAGAACGGTTACGATACTTGTCGAGAGGTCCGTGGCTGGGAACTCAAGAACCATTACCCTCAAATCCCGATCATGGCCTTGTCTGCGAATGCAATGACAGATCAGATCGAAGACGCAGCACGTGCTGGTTTCAACGACTACGTGACCAAGCCCATCAAGCACAACGAACTTGGAAAGATGATGATGGGACTACTCGATCCCAATCGACCTCTGCTTTTACTTCGTGATCGTCTCCGAGAAGACAATGAAAATGACGACAGTCATCGCGAAGAATAATGGCAGAACGCAACCAAAAAAGAAATCTTCTCCGCCTTGTTTCTTGTTTTCGAGGATAACGGCTTCACGCATTATCAACGACCAATACCCACTCTTTTTCTGCCTTCTTTCGCCTTCTCGTTCTCCTTTGCCTCTTCGGTATTCGTCGATGCAATATACCCATACAGGTCTTCCTTTCGCACTATTTGCGCCATGCTGGAGTACTGTTTGTTTCTCTTCTCTGCGTGGACTTTCAACCCACGTTACTTTTTATTTTCTTTTTCTTTTCTTTTTATATCCTATATTATGGACTGGGGTTAGGATTGGCAAGAGCCATCGGAAGGGAAGGCGCCTTTGGATGTCTATTATTGTTTTTTTTTTTTGTCTCGACCTGGTTCATGACCTTTGTCATTGTCATCCACATATTCGATTATTGTGGACTTCAGCCTTGCATCTGCATTCGGGCATTGTTTTTTTCAAAGTTTGGTTGATACCTTTTACCCTCTGCATCTACTTACGGGGCCGGAATTTGAGGCTTATGTTTTCTTGTTTCCTTGGACCTTTTGATACTTCCGGTGTGGCGTCAGTTGTTGGATTTTTTTTTCTCCTGAACAAATTCCTTCCATCATTGTCATTTTTCGTTTCTCTACTCCGGTCCTTTTCTTTATTGTGTGGCTGCTTTTATTTTATTCCTGATACCATTCCAAGCTTATGAGCACGATCTTGTTTCGTTTTCTCGTTTCTTTTACCTTCTGGGATTGTATTTGCAAATAACCCGAGATTCTTTATTTCTCTTATTGAGATCTTCTTTTTTCATGCATTAGATAATTTTATATAGTGATACTCCAGAGAGCAAGAAATTTGCATTTTCAGGACTCGTTTCACTGTTGGCCTTTTGCTTTTATGGGTACCAGTGTAAATACGTTTGTATACTAGTGACTTGTGTATAGTAGCCGACCGTTTAGATCTAATACAATTATTTCGCTATACGTCTTTTCTTGCATTTGGAACCTGATGGATGAACGGCTACTATCGGGACTGTAATAGTCCGCATATCAAGAGCAAGAGTGAGTGGCTAGCTGATCTGTTGTAGCCTGTAGCAAAGCATCATTCTTTGCTTCCCTCTCATCTACTCGTACTGCAGTCAGTTAGGTCAGTCTAGCGGTGAAGAGTGAGCAAAGTCGCAGCTGATCAAAACGAATGCATCAATCCCCGCTTATCAGGCAGGCAGGCTCGTTTCTTCATCCTCATTACGGTGCATATGTACGTTATGTATGGACGGGAGTGGGTATATACATACACACACATAAAGTACATACATACATGGTACATGGTACCGTACACGCGAGGCATATACGTACTGTAGAGCGAGAGGATAGAAGGATTGGTCTCGACTCGACTCGATGGTTGAAAATGAGGCACAAGAGTACTGCCCAAAGCTAGGCTATAGTGGAAAGCGAAAATGATCTCATCGTTCGGGGTTGGGCATACTTGTACGGGGTACCTACCTTCTTGGATGTTTAATGGATTGGACGTCTTGTCGATGCCAGGTTCCAGGGTGGTGATCCTGCGGGTGACATGTAGCCCAAAGTAGGTGGTAAATTGGAGAGAGGCCAGTAATCTCATGATAACCTACCAATGTAGACGAATCATGTACTCCAGTCGTAAAAGGCAACAGATGTCGCTCCTTTGTACGCCGTGTACGCCGTACGCCATACAATGAATTTCTGTAATACATACAGGAAACCCGGAAAATTGGTCGGCCTAGCGCGGAGCTGCATCTTTTGCGTCCGGTGCGGTGCGGTGCTCGGGCATGGTCTGCACTCTGCAGTCTATCGAGATTTCGAAATTTATCGTAATGGCCTTAAGGCAGCAAACTTCAAGTTTGATTGAAAAAGTATAGAAAAAAAGAGCGGAAAAAGAAGAAATGAGGCAGCGATGGCGTATATTCTTCGAGGTGTGGTTACCTTCATTCGCGTTGCTATATTCTGATAAAGATCGTTTTCTCTTTCACGGGCATGAAAGTGAGCGGTTTTGATTAGTCTCGAATCAAAAAGTTGCCCCAGCTGCGTTTTCGAATACGTAGTATATGGATATTGGAGGTGAGGAGATGGGCAAGGTATTGTGCGCCAAGCGCATCGGATCATCGTCGATATTATTGCAATCAGCTAGTCAGTCAGGCCAAACCGTACTCCGTGCTCAGTAGTAGGGTTCTTCCTCGTTCGTGGACAATAAAAATGATCTGATTAAGTTTCGTCCCCATGTCTTGGGCATTGCATTGTAATCGCGAGTCATATCCTTGCCGGGGCCCAATGCTCTCTTTCCCCTCAATTAACACTCCGTAGTCTCGTGCTCTCTGCAAGAACAACCAGGATGGGGTTAGAGACAACTTCCATGCCCAGCATTGGTCCACTTGGTTTTCGTCCCAATGGCGTCTAAAGCGCTTGTCCTGTTGTTCGTTGCGGCGGTCGAAATTTCTGGTGTTCTCGCTCTGGAGCAGCGGTGACGGCAAAACAGCACAGCCATGTGCGTGAGAGCGGAGCAGGCCATTTCTGAGATCTTCAAGCGCATGTACTCCCGTAGAAAAGCAAAAAGTGACTTGTTGCACAGTAGCTCATCCGCGTTCGATTCATGGGCTGCCTCGTGTACAGTAGCAATTGCATTGATTGTTCTCGTGTCCATTCAATTTTCATTTGGCCGATCTTTTCGTTTGGGTTTCTCCGGTCAGATTTCAGATTGGCGGTGGTCTGTCCAGTCCCAGCCGTCGTCCGAAACAAATAATTGTAATCTTCCTTTGGCCCATGCACAGATGTCCAACGCTTTTATGTATATATATATATTTTTCGGTTATTTAGCTAAAAAGATGATCTTCATATTACCTGAGACCAGTCTCGGAAAGGAAACTGCGGTTGCTTCCTTTTTTCGTCAGCCCCTCTTCGCTTTGACTCTTCAAGCTCTCTTCGATTGGGACTTACTGCAGCAATGACGTTTAAAAAAAAAATAAAATAAAAGAAAAGTTGGATAGCTCGGGTCGAATTGAGGCCGCGAATCTCAACACATGACTCGGGCGGAATATCGAGGTAGAGGGGCAGAATACAACATTCTGTCGTGCCTTTCTGCTATATTCTATCCAACAGGAACCCAATTAGGCAAGTTAGGCACCGGCAAGGATGTGTAGCAAGGCGACATCGTTTAAAGCATTGAAACACCTGGAATGGGCGACATTCAATCCATTGGATATCACGCAACCGTGTATCCGTAATCTTCTCCCATTTGATCATAGGAACCATCGTCAATTGCCTCCCAGCCACCCAGTACCATAAGTCGAAAGTAAATCGGAGTGATTGAGTAGGACGGGCAATGAGGGCTGAGAGTAGAGTCAACCGGGGAGAAAGAGAGATAAGAGGTAGTACAGTAACCAAAACCAAGACAGAAATCATTAGAGCACGAGAAAAATCTGCTTCCTTTTATCTCTCTCCATCCAACCCCTCCCACCCCATCTCATGATTTCAAATTCCTCTTCCTAAGCTCCCGAGAGGCAAAAATGCGTAACGGGGATGACGGAAGACCCTCCGAGTGGACGACTCGGAGAATCAGGCCCAACCCAGGGCCTGTGTCTCATGAAGCCAATGTTTCTCTGGAATTGCTAAGCGGGGTCAAAACTGGGTCCATAAACGTATTGATGAGCGGTAATCGGAGGAGGATTAGATTTGAGGGTTGGGATTGGAGGAAAATTACCCAGAAAAGAGGACGGGGTTAAGGTAATGAATCGGAAGAAGTGAGGGTGGCTGGACGAGGGAAAAGAGAGAAAATCGAGGAGATGAGAAGAAAATGACGAGGTAAAGCAGTCCGCCTGGCGGAGACGAGTTGAAAAAAAAAAAAGTGCTTCGCCATCCCGTAGCGGCCACTCAATGCCCAACCGGGAAGTATGGGAGAAGGACTAGGAAGCCCGCTCCAGCAATCACAGCGCCTCCCCTCCCTCCAATTTCTCTTTCCGGATGGTCTCTGATTCTACCATGAGCGTATTAATCTCTTTTCAGCTCATTCCGCCGGACTGAAAACCCTCCGAGCAGGGCTATATAAACCCTCTTCTCTCCCTCTCTCGTCCTTTTCTTTTCCTCTTCCTTTTCCTATTCTCTCAATCAGTTAGTCCTGCTTCGATTCAGTCTTCTTCTGCTGTCCTTCCGCAAGTCATACACCTTCCTGTCTTACCTTATATATCTCTCCTTATTCTTCCTTCTCTTCCATATACCATCCCACCAATTCACCACAATGGCTGCCACCCAGCATTACCAATCATACACTCTCCCAATCAATGTTCCCTCCAAGGCTCCCGCCCCGGCTAGCCTCTACCCCATCGGCCGGGTCACTGGCTCGCCGCCTGATGTCGACAACACCAGCATGACGGCTGGTAGCCGGACATCGGGAGGCTTTGGCTATAGCTCCGGGAGCGACTATGAATCCAGTAACGGATCATACTCGGGTGTCGATGTTGTCGATGTCCTGAACGACCGCATGCAGGAGACGTTTGATCCCACTCCATTGGACAGAGGATTGGTGAAGCAAGCGCAAACGTATGGATCCTCGCCTGCTCTCGTTTGCGATCCAGAATCGCCAGCATCGCAGTTCTTGGAATGGGAGAGCTGTTTCATTGCGATTGGCGAGGTGGATGACTAACCGTCATGAAAAACAGATCCGGCCACCTCAACGCTAAACAAAGAGAACTCATGGAGCTGCAAGCTCTCGCCCAGCATCGTCTGAAAGGCGCTCGTTCGAAATTCTCGGAAGGCATCAAAGTCGCCCGTGAGACGAAGCGTGACCTCGAATGGACCCAGAAGCGCGTGAAGTGAGTTTCAAGCAACTTTAATCCCTCCCATTCTTCCCCCATCTTCTTTCATCTCTCCCAGCCGCACAACATGATCGTCACTGGATTCCGCTCCGCCGATTGTATTCCGCCGCGCTCCGCTGTTGATGCCATTCTTGGCAGGCAGGCATTGTTCCACACGATCAAAGGGCTGCCATGTCTAGAGTTAGTGTTTGCTGAATGTATTTCGCTTTGCAGTGCTCTGAAGACTAAAGCCGAAGCCGCACACCCCGAAGAATACCAACGAGCCTCGAAGAAGTACGCCTTCCACGATGACGACTATTAAGACCGCATTCGTTTCGACTTGAATTTCCTTTGTACATTTTATTTTCTTCTGTATGTTTCACGACGGCGACAATCTCTCTTTTTCTTTTTCTTTTCTTTTTTTCTGCGTTTTTCAGTACAAAATCTTGGTTTTGGGGGTGAATCGGGTTCGGATTGGGTTGGACTTGGATTGCGTTTTTCTTTCACATGCTCCTTTTTGGGTTTTATGCCTGGCAGAGATCTTGGATATAGCGCTTTTTGATTTTGGAATTAATCGAAATATTCATCTTTCACCATATTCAACAGTGTAGGTTGTCGCCTTGGTTGTGCAAAGAAAACGGACGACGTTCGGTTTAACTCGAGCCAAATTTCTGGTTCGACCCACGCAGGAACCAGACATTCACTCGCGCTATGACTTTTAACAGAAAGAGGGGCGATCTCCTATCAAAGTGTACATGGTTGTTAAGAGTGTAGACATCCCACACGTCACAGAGTAATCGAGCACATGGACGACTCCCTCAAATACAGACGCTCAGATCCTCCCCTTTTCAGGTTTGATTACTGTTGTTATTATTAGGACATCGCCCCACGCAGCCCTAGTATTACGTACATGCTCTTGAATTATGAACAAACGCCTGAACAGTGCGGGATTTAATGGTCTCCAGAGCAGTGTGCTCCAAAGTACTTCGCACATGACAGCACGATTGCCTGTGGAGTCCAATGCAAATGAAATGGAAATTATTGGTGATGCAGGGTAGCCCTAAGTGCCGAAATAAAATGAATTGAAATGACAAGGACCGTTGACAAGTTCAGAACATCCTCTGGTCCGGTATTTCAATAAACGGATCTGATCCATAACTTCAAGAATGGCGCTATGGCTAAATATTTACAGAGAAGCTACTGGCTTGCATGACATATTGAATATTAAAGGGTGCTTTGAGGTTTCTGTGTGGTTATTAAAGATCTAATTAGATTTTCAGGGGGCTACATCGGACTATTATCTCAAGGCACATACCCGCACCGAACTATTGCGAACTATTCCATATTGAGTAAATACTAAGATGCTATCATTATAGTAACAATTTAAACGTGCATAGACATTAGAGAGGAGTATTCTCAAATAATACTGTTTTCCTTGTCCCGTTTTTTATTGTTTTCGTAAATCAAATCGATCCGGCGGTCGTTTCAGGCACGTAACAACAAGTATCATCGGAAATTGTATTGAAATACATCGTGTAGCACCGACGTATCTGAGAAAGCACAACCATGAGTTGAGCCATTTATCAAACTGTACCATTTGCCGGACGCTTACCAATAACGACGAGAACATGGGATTACCACCGGCTTCATTCCAGCCCAAGGATCCTCAATGAAGTTTGGCTGAAAGTAGACAGTGTCCTTGTGTCCAATCCTCATACCTTCCGCATATCTCGCCAGTTGATTTTTGTTGAGGAACTCGCCGTTCGGAGCCATGTATCCCTCTTGCTCATGCTGACGGGAAACAGCCCGTTTGTCCGATTCCATGTTGACGGTGGTAGAGGCACGACGGTTAGTGTCAGTCTTGGGGGGTTTGAGAATGGGCTGGCTTGATTTGTTCTCCGGAGCTTGAGCTGGACAGAATATAATTAGTTATTGCGCTGCTTTCAGTCTTTTGACACTTTGGACTCACAGGCGGAAGCAGATTCAGATGGACGCTGGATATCCTTTCCTTTCTTTCCCCGCAGTGTATCATCCTTGGCCTCACCGGAACCTGCGGCGACGGTAGGCTTGTTATCAGGCTGGCTGACAGAGGTACCAACAGAAGCGCTCAAATGACTAGCAGGAATTTCTGCACTAGTACCGCCATTGTTACCCTCAGTCTTCTTCGGTTCACTTTCGGTAGATGTGTGTTCAGCTTCCTGATAAACACGAGAATACCCCGTGGCTGCTTCAGATTGCGGATGGGAAATGGCAGCAGCAGGCTGGATTTCAGACGGACCAGCAATCGAAGCAACAGGTACACCCGAAGATCTGATTGGTAATTCCTCAGAGGTAGCAATGGCCGTCTTGATACCCACTGCTTCCTTCGATTCTTCGATAGAACCAACGGACGCCTGGCAATCATGGAAGTCCTCTTCGCTCGTTTCATGCTGCGCATGAGGACTCACGATGGCGCTTTGGCCTTCAAGTAAGTCAGTATTTGAGGCAACAGGGACGCCTGAAGCCTTGACAGGAGAATTATCGTAGACAGCAGTACTCCCCTTCCATTCTTCAACGAAAGCAGAAATGGACGCCTGACGAGTACGGAGGCTCTCCTCGCCCGTTGCAGACCGCAGGTGAGAACCAACAGGATTGATTTCACCTCCAGAGGCAACAGCAACTGAATCATTCTGTTCATTCGAAGACTTGATAGCTAGCTCCTTTGACTTAGCAGAGCCATCCTTCGCCTTTGATCCTCCACTGGAGTTAGAGGCAGAGACCCCACGAGCCTGAGAGCTCTTTGCATCCGCTTTAGATGCGCGGGATATAACGGCAGTCTTGTCGTGACCAGTTGTCGGAGCAGCAGGGGCGCTCGAGCGTTTCGCAAATGATTCCTTACTTTCCTTGTTGTCCATGACCTTTTCGGACTCTCCGGTAGAAACCGATGCGGACTTCTTGCGACCATGGCGGCTCTTTTTACCCTTCCCAGTCTGAGGCTGAGAAGCGTCTGCAGTAGCTGGCTGCCTTGTCGCTCCATCAGCATTGGAACCAATGAGAGAAGAGTCAGCCGGGGCAGCAAATGTGTTTGCAACGTTTTTCGATTCAGCCTCAGTGGAGGCTGATCCAGATTTGCCGCGACGATGCGAACCTTTCTTACCTCCGCGGCGCGAACGAGAGCCAGAAATGATAGCCAATTTGTCATTAGCAGCCGAGCTAGCAGGTGGCTTTGAAGGATCACCGGACGGGTTAGCAGGAGCAGCAGCGCTGTCCTTGTTGGCTTTGCTCGTTTCAACTTTTATGGAGCTAGGTCCAGATTCCTGACGAGCATGTGAATCCTTTCCTCCCTTTCTTGACGGCGAGCGGCCCTTTGCCCGTTCGATTTTGGTGGTAAGTGTACCCTGACCGGCGGAAACAGTCGTATCAGCCGCTCCAGAAAGGCCAGCAAACGGGCCCACCTGAGCAACGACGTTGTCTTCAATAGCCGTCTTGCTCGATTCATCATTAGTAGCGTTACGCTGACCTTCAGAGGTATTAATAGTTGAGTCAATAGGGCGAGAGTCAGAAGCGGGGTTTGTAGAAACAGTAGCGTTCTTCTGTCCCTCAAATCCTTGACGAGAATTCAAATTCTCCGATGAGTAAAAGCCTCTTGCCACCTCAGTAAAAGAAGTATCGACAGTAGAAGCGGCATGCTGGGCTTCAACAGAGCCAGCAACTAAGGCACCAGGGCGGGTGTCAGAGGCAACAGCAGACGGGCCCCTAGAAACAGTACCCTGCTTGGCACTCGCAACCTTTTGTTCGTCTTCAGCTGACTTGGATCCTTGACAGACGTGAGAAGCTTCCCCACCTCTTCTGGGCTGACCCTTGGCGCCTTTGACGTCAACGGCAGGACCAACATGCTGGACTTTGGAGGATCCAGTAGTCGAGCCAGCAAGGAGTGTGCTAGAAGAGCCAGGAGATGGGCCCGCAAGAGCAGCAGTACTGTCCTTGCTGCTCGCGATCTTCTGTCCGTCTTCAATGGCACCGGGTTCTTGAACAAGAGAATCGTTCCTAGCTCTTCCGCGGTAAGAGCGACCCTTAGTTCCCGTAGCACTGGGACCAACAGGAGCAGAAGTAGGTTGACTAGCAGCAGATTGACCCACGGATCGACCAGCAGCAGAAACAGAGCTACCGGTAGGCCTAGTAGTAGAAGGACCAGCGGCGGGATCAACAGTAACCGTATCAATGTCGCTGGCAGTAGTAGCACCAGCACCAGTAGAGCCGCCCACCACCTTCTGACCATTATTTACATCACCTTTATGTCCAACATCCACCGACACCTGAGCCTTCCACTCCTCAAAGATTGAAGACGTACGGTTACGGCCCTTGCCGCGTCCCCGTCTTTTGTTCGTAGTCTGAGCCGCCCTTCTTGGGCCAGTGGGAACGTTATCGTAATTGAAGTTGGCGTTAGTGTGAGAACCAGGATTGCCGTGGGCATTAGTACTGTTGACTGTACCCTGGCCTCGACCCTGGCCTCGACCTCGACCCTGACCCTGGCCATGGCTCTGAGATTGGGGCTGAGGTTGGGACCGGCTACTAGCCTGAGCCTGAGCCTGGGCTTGAGCTTGAGCTTGAGCTCTCAAATAGCCAGATGCACGAGTTCTGAGAGTCTCCGCTGGAACCCATTCCTCGAGGGCACGGAACTCGCGTTCGGACATGGTTCCGGGGGAGGGTAGATGGGAGGGTAGCGGTTTGGCGTTGGGGTTGGTTTGGGTCATGGTGGTTGGTATGAGTGTGGTTGATAGATTGGAGATGTGACAAGAGATGATCGGAGATGAAAAACGAATGAGAGATAAATGTAGTGATGGATGAAGAGAGATTTGGAAGAAGCTGGTAGGAGGGACGGAGGAGGGGATTGGGTAGGGGAGAGAGCAGTGAATGGAGGGCGTGGCAGCTGAACTAGTCACCCACCAACAAATTACCTTTTCTTTTGATCATCGTAGACGATGGAACAAATGCTGCCAACAACACTCTAAGTTTTAATTATACCAAACTAGACTACGTATATAGCAAGCCCTAATGCCACACATTGCTTATGTCCATGGATCAAGTGGTATATTATATTCCATAGAGATCTAAAAACAATCATCTGAACAATCAAATTCAGGCAAAGTCTTACTCAAAAATCCGCTCCTCCTCAATTGCCCGGTTGATTACACGTACAAAACGTCCGACCTTATCAACATCCTGCTTCGCCGTCTCAATTCCCAAGAGCACCTTCTTAACGCCAACTCCAATCTTCCCATCGTCGATGATACCACCGATCTCTTCCAGAGCCTGCGCAATCTCCTGAGGATCGAATGTCTCGGACTGTTCCATAACATGCCGCAATTCATCGTACGTATTGACGTTTGGGACCATGATGTCAGCGTTGAACGAGTTGTACACGTCGAGATTCTTCAGCACCGCGCGCTGCGTGGTGGTTGCCAGTACCAAAAGACGCCTGTCCTTGCTTGGTTGCTTCCTGAGGAAGACCATCAAGGTCTGCAGAACGGTGTTGCTGAAGCGGGGACCGATCGGGACCCAGTCGATAATTCGCTCAATGTTGTCAACAACGACGACACTCGTGCGACTCTTGTAGGCGTCTTCGAAGACCTTGCTAATGTGGTGGACCTTAGCCATCTCGTTGTATCCTACCATGTCCTCGGGACTGATCAGCTTGATGAAGGGGAAGCCAGAGTTGATGGCGATCTGAGCTGCCAATGCTGTCTTTCCACTTGCCGTCGGTCCGTGTAGCAAGACGGAGAATAGCGGCGTGGATTGCCCGACTTGCTTCACGAATAGTTCTCCTTCCCGCAGAATCTCGTTAATAATAGGAGAGTAGTGGATGATGCCGTACTGGATGCGACTGGATAGTTCCTCTTCCGACACACCGAATGCCGGTTTGACTTCATCAAGAGCGTGATGGAAGTCAGAACGGTTGACCTTCATGTTAATAACATCGTCGCCGATGCTGGCCATCGTGCCAACTTTGACATGTCGCGAGAAGGCAAACGAAGATGCTGACTTCACGAGACCAGCAATTTCGGCACCTGAGAAGTTTTTGGTCATAAGCGCAAGCTCTTCCAAGTTGACGTCGTGGTCCATAACGCTGTTGTCTCGCATCTTCTGGGTATGAATCTTCAGGATTTGACCACGTCCATGCTCGTCCGGGAGGGAGATCTCCATGTGCACTTCCAAACGACCAGGACGCAGCAAAGCTTCATCAATCATATCCATTCGGTTGGTCATACCAATGAGCAAAATATTGTTGAGCTGGTCTACACCATCCAGCTTGGAGAGAAGTTGGTTGACCACACTGTCTCCCACGCCGGTGCCACCACCACCTCCACTACCACGCTGCTTGCATACAGCATCCAATTCATCGAAGATGATAATGTGGAGTCCACTTTCCTCTCCCTTCTCTTTGTATTCCTTCTCCGCGTCGGCGAAGAGCTTCCGGATGTTCTCCTCTGACTGACCGACAAATTTGTTCAACACCTCAGGACCGTTGATAATTTTGGGTTCTCTGGCGTTCAACATTTTACCAATCTGCCGTGCAATCAAAGTTTTACCCGTTCCTGGAGGACCGTAAAGCAGCATACCCTTAACGTGTTGGATACCCAACTTGTCCACAAGGCCTGGAGGGAAAATACGGGAAGCAAATGCACGACGGAAGATTGTGCTAAACTCCGAGTCGAGACCTCCAATACCCATGTTCTCGAACTTGAAATCCGGCTGGATGATGGAGTTGGCCGCGGGCCGGCGAGCCGACGGCTTCATGTTGATACCGGTCCGTGCATCCTTGAAGAAGTTGAACTGAGTATGTCTAGTCAAAATACCCCTCGCAGTGGGATCTGTCTCAACTGTCCCGCCAGAAAGGTCTGCCTTCTCTGAACTCAGATCAACCCGCTGGACCGTCTTGACGGTCAACAAAAGCGGAATACTCCGGTGATCCATTAATATCTTCTGACCAGGAGCAAATATTTGGTTCTCAAAATTCTTGATCACTGTATTTCCCAGATCATCTTGGTCGTATGGCGTCTCAACTCTCTTCTTGCCGGCAAATCCTACTTCGATGTCTGTAGAGCCAAGGTAGGCCTGCCCGCCTTGACTAAACGGATCGTAAATTTGCACGTTGACAGAATCTGTGAACGCAACCCCAGCCCACGTCCGCTGCGGATCCGACATACTGATGTGTCCCGGTGGAAAGTTGGGGTACGGTCGTGCGGAGAAAACGAAAAGGCCGTTAACGAGGAGGAGGAGGTCAAGTCCGTCGCGTGTCGGAGGAAAATCAGATGGTGATACTGCAACTCTGCATATTGTCAGATTTTGGTCATTGAAAGGTAATAGAGGACAGCTTCTGAAGGTGGCTTACAGGTTCCCAAATGTGTAATTGTTATCCGGACTCTTCGCAGGCTGCAATACCCAGTTACCACCCCCGGCTGGAGGCTTCGCTCCAACCGGCGGCTTAGATGGCATTGGCATCTGACCTGGTCGTCCCCTAAAATCACCATGGACGTCAGTCAATTCGGCTTCAGCATAGCCCGGAGGGGCAACACCATACCCTGCGCCAGGCAACGGCTGACCATAAGATGGAGGGAGCCCTTGACCAGGTACCGAATAGCCCTCTCGCGAAGGAGGCCCTCCGCTCCTAGAGCTGCCGAAGGGATTTGAATAATTGGTGCGGTTAAACATCTTGCGTCATTCGACTTGCAAGTCTTCAAGAGATGCGCAATGACGTGATAAGTGAAATCCGCAGACGGGGGGTATATATGTATGTCGCTATCGAAGATAGTTATTGAAAAGGATGAAAATAAATGGCGTTCAACTCGTCAATGGGATTAGGCTGAAGCCACGCTGTCGCAAGAGCTGTTTCAGGGAACAGTAACCAGGCGACGCACGTTGGCAGTGTAGTAAATATGACCGGCTCTAAAGACGTTTCTAGGAAAAAAAAAAAAAAAAACTAAACGATTTGCAAATGGAGAGCTTGGAAATCAGGATAGGTTCAAAAAGTGGCGGAGAGAGCGCTGTTGGAGAGATGGTTGCATACATATGCTCTCCGCTCTCCGACCCGCCACATGGAGCTTCGTTTCCGCCGATCGGATAATCGGAGTAGAAATGATCCGTTATCAGTGCTGGACCCTTGACGTCGATAACCAAGAGCTGTTGTTCTAACACACCATTATATTCAACATGCCTCTGTGAGTATCGGCTTTTTTATGAGAAATTCCGTGCTAACATATATTATAGCCATCTCCTGGGAAAGAAATCATGGAATGTCTACAACCCGGAGAACGTCGCCCGCGTCCGGCGCGACGAGGCGCAAGCCAAAGCGCGAGAAGAGGAGGGAGAGCGCCGCATGCAAGAAGTAGATGCTAAGCATCGAATTCAAATCCTACGAGGAGAGCGCCCATATACCCCTCATCCACCACCAGCCTCACCGCCATCCGCCGCGCAACATGAGAAGAGAAGCCGCAGGGACGAAGAAGCCGGGCGATATAACAAGAAACGGAGACGCCTGGCTGGCGAAGATGACACGGATCGCGATATCAGGTTGGCAAGGGAAGAAGCGCAAGTCGCTGACAGTAAAAGGGCGGAGCTGGCTCGCTCGAAAACGAGCGACGCACCGCTTGAAGATGGTGCTGGTCATATCAATCTCTTTCCGTCCGAGACTGCACGCGCGCCTGTAGAGAAGAATGCTGAGGCAGAAGCAGAAGCAACTGAGAAGAAACGCAGGTATGAAGATCAGTACTTGATGCGTTTCTCCAATGCTGCTGGATTCAGTCAGTCTGTTGGCAAGACGCCATGGTATTCGGCTTCAGGGCGGGAAGCTGCTGCGCCAGATTCCATTTCTGGAAAAGACGTTTGGGGAAACGAAGATCCTATGCGAAAACAAAGGGACATGGCTCGGATGGATGCAAATGATCCTCTAGCGGCGATGAGGAAGGGCGTCAAACAGTTGAGATCGGTAGAGCAAGAACGCAAGAGATGGAACGACGAAAGAAGTCGAGAACTAGAAGCTTTGAGAGCGGAAGACAGAGAACGGCCACGTCGCCACAGACGGAGACCATCACCATCCAGAGGATCTATTTCAGAGAATAGTTTGGAGGGGTTCAAACTCGACGCATTCCCAAACAGACAGCGGGATGGCAGGAGTTCGCATAGGCATCACCACCGGCATCCGCATCAGCGTGATAGGAGTCGTGATCGCTCACGAAGGCATCATTCGCATTCGTATTCTCATTCTCGTCCACATCGTCATCACCGCGATCACCATGAGAGCAGGCATGATGATCGCAGGTCGTCTCGCAGACCATAGAATAAACGGCATGATTATGTTACGGATTTGCGCTTTTGGCCATGATAGGTCATCTAACTTCTGATTCCTACTATTCCAAGGGTGTATATGGGTAACATGAAAAGAAAAGAGCCAAACTTTTAATAGCCTCCATAAATCATTACAAACTCCATTTCTGGGATCCCTTACCGCCCTCCTGCGCATCCCAGTCGACGGTAATGTTCAGCGTGCGCGCATTTGGCTCTTTCTTCTGATAACCAACCTTTCCGCTGATGGTCTGGCCCTTTTTCAATGGCACGCCACCCTTCCGGCCGTGGTCGATGAGCAGAACACCCTGTTGCCAGTGCGTCTGGGTTCCATACGGTCCTGTAGTAAAGGCAACGTAGCCTTTCTTCTGCATTTCCGAAGGAACAGCATCGTCTGGAACCGTGGAATTTCTTGAAGGCATGAAGAAGATATCGAACCAAATGGACCAGCCGTCGAGCGTGTCAATATCTTCGTTAAGGGTGACCTGGAAGTCTTTCAAGAATGACAGCTCCTCAACGGTGATGGTATGCAATGGAAGCTTTAGGAAGACTGACGAGTCGCCAGGAACTGCGGACGGTTCGATGCTGCGGACATTTGCCTCGTCGTAGATGCCAGTGAGCATGCTCTTCATATTGAAGCCGTACACCGAGTGCCAGAAGGAGATATGCGAGGCAATGAAATCCGAATCAGCAAACGGAGCAATGCGGAGAGTAGCGTCAGATGGGACCATGAGTCCATCGGGTGCGAGATAGCGGTCCCTGGCGTAGATGACGGAGTCAAGCATGGCTTCGAAAAGCAGGCAGTATCCCATCCACTCAGACACGATAATGTCAACCTGCTGCACGGGGAGAGTAACTTCTTCGATTTTGCCACGAATACATCTGAAGATCAAAGGGTCAGTGAGATGACAAGATAGTAGCTGCCCTAGCGACATACGTAATCACATCACCAAATCCATTCTCATAAACGATTTCTTTGGCCCGGTCGATGATGTCTGAATTGTCAACAGCAATGACCTTTTTAGCACCGGCCTTAGCGCAGAACATGGAGAGAATGCCCGTGCCACATCCGACATCCAACACAACCTTGTCCTGGAAAAGGCGCTTGTTGTCATAGATGAAATCACGGTAGGAATCAGTACGGACGGCGTCTTTGAGCATGGACTCGTGGATGCCTATAGGGTTTGTTAGTCGAATGGATCCCAGCAATATGCACACTCCGGTAACGTAGGGCAATTAATCACCATTATATTGGTAGGACACGAAGTAATCCGAATCCGCCTCCTCAATCTTGTTCTTGTTCCTCGTCGATGGGCTGGCGGATGACAATTTATTATCCTCCTGAGTCAATTGTTCCTCCATCGACCGTTGGACAGCTAATCGGTATTCGGTGAATTGAGTCTGGAGACGCTCAAGATCTTCCTGCAACTCGACCACACGACGCTCAGCATCATTTCTGCCGGAAGCTTCAGGTTCCTCCTCCGAAATGTCGCCCAAACTGTATAAGAGAGCATCGTCTTCTAACACGGGCTTCATGTAGGCTTCGTCGTCGAATTTATCCGTGGAAGATACATCGGGGGCCGTGTTTCCGGCTTTGACCTGAGATCGAATGTAGTTGACAAGTTTGATCAGACCAATGAAATCCAAGTCTAGCAGAACAGGCGCAAAAAGTTAGCTGGGCCACATCTTCCGCTATGGGTCGAAGTAATGCAAGGTACAGAGTAGTTCAAACGTCAACAGCCTGGTGCAGAGCAGGGCACAGACGACAATGAATTATCAAACCTCGCAAGGAAGAAATTATCAATTGCGAGTCGAGTACACACCAAACTCCTTCTGAATTTTCCGGAGATCAAAATCATGCTTGTCCTTGCTCTCCTGCAGCATCGCATTCACATCAGGGTAGACCTTGTCGGAGAACAAGCCCACAATGGGCTGCGATTCTTCCTGATCGGGCTCAAGATCCTCCCAGCCTTCTTCGTCGGTGACGTCGGAGTCCTCTGCTGAGGTTGTCGAACGGGTATCTTCGTCCTTCGGAGGACGCTCGCAGGTTGGAAAGGTGGACATTGCGCAGGTAATCTCGTTTCTTTTCTTGCTGGCTTTTGTTTCTGCGTTTCGCACTATCAAAGTAATGAAACAATTGAAACGAATGGCATATGGAGGCAAGGAGAAAGACAAATTCTTCGTCTATCAACCGGGGATAAAAAGTGGGCGTGGAGGGGCAGTGATAAGAAAAAAATAGTTTATTGCCTTAATGGTACCTCAATATGCCTGAGGCATAAATATCCTGTTGCCCCGCTGTTTGTTTATTCACATGACACTGACCCGGAACTTGAAGCGATAACAGCATATCATTATCGTTCAGGTTCATACTTATTACCGGCATACCCAGTCCTTGGTTGTCTACAGTCAGAGCCAAAGGGGGAATTGATTTGTTCCCTAAATCTTCAGTTGGACACTTCAAAGCCCCGAGAATCGAATGGGATCAATTGCTGCTATCTCAATTACCCTAGATCCCTACTGACCGGGTCCCCCTTCGTCTTTATTCTTCCATCCCTGATCCCTCTCGGTTGTCTTTTCTTCCGATATACTTCGGTCAAAGTCTAGCAGATATGGCTTTCTTATTCAATCGCGGCCGACGTCAGCCGCTGGAAGTAGTACGGGCCATCAAGGACCTGCTGGAGAAGCTGCGCGAAGTCCCCAACACTCAGAAGGTCTGCGAGCCCTGACATTCTCGAAGAAACTGCTAACTTCTATAGATTGAAGAAGAGTTGGCGAGGCAGTTGTCTCAGATGAAACTGATGATTCAAGGCACTCAAGGTCCGTTGCTGCCCCTGGCATCCCGCAATATAATCTGTTCACACACTAAAGCAATCTTGCGCTATAGAGATCGATTCATCCCCCGAGCAGGTGCAGGCATTAGTCGGAGCTATGGTACACGAAGATTTACTTTACGAGCTAGCACATAACATCCACATCCTTCCCTTCGAAGCTCGAAAAGATACTCAGACAATATTCTCCCACGTCCTCCGCTTCAGACCGGCGCATGCCGCACACGGCGACCCTCCCGTCATTTCATACATCGTTCACCACCGACCAGAGATTATAGTGGAGCTTTGCCGCGGATACAACCACAGCCAGAGTGCAATGCCATGTGGTACCATCTTACGAGAGGCGCTCAAGTTCGACGTCATCGCCGCGATTATCCTTTACGACCAGTCAACAGATGACGAACCTGCGATCCGGCTCACAAATGTGCAGCCCGGTAACCCTCAAAATGGAGATGGTGTGTTCTGGCAATTCTTTGGATGGATCGACCGGGGGAGCTTTGAAGTCAGCGCAGACGCGTTCACGACATTCAGGGTAAGGATGATATCTCAGTCAATTTCCGGAGGAATCCAGGATTCTTGACTAACGAAAAAAAAAAAATCTAGGAGACTTTGACTCGACACAAGTCGGTGGTGACCGGATACCTGGCGGCCAACTTCGACCTGTTCTTTTCGAGATTCAACGATATCCTTATACAATCCGAGTCATATGTGACCAAGCGACAGAGTATCAAGCTCCTGGGGGAGCTTCTACTAGACCGCGCCAACTACAATGTGATGATGGCGTATGTTGAGAGCGGGGAGAATCTCAAACTGTGCATGAAACTGCTGCGCGACGACCGAAAGATGGTTCAGTACGAAGGATTCCACGTGTTCAAGGTTTGTATCTTAGATTCTTTTGCTTCTTTCCATGAGGCGCGATTGCTGGTATGCGCTAACCAAGGAATGCGACTTGGTAGGTCTTCGTCGCAAACCCGAACAAATCAGTGGCCGTGCAGCGAATTTTGATCAACAACCGGGATCGCCTGTTGAAATTCCTCCCCAAATTCCTTGAGGATCGTACCGATGACGACCAATTCACCGATGAGAAGAGTTTCTTGGTGCGCCAGATTGAGCTGCTGCCCAAGGAGCCCATCGAACCGGCGCAATCGGCCTATGATGGCGTCCGAACGACTACCGCCGTGGCCTAGACTTCCCCTCTCATTTCTATTATATTTTTGTTCTTCTCATTCTTCTATATTTTCCTTGGCACAGCTGGTTGGTTAAACTGTGTCGTTTCTTGCATTGTAGGCGTGCTGGCATATGGCCTATGGGAGTTATAAGCGGGAATGTGTGTGTATATTGGGTGGACTTACGGTGGATACGGACCAGACAAAGAAGTCCGAAAAAGAAAAAAATATCCTCAACAGCCGACGGTTTCTGTGATACACAAATAGACGCTAGTCTTCATTGGCAATCAAGTCATTTGGTTCCTGGCAGTATACCAGCGGTAAATCTCCGTGACGGGACATCAACGCTCAACGGACCCCATTCTAAAGCTCCCGTTTTATGGTTCAGTAATAGATTTTTGTTCTCCCGCCGGTCTGGACCCGGGGAAATTCTGGTTCTGGTGGGTTTCATGATAAAAAAACGTGTTGATAAAATGCATTGTGGGCAGCCCTGTTATTATTATTGCCATTGTTATTGCCTGCTCGTTTCATGCCGTTGTGCTGACTTGCAGTGGGTGTTACAGGAGAGCCTCAACCAACTGAAAAAGAGGACAAGTCGCAATTGTTTCCTCTCTTGATTCTATGTATGCTATTCTTTTATCTGCTTTGTATTCAGTATTCCCCAGTAGTTATAGTCAGTAGCTATCGCATAGAAGTCATAGTTCTATTTATATAAGGTCCACAGACCCGTGTGGACATAACGCCCCTTTGCGATCCCTGCGTGGGAAACAGAAGAGGCAATACAATTGAAATCATAAAAGGCGAAAAAAAAAAAAAAAAAAAAGAGAGAGAGAGAGAGAGAAAGAGAGGGATATGCGAGGTCCTCGTGCCTTCTTACCATCCCATCTGTTCACATGTGTTTCTTGTCTGTTTGATCATCTGGCATAATAGTCATCTTCATACTAGTTACATACACTAGTCCATACAACTATCAACCTCCGTGATGCCCATTTCTCGGCCTTACCAACTCCTCTCATTCTACCGCGGCTCGCTCTAATCGATCGATTCCTGTTATAATATTCTATATTATACATATTAATTGTCCTTTTTTCCGTCCATCTCGCGTGGTTCCCTTGCGCCGTCTCCTGCTCTCGAAATTCCTGACTCTGTTCTATCCCCGCCTCCCTATAACGTCGCCCCCCTTCTCTCTCCCAGTCGCCTTCTCTCTCCCAGCCACTAATTCAGTGAAAGGAAAAAGGGCGAGAAGAAGGTAAAAGAAATAATACCACAAGTCATGCCAAAAGATTATGGATGAGAGACCTACTTCATTCCCTGCGGACGTGATGCCATCTACCACTACGACGGCTACTACTGCTAGCACGGACTCGACTCTCCGCGCCGTCCCCTATGAAGATACCACGATCAGATCCGACTCCTTATCGACCCCCGGCGCCTCCTCCGTCGACTCCGATTCCAGATCCCGATCCATCAGCACCACCGGTTCGTCATCTGCAGGCGGTGCTACTGGCCCTGGCGGCGCGGGCGACCAGCCACGGGCCTCCCCGACCTCGTCGCATGGAAATAAATTCTCGGAGACAAGGCTGGCAGAAAAGGATAGCAGGACGATCCGGTCGGAGGGAGACAATACGGGCCTCAGTCTGCGCAGTATCCCTAGCATTATTGTCAACGATGCTGCCAGTCTCCGCCCCAGTTCGCGTCCTGGCTCTCGCCCGGGGTCTCGCCCCGGCTCGCGCTGGTCGGAGCGTAAATGGGGCGGTTTAAGGACTAGGAGGTCCGCGGAGCTCGACAGACCAATGTATTCTGCTTGTCCTCCTTCGCCTCCGCCTCCTGTGCCTCAGATGGACCCTCAATTCAGCGGTATCTCGCTCGATATTCCCACCGGGTCGTTGGACGGCCTTGGGCCGCAATCGATGAAGTTCTCCAAGCGCGGAAGCCTTATCAAGGATCCGTCACAACAGAAATCAGGGGAAGCGCAGTCGCAACCCGAACCGCAACCGCCACCAAGGCAGCCAGGACAGCCACAGTATGAGGAACAACAAGGAGCTAAAGAGCCCCAACAGGAACCTCTACAAGACGATCCACAAGGCCAACAGAAATCAGTAGAAGAATCAGAAGAACCTAAACAACCTGAACAACCTAAATCGCAAGAGCAACAAGATAAACAGCTGGAAGCCACACCAATCTCGCCTGCCTCCTCTGCGGATGACCAAAGTGACGTACAACAGCCACAATTCCATGGCGCTCAGCCAAGATTTCTGAAGCCATCGGCTTCGCTTCGTGTTAGGCGCCAAATAAGCATCCCGTCCCGAGCGATTTCTGCGGACGAGGACATGCTGTCGCGGCGCGTCAGACTGATGTACGAAAAGGGTGAGGAAAATGTGAGTGACTCGGAAGTGGCCGACTCGATGGCCATGGAGAATGGTGTCTTGTGGGAAGAAGCAGCAGAAACGCCTGCTTCTGACGCTCCGAGTGGTGCTGGAACCAAACGGTTATCAACTGTGAAGCCCGAACGAAAGTCCATGCTCAAGAAGGAGACCAATGAGCTGGCAGGTGGTATCGAGTACTGGCAGAACATCGGAGCAGGCGACGTCGATAGGTACGGTTTCATCCGTCGTCCTCAAACGAGTTCCGGCGACACTACGGAACAACCCAACCCGATTCAACGAGTTGCTACGAGTCTGCTTCTTTCGTCTGAGACCCCCCGGCGGAAACACTCGATCCGACCTCCGTCGGCCCTGGCAAGCAACCGCTCCTTCACCGGACGTTCACCCACACGCAAGTTCTCTGAACCTTCGATCCGTCCATCCTCTTCCCAAAGTACATACAGCTCGCCGATGCGGCGGTCAACGTCGAGATTCCGCCACGCTGCGAACCATCTTCCGCACAACCGTGATCGCCGGTTTACAGATGAGGCAGCCGACATGCTCACGTTGCCTGTAGATGCAGTTGACTCTGCCAACGGGCTTGATTCTGCCGCGGCACGCGCCATGAAAAGGAAAGAGTGGGAACGAGAAGATAAGTGGGCCAAGATGGCTCGACCATCCAAGAAGAACAAGGACGGCGGCGGCATGAAGTTCGAGTTCGATACCCAGAGTTCAAAACTCATCGAACGCACCTGGAAAGGTATCCCTGATCGATGGCGCTCGACAGCATGGTACTCGTTTCTCGAGACAAGTGCCAGAAAGCGCAGCGACAGTCCTAGTGAAACAGAGTTGATGGAAGCATATCATGAGTTTCAGTACGTCTCGTCGCCGGACGATGTGCAGATCGATATCGATGTGCCACGGACCATCACCAGCCACATCATGTTTCGGAGACGTTATCGCGGTGGACAACGGTTGTTGTTCCGTGTTCTGCACGCCATGTCGTTGTACTTTCCGGATACCGGTTACGTTCAAGGCATGGCAGCGCTGGCTGCGACACTATTGGCTTATTACGATGAAGAGCATACATTTATCATGCTTGTTCGTCTTTGGCAGCTACGGGGCTTGGAACGTCTGTATGAACACGGCTTCGCTGGTCTGATGGAGGCTCTCGGTGACTTTGAACGAGAATGGCTGGAGGGTGGTGAAGTCGCCACCAAGTTGAATGAAAATGGCATCCCACCAACGGCCTATGGCACCCGCTGGTATCTAACATTGTTCAACTACTCGATCCCATTCCCGGCTCAACTACGGGTCTGGGACGTCTTCATGCTCCTTGGCGATGCAGACCCAACACCGTCGCATTCGGTCCTCCCGCTTAAAGGGTCTAAACAACCTCAGACAAGCGGCTTCGGTAAAGGATTAGATGTCCTTCATGCTACTTCCGCAGCCCTCATTGATGGAATGCGTGAGATTATCCTCGAATCGGACTTTGAGAATTCCATGAAGGTTCTCACTAGTTGGGTTCCGATCAAGGATGTCGAATTGTTCATGCGAGTTGCCAAAGCGGAATGGAAAGTCCATCACCGGAAAAAGTTTTCATGATCTCAATCAGTTTCTTTCTTTTCCTCTGTTGTTATTCGTTGCTGGTGCAGCGAGACAACCCCCTTACGCCTAATAATCACTCTTCTTTTTCCTCTTGCGCAGAGGATATACGCACGCAACCGAATGATATCTTGACGATTTCGATTTCGAACCGAAAAGGAAAGGAGGTCTTAATCCTAATTCTCATGAATACCCTGATTTATATATACCTCTTGTTTACGCTTTTCATATCATGATTCCTTGGTATCAGTTCTGGTCCGGAAGGGTACCTGACAGCTTCGTCCCTATAGGAAATACGATTTTAATACCGGACTTTGGCCTCTGATTTTATCTTATTCTGAATTCGTTTTGAATTGCCTGAAAAGGAGTTTGAAACGATTTTTGAGCAACCATTTTGCTCTTTTTTGCTTCTCTATGGGAAATAGCTTGATTCTGGTATGAGCCTGAATACTATTGCTTCAAAACCGGACTTTAAATGGATTGATCCTTACATAATTTCCTCTCCTTTGAAAGAGAAATGATTAATATACGCTGATCCCTCGTCATTATACTCATCTACTTGTTTGTTTACTCGAGCGCCAAAACCACATTTTTTTTTATTCCACTCTCTACTGTATCTATCCTTGCACATTTCCTCTCCTTTGTCATTACTATCTAAACTGACAATCCCTTTGCCTAGATTGCAACCTCACTCTTTTCCCTGTTTATTCCCATGTCTCGTTCCATTTGATCATGTTTTGTCTACTGGTTGGTATGTCATGATACATTGTTACCCTCCTTACTGCTTATATCTAATCTCGTTCTCCTTTTTCATGTTTCGCCTGTTGTTTACCCTAGACAAATGATTTTACTACTCACTACGTTACTATTACATTCACTGCCTATGTGGCATCCAATAAAAGATCTGAACCTGATTATTCTGAGGAATTCTTCCTCCTCACTGTATCAACGAGCCACTGCTCCGTAGACATTCTTTACTGAGTCGCACCTAATTTCATCTAGAACCCCTCAATACGCGCCGTCCTACCCTTCGCCTCACACATCAACACTCGCCCCCTTCTTAACCAAGAACGTTACAACATCTAAATCTACCACTGATTAGAATTGTACACTGGAGCAAGTTTGTATTTGCATGAGTATCTACATACACTTATTACATGATATAGCCCTACTCGGAAAGCGAAAACCCCAACATATCCCCACTGTCCAGCAGCAGGAAATTCAAATTTCAACCCTTGTTTATATCCCGCACGTCAACTTCGATTATCTCCCCTCGAAAGCTCCGCCCATCCATCCCAGAGCTTCCTCCAGTAACACGCCTCCGCAGCAGGGGTTAGTATCGCTCGCGGAATGTTTGACGTTGTTGTTGGCGGTCTGCTCTGCTTTGCTGGGTTCTGTACAAGATTTTCTATTGCTTCTGGGAGGTCTGAGAAGTTTCGTTCGACCTCTACGTAGTTCTGGTATGGCCCTGAGGGAACGAGGAGGTAGTGGTGGAGTTGTATGTATTGGAGTTTGTGGGCGATCATGACGGAATGGCATGCGTGGCGGTATTTGAGGGATGCTGAGTATGCGCGGCCTATATATCAATCAGCACTTATAACTATAAAATAACTTGAGATGGGTATATATCGACAATGCTATTCCATGGAAAGGAAAGTCACCTTTCGGCTCCAATCCAACTCCACATCACCCCATTTCTGACCTCATGCAATGTCCAGCAGCGCACGGCGTAGTTTGGGCGCAAAACTTAGTTTACCTCTCCAGACTACATTTTTCTCTATTTCGGAGAAAGACAGCTCAGACTCAGTAGCAGCACTGTATCCACAACCTGTGTATAAAGGTCCGATATCATTGCTTGACTTTCGGTTGCTTTCCTGGAATACATCCATACTGGATGTTCATTGGCCTTCACGACGTCTAACAGTCCTTGACAGAAAATGAACTCTGTATTTGGAATGGCGGAGCGGTTTGGCGTAACGGATAGAACATGGTACATAGCTGATAGAGCCGCGAGGGTTTTGTGGCTGTGGCCTTCGCCTTTTGCACGGATAGCGATGATATAGAGCTCTCCGTTGTGGACCCTGGCTCGGGTCATGCCATTTTCTAGAGGTGTGTTCTTTTCAGGTCTTTAATAGATATGCCTGCTCGTTTCGTCCAATATCCAATGCCTCGGTGGACGTCCTCGTAGAGACTTGGGAAGAAGGCATTACATTGGTATTTTGTTTAACTGAGATTGTGGACGTCACGATGGTAGTGGTATGTCCCGCTCGAGGAAGAGGCGTTTTTCGAAGGGGCAAAGATGAGGCATGAGAGACACTCTGAGCATTGGAATGAGGTGAATATTTGACAGGTAAATGGCCCACGGGAATCAACTGGATGAGTAACGGGTGTACATTATCGCAGTCTGAATCCATCCCAAACCACGTCAAATATACAAACACAAAAATGACAACCGTGATCAACACCAGCTATACCCGCTGTTAAGACCATGGGCTGTTTGGTCACATATCGAGACCAGAGTATCAAGCAGTCCCAAATGTGAGTCAACAAAATCCCAGGTCCTCTAGCCTTATCTACCCAATTCCTAGACCTCTTATTGACCCATACTAAAGTGCCGCAGTGAATCCTAGCCACCAAACAAGCGCTCTCGCTTAGGGTTTAATACGGAAATGATCTACCGCTAAGGCTTCCCGTACTGGACCTTGGCAGATGTTATTGGTGCTTGGCGAATCTTGATTAACCGGAGGTATCCACTGGGCCCACGTGGTGCTCGTTTCTTTCAACTGAGTCGCCAATCACATGTGATTGATGGGAACATCGACGTTTTTCCTTTTCGGTGCAGTTTCCTAGTTGGGTCTATTCAAGGTATTCCAGCCCTCATCCATACTATAGTAGAAGCTACCGTCAGTATTATGTCATGCTACAGAGTAGGTCTCTATTGTTCTCTCAACAGCATAATGATAGTGCATCGTATCAGGATCGGACCCTCTTTATTTGACTACTCGCGGCGCCGCGAGTAATCGGTATTTCTGGCTGGGAGACAGTCCTTGTGTCACTGTACTATGCGCCTGCGGACTTAATATTAATGTATTGCTTTGCATGGTTCGATCTTGGCGACAAGTAGGCACCTAAATCATATTCAACTCACTTCGACGTAACATAAACAGGCTTAGGCATCTGTTTCGCGACTTGTGGCTTCGGCCTAGTTTCTTCCTCAGATAAACCCTTTCTAACAACCCCCATCTTGACCACATCATGTTAACACACTCTCGGTCACAAAGCCTCTACATGTTTACGGGATCCTGGGAGCACCAGCTAGCCGAAGCAATTCAGAACCTTGATTGTATAGAGCACACTGAGCCTCGACAGCAACCTAAGCCCATACAGAAGTGTGAGCCAATACAGCAGTGTGATCATACAGTGCCATCTGAGGGTATGGCATTATCAATCTTCCAGAAAGCTTCTTCTCTAAAATCTTCTTTCATCTGCCATCGACCAGCCAAGCCTGCTTAGCCTTGAGCTGCAAGAATCTTTATCAGCATTTTGGCTGGGTGCTTCAAGTTGACTGTCTGCAGTTCCCACCCTGGTCTCCAAATAAGGGGGCTACTATAGGGATAATCGTAAACGGAGAAGCTTCTTAATTCAACCAAAGGATAACAGATGGGCATACTGCCCCGATTGTTAGAAACTACATCCGCGAGGATATTTTTCTGAATGTGGATTAATGATGAGCCCTCCAACCAAAAGGCCATGCAATTGGAGATGGGCTGAGTTGGTGAACATATGTCCTTGTCTTACATTAACTCTACGCAGTCAATAGCAAATTGTGGAATACCTCTTGAGTGATGGATGGGGTCGGGTGATAGATTTCATCTCCCGGGGTCTTTTTGAGGCGACCGGCGATGAAAGAGGCGAAATATGCCTCCTACATGGATGCAAAGCCTACTCAACGGTTATGGCAAAGGCCAAATTCTCTCTTTCTGAATGCGATGGTTTGACTGTCAGTTATCGATTTGAAGTACCTTCCGGTGTCCTTGCTCTGGAGGAAAAGTCTCAGGAATCCGTATATGTCTATTCTCAAGGAGGATTATGGAAATGGCTACGCAATTGCCCCCCCCCCCCCCCCCCCCCCCCCGGGACGACTGGGACTATTGGCCGTGGCTGCGATGAAAAGGTTGTCAGGCAGGATACTCTAGGGTTGATAGTGGTGACTGCTTATACGCAATTTAGGGGAAGGAATTTGGCCTACACCTGACGAATTTGGCCCGTTTAGGCATTGGGCTGAAAGCATTCATGATGGTTCTAATAGATCTTGGTATTACTGGTTAGTCGTGCAGTTCAATGGAACTTGCCTTTTGCTCTCTCCTTTCTTTCCAGCAACCCACCTTCTAGTCTCATCCTCTTGTCTTCTTTTTTTCTCTTCTAATTTCCAAGGTATACTCGAGAGGGGTGCCTAGGTACTGGTCTATTACATTGTAACCGAGAAGCTCCCAGTTGCTCTAAGTTAAGCTAACAAAGGCAACTGGTCACCATGAAACAGACAACCTACACTACCAACTCTCGCTGTTAGGGAAAGCGAGGTCCAATATCTGCATATTCTGGTGCAATTATTTGAAGAACAAGTCAACGCAGGGCATGGGCCTATCATGAATGCAATAAGAGGGTACTATCTGTAAGAAATGAAGAAACCTGCGGAATTGAAATGGCTCGTGTGGTAACTTTTGGGAAAGAGCCATATAAGGAAGGAGCGGACAATCTCCAGGAAGGAACCAGGTGTAAAGAAAACGGCAATAGAGCTATACAGCTGAGTTTCCAGCAGCCTCAATAAAAAGGAAACTACATCATCTACTGAGCCTGATTTCGACGTGTTTCTCTGGTGTTGGGCGCTACTAGTAATTGCAACTGTCCGCCATGGTATTCCTACGGCTTCTCTCGTAAAAGAAAAAAAGCGACATTAGCGACTACGGCGATGCCAGTTTACGAAGTAACGATCGAATTTTGGGTGTAACAATTATATAGGCCAGTATATTCTCATTTAAAGATGCAAATCGACAATTAGTATAATCGAGCTGCAGATCAAATCCCTTTCCCAGGTCTCATGTATCCGTCACTCAATCAACCCTGGAGTATCCAGACAGACCACAGATGCACAGCAAGTGGGAAAATCTGGATACCTGAGACCAATTTAAGAGGTATCCCAGTACCAATCCTGCATGACCTGGGACAAATAAGTCTTCACTACCGATAAATGAGCCTCATAGGTAACATATGAGATAAGTATCCGTCACTACCAATATCTAGCTGGGAAGCGCAAGCTCATGAAGCAGAAGCCAGTTCGTTCCGTGGATATATCATCACGTGACGGACGTTGCCCTTTTTCCAACGCTCTTCGCGCCACGGCCATTGACGGTTGTAGCCTGCCAAGATACTGAGAAAAATAAAGATATAGACAAATATATATATGCAGATATTGAGAAAGATCAGTTAATCTCATTGCACGCTGTCACGCACAACTGAACCCTGCCTCGAGCGAGACGACGGCACCGGTGCCGGCTGATGCGTGCCTTGGGCCTTCCGTTTTCGACTGGGGGAGCTGTGGTCCTCTGAAACACTCCGTGAGTGGGCGCGTGATGATGCCGGCGTAGGCTCTTTCTCTCTTTCTGGCGGTTTCGCTGTAGCAGATTCCTGGCTTGCTTTTCCACCTGGCGTGGACTCTTGCGACTTTCCAGACGGCGGCTGTTGCCCTGGCGGGACCCAATGATGGAAATAGATAGAGTTCGATTGACGTGGTCGGTACTGATATTCCTTGTTTGCGGTGAAATGAGGTGTCGAGGCGGGTGGTGCTTGTGTATATTGTTGTGTACTATTGCTAGAAGGGATCGGAGGCTGGGGCAAAGATGAAGACGAAGCAGGACCACTGGAAGGGAACGGAGACTGCCCGAGGGATTGCTTAACAGGCGAAGAGCCCCGGGATGTGTTAGGTGGTTGTGATGGCAAAATCTCTCCAGGAGATGGAACAGGCGGTTGTGGGTTGTACAATGTGTTCGGCGGAACGGGATGAGAATGACGATGCAAATCAATCGACCCTGAATGCGAATGTCGGTGCGTAAAATCCGGCCCTGGCGATTGGTGGTAATGGTGATGCGGATGATGTTGCTGCTGCGGAGGTGGAGGTGCAGGAGGAGCAGGCGGAGGAGGCATCGAAGCCACCGCAGGCTCTGATCCCTGTGCCTGTGCCACTGAATGCGACACATACTGCTGCGCCAAATCTATCGCAGCCAGCGGAAGCCCACCACCACTAATCCCAGCAAAAATCAACGGAACCATATGCGGTGGCACTCCAGCCTGCAAAGCATCACGCAGCATACTATGCTCAACCACGCGCTGTTCCAACCTCAGCGTCTCCTGTCGCGCCTTTTCCTCCTCCTGTTTCCTCCGATCTTCCTCTGCTCTTGCCTGCAACCATAAATGCATCGATGGATCTTTGTCCGCGGAGTGCCATTGCGTCGACGGCGGGGGAGGGAGTTTTGGCGGCGTATGTACAGCTGTCAGCTGCGGGGGTGGTAAGGTTCTAGAGGGCGGTGGAGGTAGGCTTCTGCGCGAGGAGTCCATATTTGTGGAGGAAGGGGCTGTGTTCGTAGTTGTATGTGTATTCGGAGAAGAAGGAACTGAGGGCTGACGAAATGGGGCGGACGAGTCGCGAAACGAGGGGATGGATTGGCGGATAACGGAGTATTCATGGGAGGAACCTTTAATCCCATTCTGCGCCATATCAGCCTGGGTGGGAGGTTTCAAGGTGAGCAGCATGATAGAGACAGGTGTAAGCTCCAATGATGTGCCATCAAGTGCTATCCATGATCAACAAGCAAGAACGAACATCAATGAATTGTCGTCAATATCATATGCGGCCAGTCGTCATTGCTATCATCATATCATTACAAGAAGGGAAAGGGAAGAAAACAACGATGAATGCAAAAGGAGGGAAGCAGAAAAGGATAAAAAGAAGAAAATCGAGGCCTAGAAAACGAGACGAAGAGGGGATTTCCCGATCGGGCAAGGTCCCAAACAGGAAGGGGTTAAGCGCCGCTTACCACATCGGAACAGTCTCCACTCCCCGCTAACCGCATCAGGAACCCCGCTAAGCGCAGAGGGGAATCCAGGAACGATTTCCCACACAGCACTTAATTCAATGTAGTAGATTCAAGCCTGCGTTGCATATTAAGATAACACCCTCGCATTCTATATCCTCACTAAGCCCCCAGAAAGGAGAAGAAACCAAAAGGGAATACCGAGGTTCTCCCGACAGCCAGAAACATCAGTGGACCATCCCCAAAACGCCCATTGCGTGGCGACGCCTGGAGCTGACGACAAGAGTGGATTAGCCTCGCTAATAAGATAAGAATTCCCCCGTCCCAAAGTTTATGCACTGTAAGCAATCCTAATTTCTTCGGCTCGGACCGATTGCTCAGTGAAAGTACGAAAAGCACGGAGAAGAATGGACAATGCGGGCAGTTCTCCGTCCTTGCTTGTGCTAGATGCATAATTCGGCCCCACGGCTGCGCGTCCTGGAAATCGTCCGGATTGGACGGGTCAGATCCCTCCAAAAAAGGGCGAGTCACAAATGTGCTCAATACGGACGGATTGAGGTCTATTATGATTCATTGAGATTTTCCTACCTTAAAAAATAGATAAATACATCCAAAAAGAAGCAAAGTCAAGCAAGATATGGCTTTTGTCGTTCCAAGGTATATACGACAAAATACTCCCAAAGCAAACCTTCTACATGCACGTACATACAAATCTCCCCGCCGGGTATCACTTGCTCAGATATCACTTGCATAGTTAACACCTCATTCATCAAGAAATCAGGCTTCCCGATCAAACCGACTCAGCACTTCTGGCGGAACAGTAGGAATATACTTCCTCGCGCGCTCACGATTCGTCCCGCCCCATCCAGCACCATAACTGATCAACATATCCGTGCTCGTAGGCAAGGAGAAGGGAAGTGTCATGGACGGGTCCAAAAATAGCTCGGTGGTGCTGCGGTCGTCGAATCGTGCCGCCGTCCCTGATCGTATTGAGCCTGGTGAGGCCATGCTTCTCGCTGCGGGTGAGCCGTGCCCTTGCGGCGTGTCTTTTGGTGGAGGCGTTTGAGGACGTGATTGTCCGTCCGTTGTTGTGGGAGCCGATTGTGCAGCAGCACCTTCGGCAGCTTTGACTTTGTTCTCTTGGATCTTTTCCTGCTCCCGGAATAGCAGGTCATAATCCCGTTGGAGATCAATGAGAAATCGCATTGCCGGCTTGGTAAGGCCCTTTTCGCCAACTTCAGGTCGATACGATTTGACCGTGTGAAGAAGCTGCGCTGGTGTCAGCTGTTGCAGTTGCAGTAAAGTCGTCACGAGCGATTCGAAGTCGTCGCCCAGCGACGAGAAACATTGCAACCACTGCAGGAGCTGGATCACAGGAGCCAGATGTCGCCGCGCTGCGTCCATAGTGCTCTCACCAGTACACGTCGTCGACCCGTTCTCATAGTGCTCCGGTTGGCGGTTGTTAGCCCGCGCCCAGTCCTCCAGTGCTGAGATGTTCATACGGATCTGCATCGCTTTCGTCCGTGCCAGATATCGCTTCGTGGTCATGATACGGTTGAAAATCTCCGCGCTGACCCAGTACAGAAGCTGCGACAGAATCTGCGTCGTAATAACCGAATGCACATCATATAAGTCAAGCACAAACAGCGTCGACGACAGAAGCGACGTAATATTGCGTGGGGAGATCTGGGCCCGCCGCCGCGGTGACGGGGGTCGGAAGCGCTTTTCCGCCGGTTCTGGCGGTTTAGC
Organism: Aspergillus intermedius; assembly: GCA_039880815.1. Lineage (NCBI taxonomy): Eukaryota > Fungi > Ascomycota > Eurotiomycetes > Eurotiales > Aspergillaceae > Aspergillus > Aspergillus intermedius. The sequence continues at coordinate 257,168 of JBDODA010000006.1, read as the reverse complement.
CTTGGACTTGCCCCGGAAGAGCTTCCACTCATTCTGAAAATGTACGTCTTCAAGACCGGGAATCGTCTCATGGTCCAGCATAGCAGGTTCCAACACCTTGTTCATCCGACGCTCAGCGTCCCGGATGATCAGGATGAAGATCTCATTGATTAATTCCGCCAGGTGCTGCTGAAAATCCACGGTAGCTTCCATCAACCCAGTATCCTTCTTCAGGTAGTGAAGCAGCAACGTCGCATTCGACATCCAAAATGCAAGTATCGTCATATCCCATTGATGGCGCTCCACCACGTCGTTAATCTTCTCGGTAGCCGACACCAACAGTTGCTCCAGTAGTTCCTCGCTAGCGTGGTAATGGGCATATCGCGCACTGAGGAAGAGTAGGTTGGCTGGGACCGGTTTCTGGGAGGGCGATCGTTGCGGCGTCATGTTGGTGATGATGATATCCAATATCCATTCCAACTCGTTATCCTGGAACACAAACATTTGATCGTGCAAACACTTGTCCCATACAAACTCCTGTTGATCCTCTTCGAGATCCGCGTCGTCGGCAGACTATGGAGAACATATAGTTAACTTAGCAGAACCAATAGAAAAATGAGAACAACTCACATCAAGTTTCTCGTCGAGCCCAAGACTAGACAAATCGACCTCCAAGTTAATAGCACTCTCTTCCATCATCATGCGCCGTTTCATTCCAATTTCCGCAATCTCCTCTTCAAACCGGCTATGCCCAAACCCAGAATCGTAGAAATCATCGTCAACCGCGCTCCCAAAATGGTATCCATTCTCGTTCAGATACTCGGAGATCTCGCTTCCCGGCTGCGCGAAGTCAAACGCCGTCCCACCAGACGACGACTTGATATCCGGCGACGCTCCATGGTCCAAAAGAATCTTGGCGATAGTCTTATGTCGGTTCGTCATAGCCCACATCAACGCGCTCCACTGATTGCGATCCTGCTGATCGACATGCGCGCCGGCGCCCAAAAGCTCCGAAACAACTTCTTGGTGTCCCTGTCACACAATTAGCCAAAAAAAAAAAAAAAAAATAAACACAAGGAGAAGGGGGGGATACAAAGCAACTAGCATAAATCAGCGGCACCGTCCCCTCTTCATCCGGCATATTCACATCCACAAACTCCCTTGCCTTCCCGTTCAACAACTTCCTCACCCGCTCCACATCCCCATTACTCGCCGCCATATTCAATCCCCGCTGCAGAATATCCTTCTTCTCCAACTCCTTCAACTTCTCATCGTCCGCGATACTATCTTCGTCCGCGCCTAAAGAGTCGACTTCGCGATGCGCGGCCTGCGCCGCAAGCATCTCCATTAACCGGGCGTCGCTGTCTTCGAGCCGTGCGGTGTCTTCGACATCCTTGTCGACGTCGAGCATGCCACGGCCGTATTGCGCTTGAAGATTATGTTCGTCGTCATGCGAGTGGTCGTCAAGGGCGAGGTTGAAGGTTAGGGGTTTTGCAGCCACCGGGGTAGTTAGGAATTGGGACTGGCCTGATCACACACGTTGGTTAGCATGCCACTTTGACACTGGAATAATAGGAGACAGACCCATCCAAGCATCATATATCTCCGTCTCCTGCGGGAACACGGGTACCGAGCGACGGTCGTCCAACGACTTGGGCAAATCATCGGGAAGCGTGGTGGTGAGGGTATGTCTTTTATTCGGAACGCCAAGGGCGTCGTTATTATCATTATCGGTATTAAGATTATTCTCGTCGCGACCAAAGTCTAGCGAGGACGAGGCCGCGCTAGTCTCGTCGTCCATCGTGGGCGTGGACAGTGGGTAGGCGGTAGCGGTGTCGACGTCGGTGGTGGTGGGAGTTATGCAGGAGGGCGGGCACATGCAACTGAGCTGTGTTCAACTTTCCGGGGGAATCGCGATATATTGAGAAAAATAATCCTCCTCCATGAAGGGAAAAATAGGAGGTAAAAGAGCGAAAAAGAAGTGAATGAGTGTAAGTGCAAGAGCCGGGAGGCAACGAACAGGAGAAGGCAGAAGGCAGAGTGGAGGGCGGCCTAACACTACGTAGGTCAAGAGTGGCAGTTGATGCATTTTTGTATGGTGGAACTCCACTACAAATGAACCTCAAACACGCTCCTGTTAGAGGTACAACTTCTCGTGAGTTTATATAAGTTGATTGTACACTTTTTTGCAGTGGTACATGTACACCATTAGCCATTATTTTGTTGTAGATACATAGTTATGCTGTTTAGTCCATCCCAATCAAGTAATGCAACAAATAGTCCCGGATAGCCCCAAAGCATACTTAGCAAGAAAATGCAGGAAAATTCCACATAGAGTACAGAAAACCACACCATATGCGACAAAAGAAACCCCATACTCGATGCATATGCATGAATCCATTCGAATCCATCCCATCCATCCAATCATCCCAACCCCATATCGTCAACAAGCACCGGAAATGCACATTAGTCAATCAGAGCCGAAACAAACGAAATGGATCAAATGACAAAAGACACAAAACAAAAACGAGTGCTGCGCTGAGATGCAATAAAATACACAATAAAAAACCGAAACGAATGCGAGAAATGCAAGAGATGCGACGCGAAATAGACATACAGAACAAACTGCAAAAGAGCAACGAGAAAACAAACGAAAGAGAAACGGAGGAATAAGGGAATAATAAAAAAAATAAAAATAAAAAACAGAGATCAATCAAGATCCCGACTGCGCGCCTGGATTCCCTCCTCATCCAACGATGCAATCCAAAGACACCGCTCAATAACACCCTGTACAGGCTCAAACGCATACTTCGTACTCGCATCAATCAACCGCAGCAGATTCTTCACAATCCTCGCGGTCGTGCGATGTCTCTCAAAGTTGATCAACGGTTCCCCAGCCTGCGTAGTGACCTGCGCCGGCTTCTGCGAGTTGTAATTAAGGTCATGAATGTAAAGGCCAACGAAAGGAATACAGCCCTCCTGCAGATTCGCAGTCTCCATCTCCACACGGAGATCGTGAAAGTTGCGAACAGGCTGGATCAGCGCTTCCATGTCTTTCAATAACCGCTTGTCCTCAGGCAAAACGAGTGACCAGGTCTTTTCCAACCGGGCACAGTTTATTGACGAAAGCGCGATAGCGATCTGAAGCATAGTTGCATAATTGCACATCCGCTTCGCGTGCACCGCGACATGAATGAACTTGCTGATCGTTTGAACACGCTCATGGATATCCTGCGTGAGGACGATTTCCGAAAGTACCCATTTTACCATCAGATTGAAACGGCCTACCACCAGGTCAATACCGCGATGGTGTTCAGTGGTGAGGAATTGAACCCAGTTCAGGGTTGTCGGGGAGCCACTGCTCCAGCGCATATCGACCAGGTCGCGCCAGTCGATCTCGCTCAGTGCTGCCATCTCCACCAGTGTTAACTGCTGGGCGAGGAGCTGTGATTCACAGGCGAGGATGAAAGGCACGTGGTCCACGTCAGGAGCAGCAACAGGGCTTGGTTGTTGTTGGCCATTCTCGGATCTCGAGAGCACATCCTGCTGCATCCCGATGGTTCGAGAGGGACCCGCTTCTGCATTCCTACGGCTTGGAGACGGATCAGGCGTAAGCGGCTGAGCCTGGACAATGACAGGGTTCAACGGCGTGGCACAAGAAGTAACAGAGCGCGGATTCTGAATAGTCATCGGAGGAGACGGGGGTTGTGCAAGGGGATGAGGTGGTATCCCATACGACGATCTACCCAGCCTAGCAGAATCGGTCGAAGGGCGTCCCTCCAATATCTCTCGGCGATCAATGACATCAAGGGACAACTCAGAAAGACGAGTCCGATCCCGGGGCGCAAGAGGTCTGGGTACAGGCACTGTCGAGCCCCGTGGGATACGACTGATACTTTCTGTCCTGCTGATGACATCCATCGACGGCCGCGATGAGTCCCAGTCAGAGGTATCAGTATGGCTGGCACGTGGTGTCGCCGCGGGGTTAGTAGCGACGCGACTTAGCGCGGGAGGCTTCTTCATCGATTCATCGCTCAGTCCACGCTCGAGCAAGGGTATAGAAGAGAAGGACTCTTCCGATCCCGCAACAGAGTCTGAGTAAGGGCGCACTGGACGCATCCTTTCCCGAACTTGCGAATACGTCAACGGATCACCAAGATAAGTAGGCCGTCTCTGGAACCCATCATCATCGCCGTTCTGCCGTACTACAATAGGCACATTGCGGTGATGAGGCGCAGACGAGGATCCCTCCCCATCAGCTCTCGGAGTCTCGGGCCCATCCCACTTGCCCTCCAACTTGAGCAACGTTGACTCCACACCCCCATCATCATCATCGGGAATCTGCGCAAACTTGGCAATAGCAGCCTCAAACGAACGCCTTACGTCTTGGCTCGAGTTCGTCTGGATAAGTGAGTACCGCGGGTTAGGCGGGATAAGGCTAGTCTGCCGTCTCGACTGCACGTCTCTAGTAGAGGCAGTGAGGTTGCTCTCAGCAACGGAGATGGTTGATCTTGACCTAAGGTAAGACAATCGGTTTTTGCCATTCTGCATCTTACGCAAATCACCGCCAGGGCGTCTACGTAGGATCGGGCCCGTAGGCGTCTGCGGTTCATCCTGGAGAACGTTCAAGTCGGCAACGAGGGGCACTGGCTCCCCGTTCGCGCTCGGGGGCGGACGACGCCTCGAGATGATACTTTGGAAGGATGCATACTTCCGAAGGCGAAGTGAGGGTGGTGTCCTCTTGCGGAATGACGATGCGCGACCAATGGAAATCGACCTTCGCGAGGCGGACGAATCGGAATCATTATAGAATGTCTTCGACTGCTGGTGCGATTGTCCCGCGGGGGCGGAGTCGTCGTAGAAGATTCGCAGCGAGTATTCATCGCCCCCACGGGTAGATGGTACGCGCAAAGAGTTCGTCTTCGGAGTTGCTGTACCATTTCTCGCATTCAGGAAACCTGGGGAGTGCTCAAAATCGACAATTGGTTCTCCATTCGCTCCCGGGACCATCGGTATGTCCAAGCCTGTATCATCCACGATAACAATCGATTCACTCCCCATCGTCAACCCGCTTTGTGACCTGGCTTGCGAGGAAAACCTCGACGGAGGTACTTGCAGACGAGGCGTGGACGTTTCTTGTCGCGGCGAAGCTTTTTTCGTCTTTTCCTTGCCCGCGATAACTTGACGATACTGCTTCAAGACTTCATCACAAAGAGTATCAATTCGTGTCGGTCTTTTGGACTGCGCGGTTGTCTTGCGATCCCGGTAGTAGTCTGATCCGAAAGCCACATTATTAGGGAGTGTTGACGTCTTCCCACGCAGTGGTGATCCGGAATATCCCCGGGTATGTCGTGAGATACTTTGGCTACCATGTTTTGCCCCGTTTATCGCTCTGCGAATCGATCCAATAATGGTCTTGACACCCGAGCCGGAGGTTGTTGGTTTGGACGTTCCGTCCGTCGTACTTTGACGCTCCAGACTAGGAGTGACAGAGCCTAACGGTAACGGCGGTGATGGAGGCGCCATCATTGTCATGTAGGATTCAGCGGGAGGGTACAATGTACCTCGAATCAAGCTTGCAGGATCCAGGACTTCCTGAGAGCCAATGCCCCACTGATCAAGCTTGAGCAATGGTAACGGAGCGCGATCATCTCGAACCGAATCAGAGAAGCTCCCACTGCGCTTGTGGGCATGGGTATACAATGGGCGGCGTTTTGTAGAAGCCGCTGCTGACGACTTGGGTGGCGGAGGAACATGAGCGTACTTTGCTGGCGACAGGGGCACAGGATGCGGTGCCGACTTGGGAGGAGGGTCCGAGGGGCGTTTGTGGGATTTGGGTGGGAATGAGCAGGATGCCGCAAGGCAATGGTCATCGCTGTGTACAGTCACCGGGACGCTTTGGTTCGTGGCCCCGGAATGGGTTCGATAATGTTGGGCCAAAATAGGTTCTTGGCCAGCATCCACGTTGACTGGATAAGCAGCATCGTCACCTGTTCTCAAAGCCAACCCAGGCTGGACGAGGTGCTGAGCGGGTTCCCCCTGGTTGCCGTCTACTGTCTCAATGAGTCGTCCACTTGGAACAACAGGGCTATCCTGGTGATAATATGCTGATGACAGTTCTGGGGTATCCCAAATCATGGCGCACTTGCCATGCCAGCAACGCTTGAGATCGATGATGATCTTCAAATCACTTGTCCCACCGTTTTCCCGAGATTTAACATCATTATAGAGCAAGTTGATGATCTCGCAAAAGTAAACCCGAAGTTCATAGTCCTCTGCGAAATCATCGGCGAAATAGTTCAAAATCCAATGGCGGAGCGCCGCAAATGTGCGGATACGAATGATCCGTCCATCGTCTTGCCAGCGGTTGATTGCCCACTGTAGTCGAGCAAGTAGGAGGCGTAGAAGGTGACTAGGAGAAAGGTAGGAACGATAGGTGAGGAAGAAGTCCGAGACGAGCTCGTAGTCCATGAAAGACTCCGACGAGATTTGCGCAACGATGCGCGCGGGAGTCGCGGCGCTGAGTTCCTTCGTGCCAGGAATATACCGAACCACTGATTCGTCGTCCATTTCTGAAACTAGGGTTTCGAAGACAGAAGGCTCGATTGGCTCCTTCATCTCGTAGAAAATAGGGACTTCCATCCCCGTAGGACCTGGACTCAGCTCTACACCAGTACTGGACAAGATGGAGGAAACGAACGACGGCCTCTCTGGTATCACGGAATCACTTAAGACATTGGACAACGGATGACTATTTAGATTTTCGCCAAGAAGAGGTGATGTGCGAAAGTAGTCTTGGGTCGACCCACGCGAAGTCTGCAGGGCTGGGCTTTCAGTGTTATTGAACTGCGGCAGCCCCAGTCGGTAGTGAGGAATAGAAACCTCCAATGTCGGGAAGGCAGAAGGCTCTTCTGCAATGTCGCTCCTCCGTCGATCATCCGATCTGTCAATGACGATGCGGTGATACTCCCCACGAGGTCTGATGCTTGAGGTAGACTGGTGTTCCGAGATTGTAGAAAAGGAATGTGGTCGTTGGCGGTTCTGCTGACGGTATTCAGATCGTGCTGATCCCGTGGTGACCGACTCGCCATCATCAACGGCGCTCTCTTCTCGAGTCACGCCCGGCTGCAATTCGGACAACTGCGAATTCGACCAACGAGGATCGTTGGCACCTTGGCCACGGCTATGCGCAGTATTCGGATGTAGGCGCTCGCTTTGCGACGGGTCTGTCGAGGAAGAGAGGGGTTGTTGTTGTGCACGAGGTTCTTTTATGGACAGATTTCGAATCGGCCTAATCCGGTGTAAAATAGTCATGTCAGCTCTTTGCTTTTCTCGCGCCGCCTCTTATTTCCTCTCTGCTATGTAGAGCCACCCCGGTCGAGACAAACAATACCTAAGAAATATTTTCCCGTTCTGACCGACGCTACCCACGGTGAAATGCGATCCTCCCCTGCTATTCGCCGCCGTATCCCGCGGACCACGTTGCGTGAGTGACCGCTTGAGCGACAAGGGTTTCTGAAGAAGCTCATGGCTGTCCCTGGTACGCAGCTGCGAGACCTCTGCGGGTTTCTCCTTGTCCACCGCCGATGATTCCAAATTGTTCTTCGAGATGTTCCCTCCCCCCTGTGCTACTGTGTTCACACGTCGTAGATGGGATGTCGCAAATGTCGATTCTGTTGCGCTACCGGAGGGTTTCACACTGGAACGGAATCCGGCGGGTTGAACGGAGGACGACGCATGGGTATCTGTCGGGGGATCGCGAACTTGGCGCTCCTCCATCGCGGAAAGTGTCGTATTCAAGCCTCAACAAAGAATTGCCTGTACAAAAATAAAATGACGGATAAAAATAAAGAGCGTCGAAACCAGCGACGGAATACTCCTCTTTTCTTTTTCCGTCCTCTCTTTGCTTTTTATCTCACCCAGACCTCGGTCTCACACACGCGGCGAAACAGACCCAGAGTGAAAAGAAAAAAAAAAAAAAAAAAGAAGCCAATTCGCGAGGGAAAAGGAAAACCTAGCGCATAGACAGCGCAAGCCGGAACCTGAAGCTGTACTCGTGACACAACATGACCGACCAGGCCTGGAAGGAGGGGAGTAGCGGTAGCAGCAGTTCGTATATGATGTATGCTGGCCGAACCAAGCGATGTAGGCTAAACTCGCTAAGAGAGCGCGACGGTGCAGATCTCCATCTGAAGATTAATTAGTGGCAGATTTTCGGGGGCAAGAAAAGCGCGAGAGACGGCGATCGACGGACGAAAAGGGAATGACGAATTGAAAATTGAAACTCTCGCTTGGATCTGTTTAATGATTGACGATGGAGAGAGAGAAGAGTTGAAAAAAAAAAAAAAAAAAAAGAGTGACCGAGGAGGAAATGAAAAGAAACGGCGCGGTGGAGAGAGAAAGTCACGCGGTTCGTTTACCTTTTTGATGGGGGTCAACGGTGGGCAGAGGGTTCTCTGTATATATGGAGGAGTATACAGGGGCACATTCATACGTAGATAGGAAAATAAAGGAGTTAATCTGTATGAACAGTGATGTAGTGCTACTACTGTACTATGTAGGATGGAATGCAGGTGTATCATCAAAAAGTATGCTGGCTGCAAAGAATCTTAACCATACAAAACATCCTGAATTGAAACTGGGGCTGTCCAGTCATATCATATTAAAGTCACCAGCATTATTTATTCTTAGCAGCAAAAGCGTTCCTCCGGCGCATCTCAATGGAGCCCAACTGACTATTGAAGATCCGGCCGGACTATTAGGGGAATATCCTCCCTTTTCCCCCTTTTGTCGGCCGTTAACTGCCATTGCTCCAGGCAAAAATAGAACCCTATGGAGTCATAATAAAATTGAAAGAAGTCTCGGAAAATAACAGTCGTCATATTACCTCGAACCACATGATCAAAAAGGAGAACTACTCCGTACTGATGTAACAGGTGCATGATTCAGGTACCCCCATCCACTGCATAGAATCATACAAGTTCTGTATGCAACCCATAACTCGTTACAACAATAGCACGAGGCCTCAAAATTACCAGAGCTTACAAACAGGCTCCCGACTCGGACATTGAAACGCCTCTTTAAATTCTCGAGAATTTGCCATGGTCCCCTACGATTACGTTAGCCCCATATCCTATCCGAAAACGAAAACGTTGAAGGGACTTACAATTATCCGAGCAGGCTTAGGCGCATGTGGGTCATTGTAAATAGCTGACTCGGCCGCCTCTTTAGTAGTTTTACTGCACCACCAATTGGCATACGAGATGAAAAACAGCTGCTCCTTGCTAAACGTCGACAGGCCAGGCAGGAGAGGGTCGGGCTTCGAATCGTCGCGCTTCTTCCACGCATGGAACGCCGCTCCAAGACCTCCCGCATCGGCAATGTTCTCGCCTAGGGTCAGGCGACCATTGACATGCAATGGCTTCGAATCCGGTCCTGTGACTGTGAATTCGGAGTATTGATCGACAAAGCACTGTGCACGTTCTTCGAATCCAGCCACTGTCTTTTCATCCCACCAATCGGTATAATTTCCAGTTTCATCATAATGGCGACCGCTTGAATCGAAAGCTGAAAGTGGATGTCAGCGATCTCATCTTCGTCCTGAAATAAATGATCGTACTTACCGTGCGAAAGCTCATGTCCACTCACCGCTCCAAAAGCACCATAGGTCAAGTACAAAGGCGCGGTCGGTCCATAAAATACAGGAGACTGCATAATTCCGGCCGGGAAAGCAATCTCATTGCCAGGTGGATTGTAATATGCGTTGACGGTCGGGGCACTCATGTCCCACTCATTCCGATCAGTGGGCTTGCCCAATTTGGACCATAATCGTTGTATCAGGAATTCTGCGGTGGCAAGTTGGTTCTCAAAGAAAGTCTCGCCGGACAGTTTCAAGTCCCGATAATACTCTTCGACATCGGATGGGTCCATTACGTCCGGGCTCTTGGTGGGATATCCAATCTTCTGAGCAATGTTACCAACCTTTTGGATTCCCAGCTTCTTTACCTCAGGAGACATCCAGGAAGTTTGGTCCAGCGTGAATACGAAACGCTCCTTAATGTCGGAGATGACTTGATCGCCAAGTCCCTTGGACGCACGGGAGAAAGATTCAAGGACATAGAATCGACTCAAACTCCAAGGAAGGCTCCCGTCGAGCACATTGATACATTTACGCCACCTCTCTTCCGTGGCTTGGGGGTCTTTGCCATCTAGTTTGTTGTTGAATTCTCGGAGCGGCCGGACTTTAGGGTCCTCGATACTGTCCGCAAACGATTGAATTACCTTCCATTTGAAGAAAAGCTGGAGAGTCTCGCGGGATGTCTCGCTGAGGATACTCGACAAAGATTCCATGTATGATGGTGAACCGACAATCAAGCGATCATTCTTGTAGCCGGATGGGGCCAATGCCGAAATAATGTCAGAAAGTGAAATTTCTGGTAGTAAGGTTTCGGTTTCCTTGATGGTTCTGGGGTTGTAAGACTTTGTGATGTCTTCGCGGGTCTGTGTATCAGGCGTGGCATTGGCAAGTTTTGCCTCAAATGTCACGACATCCTTGATGCTCCCTTTACTGGAAACGAAGCTCTCTAGTACTTTCTCAGCAACCTTGGTATATTCGGCCACGGTATCCGTGTTGTTATAATACTCCCTAGCAGGGAGTCCAATTTCATCTACCGGGACAACGAAGATGGCAACAGAGTCCGGATTACGGTCGTCGGGCTTTACATGTCAGCGACGCAATGAGGTTTGAATGGTCACATAGGGTTCCTTACTGAAACAGATGGAACAATGAGCGCCTCAACGTTAAACTTAATCAGTTGCAGCACCGCATCGGTTAGGTTTTTCTTGACATCCCGGTTGGAAACTCCCTTTATGGAGTAAATCTCCTCTAGCTGAGCCAAAACATGCTCCAGCGGCTTGCTGCCGCGCTTGTTGATGGTGGATTCATCCAGGCACGCTTGATATGCCGCCTTCAATTTGCCGAAGTTCTCTTTGTCTTCCGATGATGGTGCGTCTGGAGACTCCAGAATGTGACGAAGCCGCGTCTGAGCATTCTCTTCCATTGCAGTGCCCGCAAAAATTGACCCTTGGTCCGGACGCATGTCATGACGAGCTCGCCAACCTCCGCAGACATATTGGTCGAAGTCATCGCAGGGGTCGATATTGGCGAAGTTGGGGTCTAAGTTATAGAGGATTTCAGATGCCGCGTGGATACATTCGGGGGATTCGCAGAGCGTAGGGGCATCAGGCCATGACGAGTTCTTGCATTGGCTGTCTAACTCTATATTTTGACCATATCAGCGCTAAGAGTAACGATTGGGTATGGAGGTGAGAGTTGGTACCAGAAAAGTAGTTCCAGAAGAAGTAGCCACCAAACGCCAAAAGCAAAGCTGCACTCAATCGAAGCAGCGTAGACAATCGCTTTCGATGTTTATCAGGCACAGCTCTGATGGGATGTCGGAAGAAGTCATCGGCGGTGAATTGACCAACTCGCGTCGATCCATGGGGATGTGGATGCTCCTCATCCACAGTATGTGATACTTCTTCTATGAGATGCGCCGTCTCAAGCTCATCCGAGCTCCTAGTAGAATTAGTATGTGGCAAAGGATGAAATGGAGGATAAAGGCTGTGTTTCACGCACTTGAAGTTGGACATGGTGTATTTCCAGGGGCGAATGAGACACCTAACCCACTGGCACGAGGGCAGTCAAGGTATATACGGAATTTGGTCAAAATAGCATTGAAGACAACTTCATTCAATACTCAACTCACACAGTGCGTTAAAACCACGACGACTCGAGCATGAAGTTATATTAAAGGTGACAAAGCCGATTGTAGTAGCGATGGTGATGGTGATGCAGAGTCACATGTCCAGCCTCGGATGAGTCAGCCAATAGGCGGTCGAGAATTGAATTCAGGATCGAGAACATCATCATGGGAACCCCATTTTTGAGAATATGAAAGTCTGGAAATATTTGGAGTTTCGGGGAAAGTAACCATAGTTCGACTGTCTGAAACCCGGGCCCACAATCTTGATAACCTTAAATCTAATGAGTGGTGACAGTGAATGGTTCACGATCAGAAACGGATATGGGGTAGGACCCATCTAGAGATATGATTAACACCAGAGTATTAGTTAACTAGTCTTCCAAATTGAGCCACGTGAGATTCAAGAACCCATGGTCATGTGCCTGGATACCGATCGGGGACGAGTTGTCCGTACTTCCTACGGAGTACACATTCTCGATTGTACGGCTGTTCCCGCTGTCATTACTACTTAGGGAGCACAAGACTCGCTGCTTCTCCTTACCGAAGTACTAGTGTATCTACCCATCGTTGCGTGTTTGGTAATGGTGATCTTCTTGTGCCCTGCAAGGAGGATTGACTCTATTGTCAAGTGGCTTCCGACCGAGATAGCACTGCGATTGATATGCTGGGCTCCGCATTGAGGTCCTTAGCAGTCCAGAGAACTGTGCATGCGCTTACGCTATCGCTCCCTGTTTTCTTCGGTTCATAGAAAATATGTACGGACAGTATCCGCCAAAAAGACCCGGATTTCTCTCAGCAGGCACCGCAAGGTTCAACTCATTGGGCAAAGATCAACACGGGTAGGTTGTAGGCTGTGAAATGCCGGCGAATATTCAAACCAATAACGCATTCTCATCTCCGACTCCTTTTACCGGTCTGCTGCCAATGCACTACGAGTAATTTATTCTTTTGCAGGATTAACGGGAAAAAAGAACCCCTGTCCGTGGAGAATGCTTAATTTTGATCAAGTCCTTCCCTTTTCAACGGTCTTTCCAGGTTATGCAGTGGAGCTTAGGGAAATAGAATCCCCTGTCACGGAGATTAAGGGACATAAATAATACTATTATGGTATATAGTAAGGCGGTGGTACCACTGGTAGGACGCAAGAAAAATACCGGGCCAGAGATTGACACATGACAGGAGTGGAGTGCCAAGACGAGCTTCTGGTAGTGAAACGCCACTGGGGAGAGCAGCGACCGGGAACGCGCCCGCCAAACACGTGGTGCGGAGAACTGCACACATTCTTCTTCTATCCGAGTCATGTGCTCATATGCCGGGTGCATGCATGTAGGGAACATTCTGGATAAATTACTGAACATTGATTGAGGTTGAGGAAAAAGAGAGTATCACCAATGTATCCGACCACGCACAGTGTACTTTGGCATCCTAGCACAGAGTGGATATAACATAGATCGAGTCAGGTATGATAGATTACACAGTTGTCCATCAAAATATCGGCAAGGTGTATCTGATCCGCCAACAAACGAAAGAGTACAAATGTCCGGGTTAGTTTTCCGTGGCGCGGCAGTCTTAACTTCTGCAGAGTTGATCTTGATGAAAATGCCTCCATCCACTGCGAGCTGATTGGTCGCGCCACATCGGCGACCTCAATGGCGCAAGATACACGATGACCCGCGGTATTGTATGTTTGTGCCAAGATAGACAAGGAGTACAAGTATAGAAGTACGAATGTTATATATCCTATCTGGATGCACACCTGCAAGTGATTCCTGCATGTAATTAGATCAAGTGGTACCTGTGCCCTCAATCCCTAGTATATATCACATATGCGCTATTGAACCTTTGTTGTGACATGTACAATATACTGTAATCATACGGTAATACCCTTGTTTAGCGCGCGCGACGGATGCGCGACGGATGCAGAACCTGAAACCGGAACGTCGGATAGGCCGAGTCCGGGGCCCCCACGCGGCTTCCAGAAACCTGCAAATGTACAGGTACATGTACCAGATTACAGTAAAGTACGGGGTATGTATGTGAATAACTCATGATGAATATCATGTGCAAAGTACATACTTGTACAATGTACGATGTACAAAGAATAGATACACCCAATTGTCGAATAAAGAATAACAACTGTCAGAAAGTAAGGTTTGGCCCATGTCTGTATGTATTGCTGATCTTCTCTGTAAGGTTGCCTGTCCACGCCGAATGATTGGATGCTGGCGGACAATAGAATTTGTCAGGTGTGTAGAACCAGACGTATTTCCTGCCCTACTGCTGTATTAGCATCGGTAAGTAAAATAGAGTATGCTGGTAGCAAGAGAAAATCCAATCCTGAAATCCACAGCTGAACAAAGAATCCCCCAACAGAGTTCGTGGGTCGCAATGGAGAATGGGATTATTGAAGACAATTCCTCACCTAGAACGGCCGATCACTGCAAGCCAATTGGGACTTGTCAGCATGAGTGGGCAACAATTCAGGCCAGATTGAGATAAAAGAATGCTATTATTACTCAATGGCTCAGTCGGGACTGTCCTGAATGACTTCTGTATTTTGGGCTGTCATTGTATCATACCCGAGTACGAGTCAATCATCCGTGAAGATGTCACCTCTCCGAGAACGAGAATAGATTGTAGAATTCTGTACTCTACTTGTGTACAATGGTAAAGGGAAAGAAAGAAAATTAGAAAATAATATCTCAATTCAGCAAGATTAAGTAAAAGAAAAAAAGGAAAAAGAAAAAGAAAAAGGTACGATAACACACAATACCACATCTCTCGATCGCATCTTTTTCTTCCCCCCCGCCGGTGGACTTGGGTGGGACAGCTCCGAGAGATGTACGACTCTCTCACTTCCCCGTCGGGCTACTGCTCTTCTCGGCCTTCTCTCTCCTCCACTTCTTCTGTTCTTCTCTTTTTCTTTTTTTTATTTCTACTCATGGTGACCTACTTTACCTCCTCTATTCTTCTTTTTCTTTCTTTTCTTCACCTTCTCGCTATAATTCTATCCTGACACATCCCTGTTGTGTCGACTACTGCTTCAGGGTATCCGCTTCGACTGTCCCCTTCCTCCAATCTGCGCCCCCATCCTTCGCTGCAAATACCCTCGATTTGCGCTGCGGTCAACCACGCAGGTGTCACAGGCTAAAAAAAGAATTACCCTGCGCTCGCCCGAAGACTTCGACTATCTACGAGGGGACCGAAAAGAGTATTCCCCCTTCTTCCGCTCGTCGTTGATCACAACCCGCGCCTCTCCTCCCTTCTTCAGGTCAGTTTCGATTTATTTCGCGTCGCATCGCCTCGATCCGGTATTGAAACCCCTTTATACCATACCTACTCAGCTGTGCTGTCTTGTATAAGGGGGAGGGGAAAGTGTTGGATATTTTCCTGGGAGTTGACCGTCACCGGAAGTTGTCGGAGCTATTCGCGACACAACCAAACGCAGGAGCGTGTTCATTTTTCGACTGTTGAATTGCTTGACCCAAGTATTTTTGGGTCTCACCTGTATGTTGCCTGCTACATTCTCGATATATTTTCGGGAAATGATAGGTCCCCTCAATGGCATGTCTAAGCTGACACACTGCTGGCGAAACAGAATACATACCAACACTACCTTGTCCCAGTTAGGTCAGTATATGCGGTCAATGTCTGAAGCCTCACCTGTTGAGCGGTCATTGGCATTCGTCAAGATCCACCCACTCCAGCATCAGTGCCCTTTTTTTTTTCGAATTCGATATCATACCCTTGCGCAGCGATATCAATTGCTAACGTTTCCTCAGAACTAGCCAACACGGTTATCAGCTCACAATGGGTTGCATGAGCTCCAAGACCGCTGATCCTGTGGAGAAGGAAGCGGTGCAGCGAAATGCTCGGATAGAAAGGGTTCTGAAGGGTGATAAGAAAACCATGGACCGGACAATTAAGATCCTTCTACTTGGTACATTTGATCAAAACATGCCATTATTTACTCGTACTAATTGGCCATGATAGGTGCGGGAGAATCTGGAAAGTCCACGATCATCAAGCAGATGCGCATCATTCATTCGGGTGGCTTCCCGGACGATGAAAGGCATCAAACACGCGCTGTCATCTATGCCAATCTAATCATCGCCTTTAAGGTCCTGCTGGATATCATGAATGCAGAGCACATCAACTTTGAGCATGACTCCACAAGGGTCAGTAGGACAGAACAACAGAACCCGTTCGCTTTGGCTGACTCCTTCCTAGTCATTGGCCCAGCTCGTCGAAGACACAGATCCTGACGTGGGATCGGAAGAAGCGTTCTCAGACATGGCAGTCCGTGACGCCATGAAATCTATGTGGGATGATGCTGGAGTCCAGAAAGCCGTTGCACGAGGACATGAGTTTGCTTTGCATGACAATCTGCATTAGTAAGTTCCGGGCAGCCATTTTTTTCCTGGGAGCAACTTGCTGACCTTTGTTCTTAGCTACTTCGATTCGATTGACCGTCTTTTCACGCCAGGGTGGTTACCCGACAACCAAGATATGCTGCAGGCCCGTCTGCGGTCTACTGGTATCACGGAAACCCTCTTTGAATTGGGCCAAATGAACTTCCGCATGATGGATGTTGGTGGACAACGTTCTGAGCGAAAGAAGTGGATCCATTGCTTTGAGGGTGTTCAATGCCTTCTTTTCATGGTTGCGTTGTCCGGATACGACCAATGTTTGGTGGAAGACCAGAGTGCCGTGAGTACTGTCTTTTTTCCAAGATCATCTGATGATGTTCCTAACTGGGCATAGAACCAAATGCATGAGGCTATGATGCTTTTCGAGTCCCTTGCCAATGGCGAGTGGTTCAAACGGAAACCTATCATCCTCTTCTTGAACAAGATTGACTTGTTCAAGGGGAAACTGGAAATGTCGCCAGTAGCCAAGCATTTCCCTGATTTTACCGGTTCGAACAGTGATTTTGATGCGGCAGCAAGGTACTTTGCCGATCGATTCCGTGGTATCAACCGGATACCTGACCGTGAAATCTACATCCATTACACCAATGCCACCGACACGACATTGCTCAAGGCGACTATGGACTCAGTCCAAGACATGATTATCCAGAAGAATCTTCATACCCTGATACTTTAAGCCTTTGCTCTCTATCTTATCAGGGCGACTGGCGTTTATTTCATGAGACTTTCCGCTGGCATGAGAACCAGAATTTCGTTTTTCTTCCCAAGTCTGTCACTTCGCATTGCATTTCAGCGTCTTATACTTCTTTCTCTTCTTTCTTCATCCTTTGCATTTTGATTGGTATCATTCTTTTTCTTGGATTTTATTTCCTTAAGAAGCGCTTGACAGCGGCGTCCGTGTGGACTACTTGACTTTCTCATTACTACCATTTTGCATTGTGGCCTATGCCTATGCCTGGGTATATACTTTGACTTGGTGATAATTTTTCTTTCTTTGGGATACAGGCGATACCTTCTTTTTTCTTCCTTCATTGTTTCTTTTACTACTGCCTTCCAGGCCTAACGACTGTCATCCATTGCCGTTGTTTATGTCACTGTCTCTTTGCCACTGTCTCGATATCTGTATACCATTTTTCTCTTGTTGGGTTGTATTTCCTTTCCATCCTCCGCTCAGGTAGTGTCTAATATGTGAAATTTATTGGTTTCTCAGCATTTCCTCGGCGTGGTATGGTCCTGAACACTGAAATCATTAGCATCCATAGTCTTGCTGTCCAATATGTTTCCGCATCTAAGGGTGTCTGGAGGTGGCGGTATCAGCTGTTCTGAATAACCATGAATATGCAACTCAAAATCATATGACAATTCTCACACCAATAAACATTTATCTATTCTCAATATCCCAAGAATACCAAGCACTCTCCGTTTCTTTTGACGCCCATTGTGATCCGCTTACATAATGCCCGCATGATCATGACCCCGATTCCGGTCCGCCTCGAATTCGCCTCTTCCGACCCGAATCTGACTTCTTCCAACAACACCCCCTGGTTGTTTCTCCCAGCAATTCTGGGCGCAACTCCAACGCAAAATGCTGTCGTCCTCATTACGCCGGGCGGCATGGACACCCATTGTGCCCATCTCCGGCATTGCCCGCACAGCTGCCGGCGCAGCCGGTGCTGCGGCCGGTGCTAGCGCTGCTGCAAGCACCACCTCGAACAATACGACCAACAACAGCCATGGCGGATTGATGCCGCAGTACGTTCGTCAGCGTCGGTATTCATCTTCGTCGTCGAAACCTAGTGATGGGTTTGATGCGTCGGGTCCTTCGTCTTCGGGGCAGACGCCTGCGAAAGGCGTGAATGGCGGTGCTGGAGAGAGTAAGCGGGAGGGAAGGAGGAGTCGGAGAGCGGGGAAGGAACAGCGGTCTGCTCAGCAGCAGCAGCATGATGCGGCGTTTTCGAAGTTGCCGAGTGTGCCGTCGACGCAGTATCAGCAGCCGCATGGTGAGTGCTTTGCGATGCAAAAGAAAGAGACAAAAGAAAAACTTGCTAACGAGCGCATAGACGTGCATGTAGCGTCGTTCTTCTCGATCCACCGTCCCATCTCCGTTTCTACGACCGTTCCGCCGTCCTCGAACCAAGAAGCCTTCGACGCGATCTTTTCCTCGAAGAAATCGACCAAGGCCGAGCAGGAGGATGTGATGCTCACGTTGTCCTCCGCCGTCCAGTCGATGGAGCACACTGCAGCAGAGCACAACGATCTCGGCAGACACCTCGCAGTCGACGTGCAGCCGTACGACTCTATGAACCTGTCCGACATCAAGCTCTCCGTCGACGAACTCGCCAAGCGCCTCCGCCCATTCCACCCTCCGCCGCCGCCAATGCCCTTCGACGAGGCCAAGGAAGTCGCCAACGCGCGCCAATCGGAACCTTCCCCCCAAGAAAACTCCTACTCGACCGTTCTGACCATCCACGAGTCCACGGACGCCACCGGTCGCAAGACTTACGAGGCTCACACGACCCCGTTCGTCCGAACGCAGGACATAGATGCCCCCAGCGCCACGGAGCATGAGGAATTCATCGATGTTCCTCAGAACAAGGGAAGCACCTATGTCGAGCGTCTGCGCAACAACCGCACGATGCACGCCATCAGTACCAAGAGACGGCGAAAGGCTAAGATGAAGAAGCACAAATACAAGAAGCTCCTGCGGAACACAAGAACCCTGAGACGGAAGCTTGACAAGGCTTAGACTTCCCGTTTCTCTTTGGTTCTTCTCTTTTTGTACCTTATACATTTGTTTCTCCTCTTTCCCGTTTAACATCTCTCGGATGTTTATGTTGACATCTAGATATCCCATGGTGGTACGAAATCACAATTGTTGACTTTTCCTTTCTTTTCTTACCCTTGCTCATGGTTGGTTTATCATCTTTTATAACTCAAGCATCTATCATCTCTTTTTCCCTGTCTATCTATCTAGATAAATATCTGCTACAGACTACCATTATGAATGAAGGACATTGCATTAGACGTCTTCCTTTGATTATATGCAGACTGTTGTAGTCACTGATGCTATTACCGGTATAAGTTGAGTATCAACCAAGCTCTAAGTTTAAGAGTAAACAGGCCATCAATTGAATGACTAGAAAGCAATGTCCAAAGCAAAAACCGAAATAGACAATAACCCGTAAAGTACATTTCGACGTTGAAACAAGGCATGCAATGATGTATCTAGCAGCAGCGAACAAATCAAAAGACAAAAGACGGAAGATAAATCACAACACGTCCTAATCTACAGCGAGTCACTTTCCGTCCCAAGCAACGCACCTTCAGATTATAAGAGAAAACCTTGTCCATTTTATAGAAAGGGTTTAAAACAGTGGGCAAGCAAAACGAGAAAGCACTTTATCCAAACTCCTTTCAGTCCTAGTGCTCAGGGGCCTAATCGTCTCCAGACGAAATGCGGGGGATAGCAAAGGACTACACTGGTAGAATCGATGTCGTATAACCGGGGAACTAGTGAGTCTCTGGACATCGGGGGATGGATGTCTAGAGTTTTGCTTGATGCTGTTCGTTCACCGGGGAGGAGACCGGGGGTCTGTTTAGCAGGTGGCATCGATTCTCGAGCGGGAGTTCATCAGAAGGGCGACAATCAGACCGTACAGACCTGTCACGGAGTCAATTGGTATGCTTTGAAAATGACGTAGACTTGGAGGATAACTTACCCAAGACTTCAGCGAAAATGAGAATCAAAATCATTCCGACATAGAGTCTGGGCTGTTGAGCTGTTCCGCGGACACCTGCGTCACCGACAATACCAATGGCAAAACTGCACAACCATCAGTTCGGAATCACAGCAAAATGTCCGAATGTAGAATCACTTACCCAGCTGCCATACCAGCCAGACCGACAGCGAGACCAGCTCCGAGCTGAATGAATCCAGTGTACAACGGGATCTTCTGACCCAAATCGTTTGCAATCAAGACCGAAACGACCAACCCGTAGATACCAATGATACCAGCCATGACAATGGGGACAATGTCTGCAAGAATTAGCCAACAAAATCACCATCGCCACGTTTATTCCAGCAGTTCGACGTACTCTTGACAATCAGATCGGGTCTGAGGACAGCCATTCCACAAACACCGACACCAGCCTTGGCGGTACCATAGGCGGCTCCGAAGCAGGTGAAAATGATAGCGGAGGAGCAACCCAGCGCACCGAAGAAGGGCTAGATTCGTCAAGTATTAGCGACCACATTGTTTATCTGAAGAGGAATGATGCCATTCGATGCGTTGGGGATGGAATCGATGGAGCCGAATGTCCGTGTCATAGCGATAAGAGCTCTGGGCGCAGGAAACCGGGGGAAATAGCAACTACTCACCGCATAGACGGGGCTATTGAAATAGAAGAAGTTAGCACCAAGTAATTTACGCGCCGAACGAATAAACAGAGATTGATGACTCAGGACGCCAGAGGTAAAGGAGTTGGTCCAAAGTTACGTACCAGAGTTCTGTGGCCATTTTGACGCTAAATTGACGCGATGAATGTCGATAAATAGAGAAGAAGCTTGAAAAAGTAGAGTGAGATTTTAATTCAAAGGATAAAGGCCTCAAGGACTAGCGTTGCGATGGATGCGAAGGCTGCTTGCAGTGCGAAACGGAGGTGAGGTTGAAGGCGAACACGCTGGTGGCTTCGGGACGGCTCAACCACCGCCTGCGCAACCACGTGATTCGAGCTTGGCGCCGTCAGCCATCAGCTCCAGCCGCAAATGGAAACTACAATAGTCCAGTAAGAAGAATGGTTTATTGAAATAGGCTACTCGTACATTTATCGTAGAACATCGTACTCGTACAAAATGCTTCTTTCGTGCTGCTTATGTTAGAGTCAACTCCACCCGGCACCCTGGCACATTGAGCTTAGTGCCTGATTCAAAGACTTGTTCATTTGATTGAATATCCGAGATGGGCTGTCGATAGGTAATTGCCTTTTCAGACAGCGCTCCAAAATAATTGGGAAGAACAACCAAGTCCCTTTGTTGTCCGTCAATCGTTTGTACTTCGGGGATTCCAGTCACGATCCCGAACTGGCATGAAATGGACCCTTCCTGGGGCTTCGCAATGTCCGGACGCTTATCATGGACCTCACTTGGTTCTACCGCCACGAAGAACTGGACGTAGTCACCTGACTTGGCCGTTTGAGAGAGAGTCGACAGATCATCTCCAAAGCCCTTGCTCAAAAATGGCGGCAAGCCAAGTGTAGGGTCTGCACTTTCCGCACCAGGCTCGAACAGTTGATTGATCGCCAATAACTCCTCGCGGTTTGTTGCTTCTGAAAAGCTGATCTCTGGGTCGAGAGATAAGAGGCCTTGTTTCTTTCCCCAACCACCTCCACCACTCGTGACATGGTGTAGTTTACCACCTGCCCGAAGAGAATGCGACACACGATCCTGTACGGAACCGACTTCGATCGGCACGTTCATCTCAGGTGTTTCGACAAGAGCCCAGACAGAGACCCTCTGGTCAATAATGCCATACTCCTCAATGTAACGGGGCAGTTCCCTCTCCAACTCAGATGAAGCCGGCATTGGAACATCCGATTGGTCATCATCAACGGATTTCGATACCTGGCGCAAAATGTTGCCCATGCCGGAAATAACCTTTCTTCTGCGACTGACCGGATATAATGGGAATCGGAAGGCATTGTGAACGGAGTTCGTGGAAGACGTAATGACGCAGTTGGAGAGATCAAGGTATTGATCCAATGTAAGTTGGCTGGATGTTGCATTATAAGTCCATCGCATACCGAAGAGCGTGTTTTCGTTGCCATTGATAAATATCGTGTTGGCGAGACGTAATCCGACCTCATGAGCCGGCCTGTCCTGCGCATTCGTATTGACCAAGAATAGAAGAGTTGGCTCTTCAGTCTCCGAGCTCCTGATACGACGACTCTCGGCTGCCTTCCCTCTGACGTTTTCCGCTTTCACGAATAACACGGAGATGCCCTCAGAGTCAGACTGGGCTTGACCATTGCTGCTAATCAACGCACCCCCAGTTTGTCCACGGACATCCGGCAGTCTATCGATAATAGCCACGATCGCATGAAAAGGGTTGATAGAGCAAACGTTCGGAGTATTACTGACGAATCGGTTCACGCACTGTTCAAGGAAAGGGCTTGCGGGGTCGATCCATGGCGCAAAACTGGGGGTGACGAGGAGAATTGGAATATGGCCTGACTCTGCTAGCGAAGCTGGAATAGGAGGAAGGCTTGTGAGCACATCATCTGGGACCTTTTGAAATCGATATGGTCAGCGTACCGCAGCAAAGTGGGGAAGAGAAAAAAGAAGGGGGGGGTTACAATCTCGTCCGGCGTCTTTGTAAGCCACGTGTAGGCAAACGATTGAGCCTCACGAGCAGATTTCGCCTGCGCTGTATACCATCTTTGTGTTGGCAGAGGATTTCGGGGGCAGAGCCAGCTCGCTTTCCTGGACGACAGTCGAAGCAGCTTCGACTGGAGGGTCAGACGTGCTGGCATTGAGATCGGGACGCACCCGGGTATCATGAACATGAAAGCATGGAGGACAGCAATTGCGCTGGTAAGCTGGCTGGTCCTCAGCGAGATTGGCCTAAATCCTGAAGAATGCTCTATGCATCACGATGATGCCGCTTGTTGACGTCCATTTTTCGCTACTAATCGGGAAGGCGGTGAAGTTACATTCTCCATGGCTTAGCGTATGACATGACTGTCACCTGGTCTTGGTCTTGAAGAATAAGGAGTTTTTTTTTTTTTTTTTTAACGGCGTATCGAGTGCATCGAGTACCCTACAGAATCGTGGCACAAGTTGAAGATGTCAAGGCCAGAGAAGAGATGAGATTGGCTGATGCTATCCCGGTTTCCAAATATACTATAGATGCCGGAATAATGATCCAAGATTGAGAACATGGAAACTTCAGCAAATCAGTCATGTTGTCTGGATGTTGTCAGGCGGATTCGCAAAATTAGAAACAATCAGCCTCTTTGAAGCCACTCATAAGGCTGGATGGAGCTATGCACAATTATGTGATGCTAGTTTCATTCACCGTGCCAAGCATTTCCAGGCAACCAGGAAAAAGAACCTTGGACTCTGTATTGGGCTGCCAAGGCAGTCAAATACCGTCCAATTCACTGCCATAAGATCTCTATAGGGTAACCCTCTAAAATAAGATCGACTGAGCCACTCCTCATGGACTCAAGATGACGCAACGGGCAAGAAATGAAGAGCAGCGACCTCGTGCGTACACAGTACACAGGGAGGGTCCGAGTCAATGAAGATCTCTTCTAGGCAGGCGGAAAATCTAACGTTTCCCCAGCAGGGACCCGGCCAATCAGCTTTCCTTACAGCCACAGCTGCCAGTAACCCTATGACGTATGGGGTCCGCTAGGGACGCGGTGACTAAGCCTTGCGACTCTCCGCCTGCCAAATGTAGTAGGTACCGTACCGTGGCCCTACGCCAGCATGACTCCGGCCACTCCCTTTCTGCCCCCCTCTCCAAGAGTCGCACGGCCGCTCTCCATATTTAAGAAGTCCGTCGCTGCTCTCCCGTCCGTCTCTCCTGATTCTTTCTCTTACTCTCTATTTTCGCTTGGCGCAACTGTCTTTCGTCTCAAGCCCTTCTTAATTTACTCAATAATCTACCAGATCTTCTTAATTCTCATTTGATCTCTTTACATTCATCGCCAAAATGCCTTTCACTGCTTCGTAAGTCGTCTCATTGATATATCCCTGCTCTGTCAGCTCATCTGCCGTCGCTGGATGATCCGAGCTGGATTTCTCGTTTATGCGACCGATTCTCTTATGAGTCTGCATGCTAATCTGACGCTCGTACAGTGACATCTGCAAGATCATCTTCGCCATCATCCTGCCTCCTCTGGGTGTCTTCCTGGAGCGCGGATGCGGCGCGGACTTCCTGATCAACATTTGTTTGACCATCCTGGGTTGGATTCCTGGTATCATCCACGCGATGTATGTGTTCTCCTTTACGAAGTGTCTAGCGTTCCAAAGCTAACGACTCAATAGTTACATCATCTTTAAATACTAGAGCATGCCTAGCCCTCCCCGCCGCCTCGTGTGATTCCGTTTGGCGCAACCACGATATCACCGATCGGATTTCACAAACCATCTACTCCCTACCGTCTACTACTTCTCTCTTCTATGGTGTTCTGGATGGGAATGGTGTTGTCAGCGAGGTTCCGAGAAGATCCGGCCAAGACCGTGGCAGCCTAATATGCGGCCCCCGCTTACTTTGAAGCCCGATCTAAACGGCGACAGAATCTTCTTATTTTCTTGCTACTGGTTTATGATTTGGCTCGGATTTGTTTTTATGTCTTAGGATTTTTCTGCTTTTTTCGTTTTTCTCGTTACGGATGATACCAGCCCGTTTTTTATTTTTTTGAGATACTGGGCCTTTTATTACCCTGTCTATCGTTGTCAATGTTTAGTTTAATGATTGATGGCAATGACAAGGCTTTAATTCCTGCGAACAATTGCAATATATCTATCTACATGTGGTTTCCGGACGGCGTGCTTTGACATGGCGGCGATGTCAACCCGTCGCAAATAGACTTTGCCCAGTCCAATAGTAGAGTCCATAGTTACATGCACATACTTATTTTCCGTGTCCACGTCTAGAACCAGCCAGGTTTTCGTGAAGCCACAGCTTTATGCGTCTCGAAACACATCACCTGATCTGACATCATCATCTGCAGCCTCGGCGCCAACACGGCGCGTATTTGCTTTTGACAGCAGACAACGGACCGCCAAATAAAGAAATTAATCATCGCCCCCGGGTCTATTATTATCATACTGTCAATCAGTTCTCACTGGTTCCAGTGCGGCGCTTACAGAGACAGCCAGCCTTCGCTCTTATTCGAAGTTGACTCGCACTTAGCGATCAGGCACTATTCTTTTTGGCGCTGCGATGATATTTGCTTTGCTATATATCGGGCGCCTGGATCCAATTCGATATCTATAACACGTTAAGATCAGCGAACTATGTGTGAGATGCTTACTTCGGACTGAAACGAACGCCATAGGTCATCGCAGCTGAGGGATTTGAATTATAGACGTCGCGACGACGATTGAACTGCTGATCAGCGACTGCGGCTCAGTTTGGTGTGAATGATTCTTTCTTTTTCCTAGTGTCTGACTAGAATAATCAGATCGCTGCAGCCCACGGGCTTCTCCATGTTTGCCTCGTTTAGATTGGCCAGGCTATGGTAGTCGGATGTGTGTCCATGTATTTCATGGAGTCACGCTACTACTGGGACAAGGGCTACGAGACAAGTTCGTTTGAATATGGTCGACGGATGCGACAAAACAGAATCATAAAGCAGAGGTTTGAATTATCTGGTACAAGCTGCTATATAATGTTCGAGGCTGTTTCAGAACACTAGTATACGTAGATCAATCTTTCATCCCCACATCGAAGCTAGACATGCCTCTCCAGTATTCACAAAGATAACTAGTGTTATAGTCCACTTTAAAACCTTTATCTCAAATAGTTAATAATAATCCTCCAACTAACAACACACAAACAAAGCCAACAGCCCTGAACCAATGACCCAGACACCGCGACTTAAGCGCCCTCTCTAGGGTCCAGCGTAGCGCCCTACCTACCCTGCATCCAAGGCTGAACCAACCACTCAAAGACAGCTAACAGACTATTTTAAGGATGGTCTACTACATCTGATAAAAAGTGGTTGATATCTCAATTCGATCGGACTCGCGTGGGGAGAGTGCTCTCTTCTCTTTCTCTTTGTGTGTGTTCTTTTCCAATTTGAACTATGGGTTCTAAAGATATCGGCTCAATATGTTACTCCTTTGCTTGACACAGATTCGAATATCTACGACACTTTTTATTCTCGTACTGACAGATCTCGTCTCCAGCGCGCCTAACGTTTCCCTCGCAAAAACTGTCCCCGACTGTGCTTTCTCTTGCGCCGAACGCTTCGTAGAATCACAATTCCGAACGAGCGAATGCCCAGACCGATCCGACACAGACTGTTTCTGCAAAACGAAGACAGATAACAGGTATACACTGGGAGAAGGCATTTTGCAATGCATACTCAGCTATTGCTCGGACGACGTGGTGGCTGAATACGGCAACGATGTTTATAAAATCTGCGATGGGGTAGAGGGTGCTGTTTCTAAGACACATGCTACCATTATTGCTACGCTGGTGCCGGGGGTGACGTCTACTGCGGTATCTGGTGATACGATGATACCGACAATATCGGCTTCGGGGACGACGGCCTCTGGGTTCGAGACGTCTGTGAGTTCACCTGTTCTTACGACGTTCCAGAGTCCGGTGTCGATGACTGGGTCGGGGGGGCTTGCTTCTGCTACGAGTGGTGCCACGGAGTCGCAGTCGCAGTCTCCCAGTTCCACGCCAGAAGTCAACGGAGATGAGGATCAAGATTCCAATTCGCTCAGCGCGGGGGGAGTTGTAGGCGTATCCCTTGCCTCAGCACTATCAGGATCCTTCCTCATCGGAATCGCCATATTCTTCTGGTGGAGGAACATGCGACGCAAGCGCAAAGAAGCGGATGGTGCGCATTACTTCGAAATTGGGGGGAGAATGTCAGAGCCCCCGGACTTCGATACACCACCTCCCCGAGGACCGACTCCCGGCCCTAGTAGCTATCGTCCGCAACCTCCACCCAAGTCCCCAGACCGGATCCCAACTACAGAGACTTCTAGGTTGATGTCGCCGTTTTTGTCTGGGCCGAGAACAGCGAATCCGAATTCGAACCCGGCTGTTGTTGTGACGGATGTGGATGATGATTATCACCATGGTGGGGGAGGTAGGTTTGATGAGGACCCAGGACAGATTGCACATGCGTTGCCACCGTTTGTATTTGATGAAGTGGACACGCCGCGGAGTGTTCCTGCGACTCAACGGACGATATCTGAGCAGTTGCTACCAGAGAAACCGGAGTTGTTGCCAGAGCCCTTAAATTGGGACCGTCCAAGACCCTCACGAGCGAACAGCGATGCTATTACCGTGTTCGAGGAAGATGTCCCACGGCCCAAGAGTCATCTGTCCAATGGGTACCCTAACTTTTCTGGCCTGCTGGGACCCAGGTCAATGAATAGTAAACGGCCAATGGCTGGATTACCAGCCAACCCCCGAGCCATGATGTACGGCTTCGGATCACAGGATCATCTACCACCCAAACAGAGTCAAGATAGTCTGTTGAAGCCGACTTATCTCCAGCCTGAAGCCAGACCATCTTCTTTTATAACAGCAACACCAGGACGTTGCTCACAGTCATCGATGTCAGATGACAACTACGATGATTACTACTCCAACTGGCAAGACTACGACACCAATCAACCTCGACCTCCAGCTCGTATTGCAAACCGCCGTTCATACCCCAGCCGATCAACTGAAAGCTGGAGCAACACCGGCCTCGACTTTCGCAGTCTCGAATCACCCCGAATATTCCGCCACTCAGGTATCTTCAAACCACTCACCCCCGTCCGCGAAGAAAGCAAAACCCCAACACGCAGCCTCTCCAACCCTAGCCCCCAGGACCGGATAGGGTATTCCACGGGGAGTCCGCAACAGCGCTTCTACCATCCTTCTCCTCAGACACCCAATTTCAACCCGACATGTGAAGTCGTCTCCAGACCGCGCATTGTCCGCCAACATGATATCAAGCGCGTTGAAATCCGCCGCGGCAAGTCCCGGGAGGTCAACACCCCTGTTATGAGCTCTCCTTATTCGCCCGATGATTATTGGAATGACCCTAGTCGGAATCCCCTAATACAAGTCACTACTGCGGGTAGTAGTGCCATGACTACTCCGGCATCATTGTCTATCGGCACTTCTATGCCTCCCGTTGAAAAGACGATCACTCGTAAACCTGCCAAGAGGCAGTCGCCGTTGAAGCATAATTTAACGCCGTCGAGGGAGGGTGCGGATCTGATATTACGGGTGGACTAAGGGAAGTTTTATGATATGAGTTATGACATTTATGGCTTCTTGTACATTATTATTATTATTCTTATTTCCGGTTTGGCTGAATGGTTAGGGACACTGATATAATGTGATCGCCGATAACTAAGTCCCTGGGTGACATCAGAAACCGGATTGCAGGTGGGCTTTTATTGGCTGGCTGTGACTTGGTACACCCAGAATCTTATCCTTGCCACCGGTCCATTTCTTCTGCCTGCACTTTGTATCTTTGTGATATCCCAATAGTTTAGAGAATTGAGGTTCATCATATTCCAAGCATCAACTATTCCATCTTCATTCCCGCATTGATACTCTATACCCCTCTGTTAAATACGAGCACTGCATGCATACTAACTAAAAATGGAACGCCAATGCACTACTACGAGTACATAGTAGACCGTTACCGAGGCAGACCCACCTGTCGTTATCCCGGTTGGTGCGAAGGACCTATTCTAGCTCAGAGTTAGTGGAATATTCTGACCAATCAGAGATATACAATTTGGGCGTGATCGCAGGAGGGTTATCGATAACAAGTCTTCCATATCAGTAACCGCGTTCAGAGCAGAGCAATTTCGCAGAGCAATGATGCTATCCTACCAGTTTACATAGATATCTATCATTGCGTACCAGTGCAGATTAGTAACCTGATATCATACCAAATATAGTATCTAGTAAACCTCCAATTGCAGGCCGAACCAGCTCTCTGGCCCGCTTTATCAGACCCACATCAAGACTTCTCCAACTTTTGCGTGATTTGTCAGTTCCAAGAAAAAGAAAAGAAGAAAAGAATGGACTGGCCACCCGCCGACGTTTTCGGGGCTGCACGAACGCCCGACTTTTCGGCGAGCCTTCCCCCCCATCTTCTCTCTTTTCCCCGGACATTGAACTAGACAAGTTTGGCAATTCGTTTTGGTTTTCTATTCCTTCTTTCAAACTCTTAGAGGCATATATTTACAAATATACAATATGGTGGGACACATGGCACAACAGTACGTCGAGAACCACGAGAGTGCAGACCGCGTCTCGCTTGTCTCAGATGGACCTGCTACGGTCTCTGATAACTTCGCTTTCGCTTTCGATATCGATGGAGTGCTTCTGAGAGGAGGCCAGGCGATCCCGGAGGCCGTTGAGGCATTGAGATACATTAACGGGGAGAACCCGTATTCGATCAAGGTGTATGTTCTTCCTCTTCACTGTGAACCTGTCCTTCAAAGTCAACCCATGAGCTGACTTCATTCCCTCTAGACCGTATATCTTTGTGACAAACGGCGGTGGCAAGACCGAAGAAGAACGATGCCTTGATCTCAGCAAACAACTACAATTGGATATCTCCCCTGGCCAATTCATCTGTGGCCACACCCCAATGCGTGAGATGGCCGATAAGTACCACACCGTGCTGGTCGTCGGTGGCGAGGGAGAGAAGTGTCGAGTGGTTGCAGAGGGATACGGGTTCAAGGACGTGATCACTCCCGGGGATATTATCAAGACGAAAGACGACACCACGCCCTTCCGCCGGTTAACGGATGACGAGTACAAGAACTCGCGGTTTCGAGACTTGAAGAACACCAGGATCGAAGCTGTCTTTGTTTTCGCTGATAGCCGCGATTGGGCAGGCGACCAGCAGATCATTCTTGACTGTCTGATGAGTGTAAATGGTCACTTGGGCACTCGTTCGGAAACCGGCAACGAGGGTCCCCCTGTGTTCTTCTCTCACACCGACGTCGTCTGGGCTACCTCGCACGAACACTGTCGTATCGGAATGGGTGCCCTCCGGGCATCCCTCGAAGCCGTCTACAAGGCCATCACGGGACGGGAATTGTCGACCATCGCGTTCGGAAAACCGCAACTGGGTACGTACCACTTCGCCATGCGTCTGCTGCAGCAGTGGCGGAAGGATACCCACGACATCGACAAGCCCCCGCGTACCGTTTACTTCGTCGGGGATACACCCGAGTCGGACGTTCGTGGTACCAACGAGTTCAACGACATTAGCGAGGCCGAGTGGGTGTCGCTTCTTGTGAAGACGGGTGTCTTCCAGGATGGTGCTGCGCCAAAATATCAGCCTGGTCATACTTGCGAGAATGTTCTCGAGGCGGTTAAGTATGCCGTTGAGCGGGAGCAGGCTAGGAGCAAGGGTGAGATTGACGATGTGGATTCTGGTATTGATTCGGAGTCGGCTTGTCTTCGCAACTAAGTTCTTGTTCCTTCTTCTTTCTTTCCTTTTTTTTTTTTTTTTTTGGTTATTTATACACATACATATACAATTCTTTGTATATACGATTGCACGAGATTCCCCGATTGACGCGCATTTGGCATCCGGATTGTTTAATAAATACCATGCCATTTATGATATATAACATTGCTTTCTTGAGACGTTCTTTTTGTTTTATCAGTGTTTGGAGTGGATATACCAAGATAACCCATAGAGTAGTGACAATAAACCCATACATATATCCAATTAAATGCCACCCAACCAGTATATACTCCTGTTCTAGACCCCTGTCCCTTGTATACCGTTGTACCTGGCGAATCACTCCGCAGTGGGATTCCAAGGTCCAGGATCAGCAGTAGATCCCTGCGTCTTACTCAACATATATAAAACATCGTGACTTACGCCGCAAATGGTAGTGCCCTATTTACATGGTACATGACTACAAAGTTCATTTCTCTAATCGTAGACATCGGTTGACGCCCCGATGTACTTCTTACTCCGCACATAGACCGATTTCTTCACGAACCACGCCAATGGACGAAGCTTCTTCACTTTCCGCTGCAGTTCAACTTATACCGTCAAATATCAACTCCACCCAACTCCTATAACTACCTCAATTTCTGCTACTCTCCTATCATCATCGAATAATACCACACAAAACCAATCATGCCAGGCCCATCATCCGAAACCAGAACTTTCCTCACGACGCTTCTCTCCCCAACAACAACAACACCAACAACACCAGTGACATCAACACCCCGCCTGGACGACAATCCTCAACGTTACATTCTCAACCGCGATAGTCTAGTCCCTTGCGAAATGGATTTATCCGGTATCCAGCGTGATCGTGGCGATTTGGCTTCTGGCGCATTATATGCTGGATCTGGTGGCTTATCTTGCTGTTACTGGGGATAAGGATGAGGGCTTACATGTAAGTTTGGAGAGGAAGAGTGTTGTGATGGAGGTTGTTGTTTTTTGAGTGGGTTGGGGGTTGTTTATTGGAGACGTGGTAGGGAATATCGTTCTTAATAATGTGTGTTTTTGGTAACGTTTTTGGTTATAGCTATCTTCTAGGGAGGTGTATCATGTTTCTTACAGCAGACATGGCGTTGAAGCATTCAGATAATCTCTGACGCTCATATATGTCAAAATTGAATCCACTATAGTTCTATAATTGCTACAGATCCAGTTGAAAGACATATGCAACAGCCCTGATTTTCATCACTCTATTCAGTGTATAAGCAAGCACTCTCAAGACTGTGTATCATTCAGCACATACACATATACCCTTCACTATACGCCAGCAACCTGAACTCAACTCCTGCAAACACCTTTTATCTCTCCTCAAACACGCACGCTCTCTCCCTCTTATTCTCCCCATCTCCCTCTCAATTACACCACATTATAGCACCACAACACACGCAAATGTTCCTCTGGAACCACTTAGTCTCCCTCTATATCCTCCTCGTCGACACTGCCATCCCAAGCGCAATAGTATGGGCATTCGCAACTTGAACCCGTCCCATCTTCGCCATAATGGCAGCTCTCTGGCTCTTGGGCGAATATGCCGCGTTGACGCTTACGAAATTGGTGCGCAGCAGGGCTGGCCGCTTATCGAGAAGCAGAATATGGAGTGCCATTTTATTTCTGTTTTCTACTATCTGGCTACGTTGGGGGTCATTTATTGGAGGGCTAGGGAGAGACATCGTGAGGTTTGTTGTTTGTGTGTCCTTCGTTGATTGATTGATTGATTTGGTGGGCTGTTTGGCTGATAGTTATAGCTTGCGATAGGTACTTCAGCGCGAGTCGCTTCCATACGTGAGATATTAATTGGGGTTGCCAGGCGATGACTGGGTGATCTGTTATGGCGACTCTCGCGGCAGCAGGTCTACGATGCGGTGCAGTGAGGTTACTGAGTACGAATGTCGGAGATGGCGTTAAAATTGTGTCAAATTGATCGGATTTCGAGTGGTATGTACGGGCTTGTCAAGAGTGAGGATTATTGAAAGCTAAATCCACAGCTCGATAACTCTCGTTTTCGGTATACACTGGATAACCCTGTGGAGTCGTGCTAGACTTGGTGAGCCCGTAATCATACTAATACTTCACATATTTCTATTTTTCAGTAATCTAAACGTTCAAAATGCCAGCATACTATTTTTGATTATCTGCTCCATTATACATCGTGCTTGGTGCAGTGGGAGTGGGAAGTATCATTCAGCATCTATATGTCTCTCCCGAGCCTCTTCCATGGCTTCACTTCAGCCTTAATCTACTCCAATCCTTCTCTCTATTTGTCTTCCTACTCACCACTTCTCTATTATACCCTTCTCTCGAATAGTTACTACAAACTCTCACAACCATGATTGATATCCCAGTCAACTTATCGTCCAACAACGACAAAGCTTTCAGGAGCATCGTCAGCGTCGCCAACAACACCGCTTCAGTCTCTATCTTTATAAGATTGTATTCCCCAAGTTCGCCGCCATTGTGATCTTTTCTCACCTGACTCATTATATTTTTTGATTTTTCTGGTATCTATTTCTGTGGAAGAGGTCATTATTGGACGCTCTATGGCTACAAGATGATGATCTCTTATGCTACGGAGGCTATGTATATCGGAATAGCGTGTGGGTATCTTTCGGGGCGTGTGGACGAGGTCTAAGGTGTGAGTACCCTGAACCTTGACATATGGCTTCTGAAAGATCCTTTGGCTGATAGACAGCTCGCAATAGGTACTCGTGTTGACGATAAATGATCCAGCTTGCTGCAATACGGCTTCGAGGATAATGTGGTTGGGTTGCTGGATATGAATACGATTGTCAGGGAAAGTGTCAGGCTGCTGTCGATTGAACTAAAGTGACGATTGAGATCGATGGGTTCTACAATTGTGGTTAGTGATAGAATGTGGCTTCCTCCCCTATGCTGTGGCTCTAGTCGTAGATGTGACAGTAGCTCTAACTTCTTTATGTGATCCATATAGCGTCGTAATAGCCATATGTCTCTCCACCCACAGTGGCGCAGAATTCAAATATCACCAGCCCTAACCCTGTATCATTCAGCATTTATATCTTCGAGAATTTCTTCTCAACTACTTTCTATCAACAACTATCCTTTCCATTTTCGTAAACCTCTCATCTTCAGCCACCACCAAACTCATCGACTCCATCAACAACACCCTTCCATACCCTCAACCATCATCAAACCAAACCTCTACCATCACCACAATGCCCATCCAACAGAGACCTCGTCCCATCCACGGCCTCAGAAGTTGTCTTTGCAAGCCTCTCGTCTGAATCTTTGCGAGACTCATCCAACCCAGGCCCGCTTTGGTCGTCGCTCTCTGGGCCCTGATAACTTACGCCTTGGATCTTCTCGACGTCTACGATGGTACTAAAGAGTTTGGCTGGGCGACAGCGCATAAGCTCGTGGTGTGCACTGCTATCCAGACTTTTTCCTTCTTGTTTGCTGTGTGGGAAATTTTTCGAAGGGAGACGGGGAAGGTTTAAGCATGTGAGTTGTTCATATGGTTAAGGTGCTTTGAGGGTTACTCATGCTGATGGACTATGATAGGTGCTTTGGCTAGACAATTACTATTGGTGTACGAGACGGACGCGAATCATTGGGCGATTGTGAATAGGTGACGGCGGCTTTCTCGTGGGAGGATATTCTGGTGCGGCGAGCGGAGGATTAGGAGGCGGGGCTGTGGACTGTCATCAAGGGGTCGAACTTGTTGTGAAATTGGTTAAAAGAGCAATTGGGATGGACTGCGTTTGCAAGAAGGAAAATGTTATGTTTATGATATTTACCTTGCTTGGACTGTCTCCAGATCAAGGCTTTATCCACCACATATCTCGTCTCTACAGTCCTTTGGAAACAGACTGCGGCATACTAATCCCTCATATCCCCAACTAATCAATTATAACGCTGCAAAGAGACAATACAGAGCACTTGAGCATAATAAGGTTGAATATCCACCAAAGTAAACCAATACAGAATGTTTTACAGCTCGGTAGTCCTGGCGCTCTTATATACCTGAAGATAACCTTCATAATAGCCCTATAGTTGCTACATACCAATTGAAAAACGTATTTAAACAGACTATATGCTCTTGTTTCCCAATTGAATCTGTTCTCTTGTAATTGATGCTCTATGCCCCTAGCATACATACCTGATTCTCCTGTAGGGCAAGCAGCCCTGTGTGTATTATTCAGCACCTACAGTAACTAAGTTAGTTATATGACCAGTTTCGAGCTCCTTCACGCATTCTCTTCTACCATCAACCACCACCTCCGCTTCCATCTCGAATCTCAATCTCTATCTCTTCGATACACTTCGCTTTGATACACTTCAATAACCATGTCCTCGTCCTCCATCATAACAATCCTCTGCTCGATCCTCTGCTCGAACATTATGGTCGCCATTTCGAGCGTTGCCAATCTGTCGTTCTATGTCGCTATAGTCCTCCTCGCGAACTTGACTAACGCCAGACTGTATTTGGTTGTGGCCCTGTGTGTCCTTCTGAGTTACGTCTTGGACATCGTCGAACTCCAGCACACCGCATCTGAGTCTGGTTGGCCTCTGCAGAGCAAGAAGAAAATGGTTTGTGTCATGAGTGAGACTCTTTGCTTCTCGCTGGCCGCGGTGGCTATTTGGAGGAAGTTCTTGTCCCTTTGGGAGTAATGTGAGTTAGTGTACCTCAACTGGACGGTCTGGCTAATGATGACTTGCAAAAGGGGCTTCGACAATCCACGTCTGCGTCGGAACGCGATCGAGTGGCTTCCGTGCAGTGAGGGAGTAATGTGGGGAAGGCGATCGGATTGTCGTTGTATTTATACATGACACTGAAAATGGAGCTTCTTTGTTTATGGTTTTGTCTTGAACCGTGGACCCTGGATTCTACCTGTCACGTATTTCATCTCTACGCAGTCTCTCTTCTTGGTAAGAAGCTTTATTCCAGTTACTTATCACCACTGGAAGAGGCTGTGTGCTAGGCCACCGAACCTTTTCCACCCTGGTTCTCACTTAATCCCAACAGGTGCCACTTGAGGTATGAATGACAACGCTTACTGAGGACAAAAGTGAGAAAGTTTAGAAGCTAACTGATGCAAAGAGATAGAGCGGGCGCTTTCCTCTGTATGATATACACGACCATCGCTGGTGAGAGATACCTTCCCCCAAGGCTCCTGGTTTGAACTAGTCCTCCCTCTTTCCATTTGCTTCTAACTTGCTACTGAGGACACCAGCTAACTAGCAATTATTCGATCTTTATAGCGTTCAAGTTTCTTTACGCTCCATACAACGAGCCACCCCCCTCGAGACCTGCGATCCGCGGCCAGTGACTCCCGAAAGCTACGAGAAAGGAGGGTTGACATCTATCCTCGAGACGCGCTACGCCAGAGAGACCGGGCGATACTACCACGCATCTGAGCTACCAATGCTAGCGCACACTACCCAGATGGGGAGGAGGTTTGTGGCTTTGGATCATTCGCGGTACTAGAGTATGAGGAAAGGATGATTGTTTGTCTGATGAACAGACTCGGGTAATTTCCTGTTGCTGCTGAGCAACACCATTACCAGGTGTTGGTGCATCTTTTGAATTGGAAGAACTCGTCTTATCTCCACGGTTTCACAGTTCCACAGCTCCACAGCTCATGAAACATCTCGGTTCGCACCAAGGACACTTTGCAAACCACTAGCGCTCTACTTGGTGCCGCATAATCCATGTAAGGACATATTGAGCATTTGCGTTATTTATATGTACAAGAGAGGAAAGAAAATGATCAATATACAAAGTGTTTCATCGTCCGCTTCGGATTTTCAAACCACAAACTCCTTGTCGAGCCAATGCCTAATGACAACTCTACCCTCTTCAAACCCTTTCTTTGGCATCCGTACGATAATCGCTGCGTGGCTGTGTCGGTGCTTGTGGATGTAGACGGGGTATCTACGGAATCCGACGGCATTGAGCGAGTCGATGATGGCGAATTGGGCGGGCGTAAGGGCAAGGACGGGGTATCTTAGTCCGTTGGATACAATCTCTGGTGCTTGGGGTGATGATAGTGGCAATGCGCTCTCGTCTTTGGGAAGTTCAATGTCCTGTTCGTCAGTCGGAGAGAGGTAATCTGGGTCTTGGCTGGAGTTGACGTTTTCAAAAACGTCTTCGACGGCATTCTGAACATCCTGGACTAGCAGTGGAACACGATAGCTTCCAAAAAATACTCCTGTCTTCCCTTGTTCATGGAGACGGATGCGTTGGCGGCTGCGGACGGTTTGTACGACGGCGTTCAGGAGGAAAATGAACGAGCCTACGGGGACGAAGAAAAGAAGAAAAAGCCAGAATGGGAGGTTGGAGATGATTCTCATCATCTTGTGCCATGTGTGAGAATCAAGTGGGTTCGGTTCTTTGCCCTCCGGAGGAAGGGTGTATACGTCTGAATCAACGACGACCGGCTCGTAGCCTTTGACGTAGTTGAAGTTGGCAGTTTCAACGTCTGGAAAGAGGTCGAATTTGGAGATTCCAGTCGTATAGAATACAGCAGACCGGTCATTCACGATATTCGCATAGGCAGATCGATGCTTAAATCGCGACAGCGCTTTGATGAAAATACTCTCGGGATCAGCCAGAGTGCTGAGCAGGGGCTTACCCGTCTCCCGGAACGAATCGATCATAAACAGTTGTCTTCCGGACATAGAAATAGTTCGCGCCCCCAGCACATTCCAGATATGATTCTGTATGCCCTTCAACGGAGTGCGCACGCCAACATGCGGCGTCACGAACGTCGTGAAGTTGACGGGTTCCAGCTTATCCAGCCATCCGCGTGCGTAGAGCAAACCTAGAGCATATCGGGCCACCAGGCCTCCGAGCGAATAGCCCACGAAACTCAGCTTTCTGATCGTATGTCCTTGTCCTGCCAGCGCCTCCAGTGTATCCTCGACTTCGTGCGCTAACCGCTCACCACCCAGCTCGATACCGTCGTAGGTAAAGTTTCCGGCATTCCGCTCAGCGGCAAGAATATGCAGACGATCTGCCCCATATCTCTCCCTCAGTGATGCAGCCACGTAGTCGAGATGCGTTGGATTTCCCCATAGTCTTTTCATCTCATTCCAGAGTATCAGTCACCCCATATTCTTAGTCATCAGGGGCGGGAAGTCTAGCGGACATACCCGTGGACGAGCACGCAAAGATGGTCGGCGGAAGACACATTCGTTGAGGCCATTCCAGAATAGATCGGTTGTAGGGACCTTTTTGCGCAGCGCGGGGAGAGGAAGAGCAAGTATTTTCACTTAAGCCCCTCGTTGCATCTTTATGAGCTTGAGGCTAGTGTGCCCTTATCTTGCTCTATTGCTGCAACCTAAAGATAAGCTGCTTGGCGTATTTGCCTGTAAGATAAGCCATATAAGGCACCAACGTAATTCCCAAGCGAGCGGCCCAACTAAGGCGAAACGCGTCAGTTTTATGAACACCTTCTTTTTAAGCACCCACTATGCCATCACATATGCCCTTGTTTTACATTAACGCTACGCAGTCGAAAACAGATCTACACAAGCATTAGGGAAAGGTAATTGGCTAGAACCCTTCAAAGCTGACTTGATATTGCTGTGACGGTCTCGTTCAATATGTATCTATTGGCAGACTATCTCGCGAAATTCTGCATGAGGAAAGGAAGGAAAGAGGCAGGCCTGTCGGCGACGAGCTATCAAGTGTGCGCGCGCGGGGTTTAAACGAGACGCAGTGAATGTCTTGCGCCAAACAGGCCAAAGTAATCAAACATTCTATACGGCAGGCGAGTGTTCATGTTCCGTGACAATTGCCTTGGTTGCGAAAAGTTCGATTAGAGTAGTCACTTGACAAGTTATACTTCGGGCGTGTATCTACGATTCATGATATACTTCCTGGTGTGGTATCGCTTATTATTGCACATTTCTCTCTCACTCTATATCTATATATATATATATATCTTATGTGTATTGTATATTATGTGTGGTTGTTTTTGTTGTCGTTTTGATGACTGGTTTTTCCCTCAAAGGTAAGGCATTCATAGGCTGTTTGCCTTGTTTGCAGATCTCCTTGGCTGTCCTCAACTTTGCCAGTCGATGAACATTCTTCTTGCTTTCGTTCTCAAGTTGTTTATTGCTTTTACTTCATTAATCGTATTTATTATCACGGACCTAAAACTTCTGAATAAAATACATTCACTACTGAAGATCACGGCCGCATCACCTTGAACTTCCGTGCGACATCTCCCAGTTATGGCAATCTGAACATCCAAATGGCATTCTCTATTACTTGAAGTAAGGTTTCAAACAGCAGAGATAATACAATCGTCTTGTATATAATTCGGATAATTTCTTCTCGGCCATTCTTATCCATACGCGATTATTGTTATCATGATGTTCTCTCCCCTTGGACTTTTCAAGGACGTACCATGTCCTCAGGCTCAGGATTGCTCGCTTCTGGTCTGTTTGTTTTCGCACAAGGATACCAAGTCTTCTCTTGATAAAGAAAAGAGTACACAGCTAGTACCAGCAAAAGATACAACTCCAGCAAGCACGCCGATCCCCAAGAGGAGGAAAATAGAGCCGATTGCGACTGCGGAGGATGAAGTTCAGAAGAACGCCTCACCAGCACCAGCAAGAGAAGTACAGAGCTCAACACATAAACCCGCACAGCCTGCTCTCCAAGAACCAGCAAAACTACAGTCGACGTCTAG
Organism: Aspergillus intermedius; assembly: GCA_039880815.1. Lineage (NCBI taxonomy): Eukaryota > Fungi > Ascomycota > Eurotiomycetes > Eurotiales > Aspergillaceae > Aspergillus > Aspergillus intermedius. The sequence goes on along the minus strand of JBDODA010000006.1, from coordinate 218,075 downwards.
GAAGGTATCACCACCGCCTCCACGCACAGTATTAACACCGGGGAAGAAATCCACACCTACAAAGGCGACAACACCGTCTCAACTACCACCAAGGAAAGCGCGCAAGGAAAGCTTGAATCCTCGAATGCTCACCAAGGCACCTGCATCGCATGGTGTGCGGTTATCTATCTTGACCAAGCTACATTCTGCCCTGTCGACGCTGAATGCCAAATTGGCGGAAGACCAGAAGAGCGGGAATAAACACCTGGTCTTGTCTCCCAATGAACTTGTAACTATGGCGCTTGATGAGGAAGAGAAGGCCGCGAAGGATAATCCGAGTGTATATGGGAACGTCATTAAGCTTCGGATCGTTAGGCTGTCGAAGATGAGCAAGGAGGATTGGGCGAATGAGGTTAAGGCGCATTTGAATGCTCGGTATTATAAGTTCGAGCCGGTTCAGGAGCTGTCGAAGCCTAATAATTTCACGACTGAGCTAAGTGCGAAGGAGGAAATCGCGATTGTCGGGAAATTGGTCACGCCGTTAGAAGGTCTCGAGGGATTTGGCTACGTCACCCGCACGCCCTCAAAGGAGGAAATCGAAAGTGCCAGGAAGGGCGTTGAAGGGTCAAAGGGCTGGGAACAATGTGCTCGATGCGGTGGACGATTCCAGGTTTGGCCTGGCCGTTGTTCCGACGGTTCATTGACGAGTGGAGGACAATGTACCCATCATCCAGGGAAACCGCTGTACCCTCCAAAGTCGCAAACGGAACACATCACAGGACCAAAAGAGGCTTACTACTCTTGCTGCAATGAATCGCTGGGTGCATCATCTGGCTGCACGAAAGGTGACACGCATGTGTTCAAAGTATCAGAGACGAAACGACTGGCGTCGATTCTCCAGTTTGAGAAAACGCCCTGGCAGCCGGATAAGAGACCACGACCGCCTGTATGCTTCGACTGCGAAATGGGATACACGACGTTTGGAATGGAACTCATCCGCCTCACAGCCGTCAGCTGGCCTGACGGTAAACCCCTAATCGATATCCTAGTCCGACCGATGGGCGAAGTCCTAGATCTCAACTCACGCTTCTCCGGCGTCTTCCCCGAACATTATGCAAACGCCGTACCCTACGACCCAGCAACACCACCCCCAGAATCAAACCGACCCCTCCAAGTCGTCGACTCCCCCGCCGCCGCCCGCTCCCTCCTCTTCACCCACCTCCAACCCACAACCCCCATAATCGGCCATGCAATCGACAACGATCTCAACGCCTGCCGCATCATCCACCCCACCGTCATCGACACGGTGATCCTCTATCCAGCCCCGCGCGGCGGTCTCCCGAACCGAATGAGTCTGAAGACGCTGTGTAGGAAGTTTCTCGAGCGGGAGATCCAGACGGGTGGCGAGAGGGGTCATGATTCCAAGGAGGATGCGGTTGCAACGGGTGATCTGGTGAGGGTTAAGGTTGGGGAGACGTGGAAGGTTTTGAAGTCTAAAGGGTGGAGGATTGATGTTGACAGTGGGAGGCTTGTGCCGCCGGAGGGGACGGGGTTGGGTGAGGGTGAGGCTGCTAAGGAGAGGTCTTTGGGGGTTGGGGCTGGGGTTAAGAGGAAGGGTTTGGCGTGAGTACTGGTATATATGGACTAGTTACACGGCACCATCGTACGAGTTCTAGTGCTGCATTATGGAACTACGAATGTAATAAGCGTTTGGGTAATAGACTGCTCCATTATATCTACCATTCGTAACGTCATGAGTAGAATACCACACCGACCAATCCAACACTGCCATTTCACAGGCAATATGCGAACCGTCCAGCGCAGGAAAAACATTCCTCACAAGAGCTGATCTATACTCCAACCAAGACCCAAGACCCAGTCTTGCTCCCGTCTGTTCATGGAAACCCCTCAAATGGACCGAGCACGGATCATGGTCGTAAATTGTCGTTTGTCTCGAGCGGAGGAGTAATTTACTCCTCGTCCTCCTCAGCCTCGTCGTTGACGACGTTGTAGAAGCGGAGCTCGTAGACACCCTTGGAGGTGGAGACAACGCGCAGCCAGTCACGGAGCTGCTGCTTCTTGAGGAACTTCTTGGTCCTGCAAATCGTTAACTTCCGCCATTGTCTTCCCGTATGTGTTGGAGACGTACAGGTACTTAAGGTAGCGACCAGAGAAGGGAATGTGAGCAACAACCTCGACCTTGCCGTCACCGGTCTGGGAGATGACGACCTTGTCACCAAGGTTGCCAACACGGCCCTCGACCTTGATGCGGTCGTGGAGGAACTTCTCGAAGGCAGAGACGTCGAAGATCTTGTCGCTCGCAGGCTGCGAAGCGTTGATGACGTACTGTCAAGTCAAGTCAGTATTTTCCGATTCCTTGGGGGGAGTGAACGAGTGCGTACCTTCTGAGTGACCTTCTGGGCCTTGCGACCACGAGCCTATGTACAGGAAAATCGGAATTAGCCTACTGCTCCATTATGTCGGATCCCAGGATTTCTCCTGGGGGAACAGCAAAGCGGTTCATGAATTTGGAGGACATACAGTAGCGACGGGGGCCATTGTGACTGGTATGGGGTTGATTTGGTGTTTTTGAAAATAAAAAAGAACGCAAAGAAGTGAGTATCCTGCGCCTGGTGGATGATCGAGAGAAAGAAATCTTCGTGGTGGAGCTCGTCTTCTCGATAACCAACCCTCGTCGGCGGTGCGAGCGGCTAGTCCTGATTTGGTAATAGGGCTATTCTTCAGGGAGTTAGGGTATGAGCTAGTCACATGCATTGGTCAACCAATCATATCTGCCTGGATGAGTCAGTTTCTCCCTCGCTTACCACTAGCGTGCACGAACCCTTTCGTGAGAGGTATAAATACCTCTCTTCCCTCGCCGCTCTTTCAACTTTTTTTTTTTTTTCTTCTCCAGCTCTCTTTGCCTTTTGGCTTAGATCAAGTGTAGTATCTGTTCTTTTCAGTTTAATCTCTGAAAGTGTTCTAAGGAACACAACATTGATTAATCTTATTTTTGGTCTCCGTGGCTGGACCTCTGTGCTTGCGCATGTCCGGCCGCACAGTGTCATCGGGCTTACACTATCCCCGATAGACGCGAACACCTTTTTCATCAATACGGTCGGCTTGCTGACTGGTTGGAGAAGAAGGGTTTCATCTGTTCGATCTGTAGTTTTGATTTCATGTTAATGTATCTGGTTCCACGTGTATTCGGTTTGAACGGTCTGTCCGTACAGAAGAGTCTGCCACATCTTGTAAGCCCAGTAATCCCACACGAATACGAATACGAATTAAGCAGTAATATCAAGCTGTATTGAGCTCTATTAACTACTTCCATTCCTAGTACGACGTATAAGCAAGTCAATACAGAGCAAACATCTCCGTTGGCAACTTCTTCACCGTTGACATTTTCTTGACGTCAATCCGCAACATCACCAACCAAACCACCACACATCAAGCTCTGCAGAGACAAGATGATCGACCATCGCATTTTCGAGGATCTCCAGACCAAGATCGACGAGGAGACTCACGTTCGTGATGTATGTTGACCTCTCATAAGCTGGATTTTGGCTTGACGCGCGAGAAAAGAATGGAAGCTTATCTGCACAGGAACTCCAAGAAATCGTCCAGACGCTCGCGAGACGGGGTATATACCATTTCCCACGAAATAGTCACCAGTTTGACCACAATATTAACTACATATAGGACGCTCGACGCAGGCCATCATCTCTCGCGCTCATTCCACACCCTCTGACCAGCGTACGTTCTTTCATCTTCCTATCTGATTGACTGCAAAGCTAAAAGCAAAAACAGTAAAGCCCGTCCTCGACACCGCAACCAAAGAGATCATCGCCCAGAGAGCAGAAGTCACCCGTCTCAAGGCCGTGGCAGATCAGCACCCGTTCTACAAGTACAACGGGCTGTGGACGCGCGAGTTGCAGAATCTTGTACGTCCTCTGTTCTTATTCATTGACTTATGGGTAGTTGGTAGCATGTGGTTGTTAACGAGTATGAAGGTGACGGCTATCGAACTCTGCGCGTGGTTGGGCGGATTCGAGGAGTACAAGAGCGCGGACTCGGGCGAGTTTTTGACGATTGAGGAGGTTGGGAAGTTCTTGGATGGTATGCTATCCCACCCTCTTTGGAGTTCGAGTGGAGATGCTAATTATGCCGGGTAGTCCCCGTGAATCTGAAAGAAGAGGATGCTTTCCATCTGACTATCGAGGAGTATCTGCTTTCGCTCATTGCCATGGCTGAGGAATTGGTTCGTCCCTGTCCCCTGTACTGAGGTTGAGCTGACGCTAACTGACGTAGTCTCGTCTTGCTGTCAACTCCGTGACTCTTGGTGACTATACGCGTCCGGTCCAGATTGGCAGGTTCATCAAAGATCTATTTGCGGGATTCCAGTTGCTCAACTTGAAGAATGATGTGTTACGGAAGAGGGGTGATGGGATGAAGTACAGCGTAAGTTCATAGACTCTTGAGGTGGTGTGACACGGTGCTGACGACGAGCAGGTCAAAAAGGTCGAAGATGTCGTTTACGACCTCTCGCTGCGGAACTTGATTCCAAAGGGCAGTGCTGCGGCTTAATTGACAGGAAAGTGAGATAGATTATCGCGAGGTATCAATACTAGCTTACAAAAGCATCAAGACGGGATAAGCATAATCATCCACCAGACAATAAACCATAAAACCAACCACCACTAAGACAACTTAGCCTGCTCCCCCGACGCCCCAGCCAACGTCCCCTCCTTCCTCGCCTTCTCAATCTCCTCCACAATCCTCCCCTCCAACCCCTCAGGCTTCGTCGTACTAGCCCACCTCCCGACAACCTTCCCATCCGCCGAAATCAAAAACTTCTCAAAATTCCACTTCACCCTCCTCAAACCCATGATCCCGGGCATCTCCTCCTTCATCCAGTTGTACACAGGAGCCGCCTGCTCCCCGTTCACATCCAACTTGCCCAGCACGGGGAAACTAACACCGTAGTTCACAAGGCAGAAAGACTGGATGTCGTCGTTGGAGCCGGGGTCTTGCGAGCCGAATTGGTTGCAAGGGAAGCCGAGGATTGTGAATGCGTCGGGGTACTTTTCGGTCAGGGATTTGTAGAGGGTTTCGAGGGAGGCGAATTGCGGGGTGAAGCCGCATTTGGAGGCTGTGTTGACGACGAGGATGACTTTGCCTTTTAGGCTGGAGAGGGGGAAGGGTTTGCCAGTTTCTGATTATTTTGCTCGTTAGTTATTGGGTTTTTTTGGTAGAGGGGGGTAGAGGGGAGAGGGGTAGAGGGGAGGGGGACGTACTGTCGACCGGTTCAAAGTCGTAGAATGTGGTCGCGGACGACATGGTTCTGGTGTTTGAAGGTTGGATTTGCGCACGTCGAAGTGGACTCGTAAATGACGATGATGATTGACACTGTACTCTAGGAACAGCAATAAATCTGGTGGTTGATGGAATGGCAATCGATGGAGGGCGCATTTTATAGGGGAAACCGAGGTTGGACCGTTGAGATCGTTGAGCCCGTTAACGGCGCTGATGTCATCGCCCGTGTCATATGCCGAATAATGCAGATTATGCCGCCATATGAAGGGGAATTACAAATTCGGGATTCTAGAATTTACAAACGGCTGCCAGATTCCAAATACTTGGATGTGATCAATAATTAATAAGGCGGCTATGTTTGTTCCAGCACGGAAGTGTAGAGATCCGTGTTCCGTAGAGGTAAAGAGCCTTGATTTCGATGTCATGCCATATTTGTCCCTGCTAGAGCAGAATATAGAGTAGTCTTAGAACAGTAACTTCTTGCACAATATCACCGGACTATGTACATAGTTAAAATCCTTCCTGCATCATGCTCGTTGGTCCGGGCGCTCGTCAACCCATGGAGTAAAATATATATCCAGCGCCGCGACTTGTATCACACTTGCCTCCACCATCTGAATGGGTCAACCCCCGGCGCTATAAATTTCGCCATGACAATTTCGGGGCGTAGTTTCCTCCGGAATATACCTCGTAATAAGTAAGATATCACCCGTGATATAGTCCAACCCAGCAACTGCGACCGGCGGGAGTCATGGCTGCGACGAACCAGAACCAGTCCTATCCAGCAAAATGCATACCATGGCCAATGTCCTTCTTATCTTTCTTTCCATAATATTACTGAGTAGAAGTGTAGCTCACTCTTCCTCCTTAACACCACCATCCATCTCCAACACATCCACATCCAACTCCTGCATAACCCCTAGCACAACCCCCAAACTCTCCATAAACCCATTAACCGCAACGCGTAGCATCCGATTCGTCGTCGCGCGATACGTAGCTCTCAGAACCGATTTCCCTTCCCCCTCGACTTCCATCTTCTCAGTTGCAGGGGCTGGGGTCGATGCAGACGGAGCGGTGAGTTCGAGATCGCGGCGGACGAAGGGGGATAGTTCGGTGTCTACTTCGAGGGTGCGGAGGGCGGAGGTGGCGAGGTGGGAGGAGGGGAGGGGGAGGGTTATTGTTCTGTTGTTTGTCAGTTTTTTTGAGCTTTCTTCTGGGATGTAAAATTTGGTCTGCGGGGTGGGATGAGGGAGACGGACAGTGAGTAGGGGAATTCAGTCGCGTTGGTTGCCATTGTGGTCTATTCGTGATCGTAGTGTATATGAAGGAATGGAGAGGCTAGATTGTGTTGTGATGCTTGTTCTGTTTCGAGGGGTCGAGGTGGAAGTGTTTGTTGGAGGAATTCGTTTGCGGTGGTTAGTGGTAACCGAGGCGGCTCACTTGAGGTACGGAGCAGGATAACTACGGCAATGTATGCCTCATCAACGTTCTATGTTATTGGACCATAAGCTTGATGGCAAAGTATTCAAGGACCAATTAATCAATTGAGTCGACATGATATATATTGAGTGGTTTGTTGCTGTATGGTCCATAGTAACCTTTTACAGAACAAGGATGGTATAGGAATTAGAGATCGAGATCTTAGAGCCGCAAGGAATGGGGAAGATCAGGCGCATTCTTCTAGGGAGTATGCAGAATTTCTATACTTCGGCCGATATATATCTTTCTACGTTATAACATGAGACCAATGCAGTCAATCTACCCCGGAAACCAGTAAATAGAATGCAATCGATTAAAAGAGAAAAAGTACTGTACACAAGTAATCATCCGTAGATCGTTGAAGAATAAACAAACCAGTCACATGAAGATTATATAGAAACAAAAGATATCCGCTTAATACTCCCACATAGGCATGGCCTTCAGCAGTGTCCAGCAGCCAACAAACAGGGTAACCTTGACATGACGCGTTGCTCAAAAAGAAATGATCTTTCAATTATATTCAGGGCCCGTGAGACGAACATTGACCAGAAGAAAAAAATTGTAAAGCAAAAAAAAAAAAAAGTGGTATAATATTAGAAGGTAAGTATGTCCTGCTCAAAAGACCTTAAACAATCCTTTTCACATGCGCAAAGATCTTCTTATTTACAGGAGGTCACCGGTGAGACCCTTGAGGGGGAGACCACCGAGCAGGCCCTGGACGAGACCCTCGACGCCAGTCAGGAGGTTGTTGACGTTGAGGATGTTGAGGAGACCAGTGAGCTGCTCAATGCTAAAGTCCTTGGGGAGGATACCACCCTGGGTGAGCTTGGGAAGGAGCTGGCCAGCGAGGCTGGAGATGGCGTCGTCACGCTTGAGGACTTCACCGAGGAGACCACCAGTGAGGCCCTTGAGGAGACCACCGCCGAGAAGGTTGCTGAGGACGGACTCGACGTTGGTGAGGAGGCCGTTGACGTTGAGGATGTTCAGGAGACCAGTGACCTGCTGGACGTTGAGGCCCTGAACGACCTGGGTGACCTGGGGAGTGATCTGCTCGGCGAGGCTGGAGATGGCGTCACCACGCTTGAGGATCTCATCGACGAGAGGGACGTTGTCAAGGAGATCGTCACGCTTGAGAACGTTGACGTTGGCGCCGACACCAAGGTCGACGAGCTGACGCTTCTCCTCACTGCCGTTGAGGCCCTTGAGCGCCTTCTCAACATTCTCGAGCTCTATAATACTGTTAGCCTTTTGTTTTGCGTAGGGAAGATATCGTAGATCGGTGGGACATACGAGAAACGAGCTTGTTGACCTGAGCCTCGTCCTTGGTGCCAAGGACGTTGGAGAGGAGACCCTTGACATCACCAGTGACCTGGTGAACCTCGGCGAGAGCACCGTTGACGTTGGGGATGGCAGCGCCGGTCACAGCGGTGACAACGGCGAGCATAGCGGCGATTCCAGTGAACTTCATTGTGACTGATTTTGTTTATTTGGGTTGGAAAGAAAGAATGAGTGACTGTTGTAAAGTTGGGGTTGTAAAAAAGAATGAATGACTGCGTAAAGCAGGTGGTTTGAGAAGGAACGACTGGAATGAAAGACTGGCCTTTGACTGGTGTGAAGAGGAAAGAAAAGAACACGAGGAAGTGCTGAACGAGCCCAGCTTATATAGACCGTGAACGCGGGTCCTCCATGGCTCTCCTTATCGGCGGGATCCCCCGTTCCTCTTTCCTTGGATGGAGGTGCGCAGATCAGGGGGGAGAAAGGAAATTGGCAGAGAGAAAAGGAGACAAATCTGCCCTAATTGCCTACCACACGGGCGAATTCAACGACTAGCACAACAAAGCAATATGAGATCGTCAACAGACAGGAATTAGCGCACATGGCGCCTTCAGTGGGTCATTACACGGTCCAAGTTTATACCAGGTAAGCTTTACCGCGGCCCAGGGGGTTATTCCAATTGGTGAGAAACCCTACCCGATTGGGCGATGAGCCTACTTTATTTCCCCTTTGGGTCAGCCTGTGGATAGATGACGTTGATTCTTTGCCCATTCGGCAGTTATAAATCCACTATCCGTACGCTGGGCGTCATCATTGGCTACAGCCACCCCCGGTATTAGGGTTCAACAACCAGTCAGATGCAAACGGCCGGCGTACAGCACCAATAAGACACTGTATCTGGCCCAATGGAAAGTAACGGGGCTAAACTAGTCGAAGCCAAAAGCCGTTTGCCGCCTCCATATATTTCCTGTTCGGGCGCGGTATTGTTACATGTGACGACTCCGTTGTTAACATTTCTACATAGTACACGAAGGTCCGATGTTCTTGCGATATCCAGGAGATTTTTCATCCTTATAGTCCGTTGCATAATCTGAAAGAATTCTGCAATATGCTATTGCTGTACTCCGTACTATCATCGTCAATGTTTGCTGCCAAGTGACCGCATTACCATACTGTACTCATGTACTCATCCCTGTCGATCTCACTCCACCATCAAGTGCCACTGCCAATCCTCATCACAGCTGCAACTTTCGCCTCTCTATCAAAATCACGCAACATTCTAAATGGCTCGTGCCCAAGGAAAATGGGCAAAATAAACTCTCCAGATCACTCCGGAGTAATATGAACCTGTGGAAAGGAGAACCAGGAACATAATTTTGAGACTACACTATTGTTCTTCGCCGACCATCTTCCGAACAACTATTTATTTGCTATGACCTCCTGCCCTCCCCGAAGGAAACTAGCGGCTGTAGAAAACGAAATGAACAATTACTCGGACCACCTTGTCGCAATGGAAACTGGATCGAACGAGATATGCACTTTCCCAACTCGGCAAGGGAATTCTTCCCCCCTACACCGAGTACTCCGATACGAGACTTTGCTCAGACGCACTGGTCATTTCACAGAACATTCGGTCACACAAGAGAGAGCACAGATGATCAGGAGGATTCCGAATCCGGCTGCCCCGAGCACAAAGGTCTCCATCAAAGTGGAAACATCTCCCAGCCGGTGCATTATTGAGATCGCTGGAATTCAACAGGAGAATTGGCACTATCCAGAAACCTTGGGTAACTCAAGGCGCTGTTTTCTTTGTTCTCCCGTCTCTCATGATTGAGTTCTGTAGGATTTCTCCGTGCAGGGCTCCAGAACTCTCTGCTCGTTCGGAGTCCCCCTCTTCTTGTGGTTCGGATGAGTAGATCCTCTGTAGCTGCCAAATACCGTAGCTTTGCTGTCAAGAATTAACTTTTACCTCTTCTTCTCCCTGTCCATCCTTCAATAAGAGCCCGCAGAGCATGCTGCTTCTGGTGTCCCTGTCGGTCTGTTCCTGACCATCACAATATTTCTACATGTCATTGGCCAACACTATTCTAGAAATTATCCATAGGACGGAGAATGCCGTACGATACGGTGTGCAAGTTCTTTGTGCAAATACGCAGTGCTAACGGAGAACCATCGGTCCTTGTGCAGCTGTGCAGCCTTCGAACTCGACCAGGTGTTCTTATGCAATCCCCTAAACAATCACTAATTGGACTTAATCTTGATTATCGATTTCGAGAAACCCTGACCCCTTGCCGGTCTACTGGAACTGTAACCATTTCCCTGGAGCCCCTCCCCGTTAACCAGTGCACGGAGTATTCTGTACTCAGAGTACGGAGTAACTCGGGGTGACGCCGGAAAGGCCACAAACATCGTGGCCTTTAATGTACATTTTCGTGGCATTTCCGTCCTGGCGCCGCCTCTTTGAAGCGGGCCCTGGTAAATTTCCTGAACAGATAAAGTGGGAATAAACTCACCAGCAAGTAGAAGAGCCGTAAAAAGCATACCAAAAATAGGCTAACCAAAGCAGCTGTCACAGCAGGATGCAAAACGCATACTGGGTGCCAAGGAGCAGATGGAGAAATTGGAGGGCATAGCAATGGTAGATACTGTAGAGAAATTTATGAAACAATGAAAGAAAATTGCAGAGCGGCTCCCAGAGAAGGAAGAAGGAGCTCGAAGGCGTCAATGAAAATGGCGGTACCGGGAGAAGGCAAAGAGAGAGAAAGAAAGGAACAGAGAGGACTGAGTGGGCAGAAGATAAAAGAAGGTGAAAAAGAAGAAATAGGCATAGAGAATAGGGAAAGAACGATAGAAATGTTAGATTGAGCGGAGGGAAAGATGCCCAAAAAGGAAAGAGTGAAGCCATCATGAAGGTTGTGCAGAGGAACGGAAAAACCAAAGGCCGCGGGGGCGGAAGCCAAACAGAAATACAGACAAGATAGACATCTTTTAATAGTAAAAAATGGGCCCTATAGACTCCAGGATGAAAGAGGAAAAGAAGAGAGCGAATATAGAGGGCAGAAGCAACAGCAGTGCTGGACAGTCACGAATGGCTTTTCGTAGGGGGAAATGGCAGAATGGGCAAGGCGGTCAGCTACTGTCCTGGCGGCGTTACCTATGTACATAGTTGGAAGTTGACAAGATTTTTAGATAAATATTTATTATAATACCAGGAGCTTATCAACTCCAACCTGATTCAAAGTCAGTCTTCGACAAGGGTTAAGGATCTAACTTCTAAGCAAACATTGGACTTTGCTTGCTATAACGGCGCCTACAACTCGGCTCCTTCCATATAGAGCTGCAGTTGGTAGGCACTAACGTACATGCCCACCATGAACTCAACTTCCTCTTCACCACCATCGGAGTCTTTTACCCCTCCATCTTCTTCACCTTCATCTCTCCTCTCACGATCTCAACATTACCCTCTGCCACACGACGGCAAACCTGAGGTCTGAAGCTGAAAAGGAAGATCCGGGATTTCAACAAGCTCTTGAGAACATTTGTCGCAATGGATGGCTGCATGAAGAGAAATCAGGTCAGGATTCTCACTATGTATTTACCAGTCCAATACACTGGTGATAGGTGCCTATTCAAGCTGCGTTACCTTTTTTTTTTTTTTTTTTGGGTGGCCCTGCTGATAGCCCACTCTCTAGGTATTGTAACACCATTTACATGGATGCAGAGCATGACAATGAAATCAGACACAGCACACCACTTGATCTGGCAATTGATGCCATTAAGCATTTCAGACCCTCTCAGCTGTCAGATGCCCCCCGCTAAGTGAGAGGAAGTACATCTCCCATTGAGGACCAATATCAAAAAGAATTTTATCGCTGCCTAATACCAATACTTCATGGCCATGTTATGTCGTCCCCAGAGTTCGCAGTCGGGGCAAGCACCAAAGGCGACGGGACAATTGACTTCTTTATTGAGCAGAAGAAATGGGGCCTTGAACTTCTAAGGGGTCGTGATCGCCTGGTGGAACATATGGAACAGTTTGAGCCCGAAGGACAGTACTACAGCATGATAAATTCCAGGGAAATGGAAGAGTACATCATCTTGGATTTCGCAGTTTCACGACCGGTAAAAGCCCGTCCAGGTAATACTCTAATCCATCTATCATTAGCTTCAACTGACATTCTTGTTTAGAATATACGCACCGCCTCTACCACGTTGTTTTCTCTGAACGGTACCGGCACGTTGATGTTCTTGAAGCAGGCGATCTCAGCACTGTAAATTCCTTTACTTTGTCAAAGAATCCTGACCCTCTAGCATGATAGCATGGTATTCTCTAGTTGTTGGTAGTCACATTTCTGCTATATCCTCTTTTTCTCTTATTAAATCAAATTGAATCTATCGTTGCTGCTGTTCTCCTATTTGATCTTCCTTGAGTAGTAGTAGGAGTAATAATAGTAGATTCCTCAAGTCTATTCTGACATGTTAACTAATACATCATTCTATTATACATGAGACGAGATGGGTATCTTCTATACAATCCAATCGTGACAACAGCCATAGCAATCACTCCCTCAACTTCTACGCCTCCAACACCTCAGTCATCTCACTTAGAGCCCTAACCATAGCATCCTCCCCGCCCTCCCCAGTCTTTAGGAACGTACTCATATCTCTAACCGGCTTCTTCCCAACATAACAGCAAGCAATCTACCAAATCCCAACGCCAATCCCACATATAGCGGAAATATAGCCATAAGCCCATCAAGCAGGTTCTCAGAATTCACAAGCCGCTTAGGCCGCATCTGGAGGGTATCGCAGAAATGAACTCCTGCACCGCAGCAATTGTGGATACGGCGACTGCCTCTGCCTAGCTCGACGCCGCTGATGACAAGGCCATAGTGGTTAGCTATGGCTTTGGTGGAATTAGAGTCATGGTAGACTGTAGAGGCACTCAATTCGGCGTCATCCTGAGTTACTCCGTACACTTGGGTGACGCCGCAAAGGCCCCTGATCACCTTCCTTGCTCTCTTAGACGTCTCAACAAAATAGCGACTTTCCTTTTATCCTGAAGTTTGTGGGCTACCAGCTTGTTTCCGGGTGGACAGATGCCAAACTAAGCATCCTTGCCCAACTGTCCTGTTTGCACACGAAACCCCCCTTTCAAGCCCTCAAGATCTAGGAGCACGAGTCTTTTATACACTATCCTTGCTACTACTGCCAATACTACTACTCCTTACCAGTCACTCACCAAATTTTTCTACATATTCCCGTCATGGAAAGGGTGGATGAGTCAATACGACGCTAGTTACCCTCCCTTGTAAAGGCCAATAGAGCAACAATTGAATCATCTCGCCCTGGAAAAATTTGGCTCAGTTCTTTCATGAATGGACCACATTTTTTACCGAAGTTTTTTCTATATACACGGGATCAATTGCAGTCAGTTAATACGTAGAACCCCTGAGAATGCAGTTTACGATGCAGTCTGGGACGACCAGCTGGCCATTGTTAAGCGTTATGCCCCATCTAGATTCGTAAGGTCTGTCAAAACCATTGAACCAGAACCTGACTTGAAGCTGACTATAATGTAGTTACGCGGCGGAGGCTAGTACTTATGAAAGACTATCTCAACGGCGTCCAGATGGTTTCGAATTCTTTCCATCTCTTCTTACCCATGGGCCGATAGTATGTCCCTCGTTATTCCCCGTAGGATATATATTGGTCATTAGCAAAACCCAAGGCAAAGCCTCGACACATAATGGAGCCATATCTCCGACACGGAGAAGTTACACATGAAATGGCAGATGAGAAAGGCAGTTCAAGTACTTAGAAGTGTGGGGTCCGTCTGCGTCGACGCGGGAAAGCATAATGTTTTGTATGCCCCGGCCACTAGATACGTGACTATGATTGATTTTGAAGTCATGCAGGCTGTAGACGAGGCAGGAACAGCGGAGGTACCAGAATTGCTGGCAATCTTTGGAAGAGAAGCAATCGGAGGAAGCGGATAGAGACACGCTGGTGGCTGATGTTAAAAAAAAAAAGAAAAAAAAAAAGCAGGGCCAGGTACCTATAAGAAATAAGAAGATAAAACTTGTGATTTTGAGATCTGCTATTTATTGCTACTGCTGAGAATTTCTGCTTATCTCATGATCAATCTGAGTCTTCTGTCATGACTATTCATTAAAGGTTAAATAGATTCCATAGCACTAATTTATACCATTATAGCAAAAGGATTCTGCCTATCCTTATGCCTCTTGTTAAGATCTGCATTTTGGCTGATCAAATATGACACCCCTCAGAGTTGTTGTAGATAGCTGTGAGGGGAGGACAAGTCTTTGCTTTTGAATCGCTGGAGTTGACATCCTGCCACAACCTGGCTTCTCTTGTGTCATACATAGGTCCTAGTTAGTTTTCGACACAGGACACTTACTCTTAAGTGTTTTCCAATAAGTGTACGTTTAATGACCATCCAGGTCCAGTCCATAAGTTGTATGTGTCGATGTTATATCGCTTCCTCCAGGCTCCGTAGATAACTAAGTATAAACAATTAGGTAATGAATAGAAACAAGACCAGCTGGGTACATATGCTGAGCTGTTGGTTAAGTGCGGACGAGTCAGAAACTAGAAAAGTAACCAATGCTTGATTAACGAGATTGATCATGAAGAACTAGGCTAAGTACATGAATGAGTGTCCTTATATATCCTTTCGCTGTATACTCCAGTTCTTTTGTCGTAGAAAGGCGTGATTTAGTTGAATCTTATTAGACAAATGTTACACAGGTAATGCCAAGCTATTTCTGAAGCGGGGCTTCTTGGATCGTAGCTCAGAGAGGAAATCCGGAGTCGATTATTCCGGACTAAACGAGGTCTATATGGAGAGGACTAGCTCGACGAAAGAGGTATATTGCCTAACGAACGTACCTGCGCGTACGCAGCTGATTGAGTGCTTGACTATCTAAATGTGCGTACACGCTGGCCTATATAGACAATCTCAGTAATCGGACCAACAATTATCCGACCAACTCTCATCAAGCGCTCTTTTGTCACGTGAGGCGGTTGCCAGACCGGCAGCGGTTGTCGTGCCAACTCTTAGGAGCTAGTCCGCATTGGGATGACCACAACATAACAGCGCCAGGCGTGCATCGCAGTTGCCCAATCGGTCATCACCATCACCTCAACCGCCAACAACAAAACAACAACAACGCTACTTTATCTCTTCTTCTCTTCTCTTCTTCACATCCTCCAGAGATTCCCCTCCTCGTGCTCTCTATCCTCTGTCCTCCCCTTGGCCATTTTCGCCTTGGTCTCGTGTATCTTTATACCTCCAAAACAGTCATTCCCGTTGCTTCCCCTCCTCGGCGTCGATTTTCGATAGCTGTGATAGCAAAGCAACAACAGGTCAACTCTTTTGTTTTTGGATTATACCCAATAGATCATGACTGTTTAGCTTTGGAACGGATATACGATTTAGTGTTGTCTTCTGCGACCCTATTTTTTCGAGCGCCTTTGTTGTCGGTCCAGCTGTTTATTCTTCAACTCTCCTTCTCTTTTATTTACAATATCATAAGCGACATTTCCAATTAGCATGGCTGGAAACAGTACTGGCTGCGGCCAGATCATTGAATACATTCAAGGTTCGTTTGCTATTGTTTTGATTGCCCATCCGTGACCGGCGCGATGGCAACCCGGTATTTTTGTTTTGAATTGATCTGATGGAAAGTCAACCATCATAGATCGTCTCTATCTTGCCTCCTACGATTCCACGCCGGATTCGAGAACTCCCTTCCCCTTCCCGCTGGAGCAAACCAAGTCTCCCAGCAAGCGTCGAGCCCAGCCCAGCACTCCCAGCAGCAAGAGACGCAGCCCGGTCTATTTCACAGTGGAGGATAGCCTGTTCTACAATGCTTTCCATGCGGATTTTGGCCCGTACCACATTGGTCACCTCTATCGCTTTGCGGTTCACTTCCACGAGATTCTTGGGGACCCTGCAAACAGTGACCGGGCGGTTGTGTTCTACAGCAAGACCGACGCGAAGAGTCGTGCAAATGCTGCATGCTTGGTTGCTTGCTACATGGTTCTGATCCAATCGTGGCCTCCGCATCTGGCTTTGGCGCCCATCGCGCAGGCGGACCCGCCTTACATGCCCTTCCGTGACGCTGGATACAGCCAGGCGGATTTCATCCTGACCATCCAAGATGTCGTCTATGGTGTCTGGAAGGCTAAGGAGCAGTCTCTCTGTGGACTGCGTGAGTTTAACCTCGAAGAGTATGTATCGAGTCCTCCAAGCCCGACAACTGAGATTCTGACAATTATCAACTCAGGTACGAGAAGTATGAACGAGTCGACATGGGTGACTTCAATTGGGTTACACCGCACTTCATCGCCTTTGCCTCTCCACAACATCACCCGATCACCCCGATTCCTCCTACCTCTAAGGAATACGCGGCATTGCCTTCCACCGTCTCCGAAGTCCTTGCTTCCAAGCTGCCTCTTTCTTTCAAGAATGTCCTGGCCCACTTTGCCTCGCGAGATGTCGGGTTGGTCGTTCGACTGAATTCTGAACTCTACTCTCCCTCGTACTTCACAGCTCTCGGCATTACACATATTGACATGATCTTCGAAGACGGAACATGCCCCCCATTGCCGTTGGTTCGGAAATTCATCAAGATGGCACATGACATGATCGCCAAGAAGAAGGGGATCGCTGTCCACTGCAAGGCTGGACTTGGTCGTACCGGATGTCTCATTGGTGCATACTTGATCTACCGATATGGCTTCACCGCTACTGAGATCATTGCCTTCATGCGGTTCATGCGTCCTGGTATGGTGGTCGGGCCGCAACAACACTGGCTGCACCTGAACCAGAATGCTTTCCGTGAGTGGTGGTATGAGGATTCGATGAAGGAGAAATTGGCTCAGATGGCCGCGCCTGTCACACCGGGCAGACAGTCCACCAAGCAACGGATTCACCATGCCCCCGTTGCGACGCCACCCTCGAAGCGTGCAGCTTTGGGAGAGATTGACCACAACGAAGCGGGGTCCCACCAGGCTGAAGAGAACCTTCCCGCACCAACTCCCGGGCAACCACGAAAGTCCCACCGGAAGGACTCGCGACATCACCCGTACGCCCGTACCGCATCTGGTGGTATTGCGGTGGACAAGGATGCGCGCAGGACCGGGGAGCACTCCAGCTATCGGAATCAACGACTGAGCAACGACAGCAGCGAGAGTGAAGAGGAGATCCAACTCCGACGGCTCGCGAAGCGCTCTTCCAAGTCTCCCGTGGCATCTCCAAGTCATCGCTCTGTCAGCTACTCGGCTACGATTACCTTGGCAGATGACATCCACGAGGATCAGGAGAATTGGGGCGAGACAACGCACGCGGCACCCAAGACTCCCAAGACACCGAAGACCTCGGTCGGTACCAAGACCACCAGCGCCCCTATCTCTGTGAGCAAGGTCCGCTCCAGCCCTCGCCGGGTAACTGACAGCAAGAGCGAATCCCGGGGTGTCCGCAAGCCCAGTGGGCGCATCGGGAGCGCTGGGAGTCCTGTCCGGGTGAAGTGAACCAGCAGAACTTGACGTGGTCTCGGCTATTTTGAAGACACTTACGACCTTTTCCTTCTCGTAATAATTTTTTCACCTTTACTTTTTTTCATCTCCACGTTCCATTTTTCCGCGTTTGCGGGCGTTGGGCGATGGATCTTATTGCATACCCTTACTTTTGCATCATGACGTTCCCTCTTCTTGTTTATTTGATTTTGTTTTCGTTGTCATGGGAGTTTAGTGGTCATTTGGTGTTTGGGGTCTTTGATGTTTGAGTTAGTTTCGCGGATTTTAACAGATTGACGATATTACTTCGTGCCTTGTCTCCGAGTTACGCGCAATGTCTAGAGCATCTCACGACAGTAAGATTTGAATAATTTAGAACCGGATAAATAGCATTTGCTTGTGAATCTTGCACCATGGTCGTTGGACTTCTTGTAGACAGTCCTTTCTTTTCTCAAATAGCCGATAGTCCTTGGTCCAGAAATCGTCCTTGCGAGCCATCATTCCACTCAAAGTCGAGATTTATGAACATATCACTACACCCTTTGAATCATGTTGGTTGCGAAGACACTGCGCATGAACGGTGGTCGTGGGGTAGGTTAATGATCGTGACCTGTTGATGCCGTGATGGAGACGTAAGAGAAGGAAGAGGAGAAGGAGTCGGAGCATCGCAATATGCTATGTGTCGAATCCAGACTGTAGTTGGCGGATATGCCTAGGTTGCCCAGTTTATACGCTTTTGTGACGAGAAAGAGGAAGAACAGAAAGAAGCGAAGGGAGAAAAACATAAGGAAGAAAATGGACTCATTTAGTCATAGAAGCAGATAACGGTTAAGCCCGCTTGATCGTCCAGAAAAATATATATGTTAAAGAGGGGATCCAAGCCGTATGCAAATCCCTAACCCTCCTCCCCGATAAAGAAGAGAAAGCAGCAAACGAATGCAAACCACAACTCAATGAGCATGAACAAGAACTTGCACGCTTAAAAGATGACTACTAGACTCAAAGCAACACATCTGGGTGTTTGGATTGTATGACTGCATCTCGAAGAACGTGTGTGATTTTTGACGAAGGGACGTTGCGTTTGCTAGAAGATAGCTTAGGGTGGCATGAATATCAGGCCTTGAGTTTTTACCTTATGCCGTATTCATTTGCCTGATACCTGCTGCCAGCTTGAGTTACTGTAAGCCGTCGAAGCACGATATCTGACAGACATCCTTAATGTCACTGATAACTCAACCCATCAACTAGATACCTGCCCTCGCTAGAGCATTCCAGGTCAATCAGGACTACAAAATTCTAGGACCGACCGAGAGATCCTTTTTCCCGAGGGTGATGCATCCGTAGATATCGGCCTAGCTGATTGTTCTGATGTGACGGCTTTTCCGTCTTAAGTGCTCATTTTATAGCTACTCCTTAACAGTATCCTCGTACGTTTCTAATCACCTCTCGCCAACACAACTAACCTCGAAATATCATCCAGCAAGTCAAACAACATATATACGCAAAGTGCATTCACGCATTATATGTAGCTTGACAAGCATCAGTAACAGAAGCCGACATCTGCAAATCATTATTCAGCTTCACCTTCCCCTCCCTATCATGATCTCTGCTACGCAAACAACACCGACAGGCACTAGTACAATGTCCCCTCCTCCATTCCCAGCCCATTGTCTCTCTGGGCCTCTCACAGCATTAACAGCTTCGTCCACAGCATCCCCCGCGCCCAGCGCACTTTGGTTCGCTTGCTGCGAGATATCCGTCGAGGACTATGGATATGTCAACTAGGGACATGTTGGATAGGAGGCATTTTAGTAGATTGTCGCGATGGGATCGCGGGTTAGACGGTCGCTCCAGTCGTCTAGTGTGGGCTTTCCTAGGAGGAATCGGAGTATGGTGGTGGGTGACATTGGAGCAAGGCTGGTGGACAGCTGTCCGGGGCCACCGGAAGGTGTTCGAAATCTTGAATGAACAGAGCAGATTTCAAGGGGAGATGAGAAGACAGGCCTTCATCGGTTGTGGCAGTAATTTTGATGTCATATTATCAAGGGTAGCCCTGATGAGTACTTACTTTACTTTCGTCGGAATACTGAGACTTAGTAGGCTCAATCATTCAACCCCTTCCAGTGGAATGCCACTTATCTGACCTTGACAAGTTCTGGTATAAAGAAACTGAAGAAACAAAGTGATATCATAGACCCATAAAATGCAACAGAGAACGCCAGCCCAATTCGCCCCTACCAGTCTGAAACAAACTAATTAACCATAATAACATTCGACCTCGCCCCCTCCACCCCCCTCGTACTCAACACAACCCTAAACGGCCCCTCACCATCCCCTTCTTCCGCCTCCGGCGACGGATCAACAGGCTCATCAATCGCCCTTATTGCCACAAATGCCTGCCCATTCCCCTGTCCCTGATTGTGCCCCTCCTCATCCATCATCTTAATCAACCTCAGCGTACGCGACACATTCCAAATACCCTCTTTCGTCGTCCGGAATCCCATAAGCCAGTTTTTCGCCCACGCGCGGAGACCCGGGTTGCTGGACCAGCGGTACGCACCGACGACGGATGGAAGCATGCCGTAGGAGTAGGTGAAGGAGTCGGCGAAGTGGGAAGGCGGGTTGGCTGCTGCGATGCGGCAGATTGTGAGGGCTGTTTGTTCGGTTTCAGGGGGGAGGATGCGGTCTGGGAGGTTGGGGTTGTTGTGAGGGTTGTGTGGGTGGCGAGTTCGGGCGCGCATGCGGGTGCATAGGTAAGAGGCGTAATTTACGGCGGCAATGCAGGGGTCCGGGGAGTTGGGGAAGTGGAGGGCTGGGATGCGGATTAGGGATGATGAGGTTGTGGTGGTGTTTGCGGAGATGGTTAGATAGGTGCCGGTGTGGTCGTCGACGGGGATGTCAGAAGGTGGGAGATCGTTTCGCCATTTTTCCAGTCGGTGGAGGAGGTCTGCGCTTTTGACTGCCCAGGCGGTTTCGAGGGCTGGGTGTTGGCGTTTTTGGATCTCGAGGGCTGTGATTTCTTCGACGAAGAGGAGGATTCGGTCGTGTAAGCTGGATGAGTTGCGAAGGAGTTCGTTCAACCAGCTTGACAGATGCTCTGGCATGAACTCAGGTGTCGTCACGGAATATTTCTCATTATACAAACGGAGCAAGAGCGCCATCCGCGAAAACGCACGAATCAGCAACATCCCCGTATTTGTCTTCATTAGTTCCGTATATGCAGCGTAGAGACACAATGCGGCTCCTCGCATATGCGAGCACCAGGCGAAGACGGAGTTCCGCTGGAGCTCGAAGTTGGCCGCTAACATGATCGTGGCGAAGAGTGAGAGCGCTGTATCTGCTCGGAGAGAGTTTGACGACGTCGATACCCCCAGCTTCCCAGTTTGTGTTAGATCATTCTGCAAGCTCTTTACCGCCTTTAGGCTGTGATGGAATGCGTGCCGGCGTATAGATCTGGCGTTGGCAGGCTGTGATTTGGAGTTGGATAGGGTAAGTGCAGCTAGAGCTATCGCTGCATCATACACATGGGACGACATGGGCTCTGATTGGAATAGTTCTGCTAATGGTAGAACTTTTGAGATGCTGGAGAAGCTGCCTCCCGCGGAATATTGAAAGTACGTATAATCCTCCGGAAACTCGAATGCTCCTGCGAGACTGAGCGTCGCGTTGGAGATCACCTGAGTGGGAGAAGGAAGGAAATCGATTGATACTGGCGAGGTGGGTGTCATGTAGCCAGTATTCAAAGAGGTAATAACAGGCGACGATAACAAATCATCCAATGTCGACATAGGCGGGGTTGCGAGGAGACCGTCCTGGAACATGAGACCATCCTGCGAATCGAAGCTGTCTTTGGTCACTGTCTCAGGCGACGTGCGACCGACAAAGCCATCTACAAACTGAGCTGCCGGAAACGACGCTTGTTGCTGTGTGGCTTTTTTGACTGTAGAAGTCACCTCCTCAGTACTAAATGTCGCTGTATAGTCGCTGCTAGTATCTTCCTTAACGGCATCCGACGCCTGGGCTTTCTTTCTAGCAGCCTTCTTGACTTTCTCGACAGTCAAGTTCGTCTGGTCTTTGAATGTGATCTTCTGGTTGTAGCCTTCACACACAGCCTTGATACGCCTGCACTATAGACCGAAGAATCATGTTAGCTTCCGGTTATACGTATTCTGGACAGTGATATTACATTATTGCACCCGGGCTTGTTCTCATCACACTTCAATCTCCTCTTCCGACAAGTCAAACACCCCGTCCTCCCCCGTGTAATCACATTGCGCTTCCTCGGCGGTTTGTTGGCCGTGGTGTCGACCGGAAAAATCGGATGAGACATGATAGAGGGAGTAGCAGCAATAGTGGCAGTAGTAGGTGCGGATCGCCCGGTAGTTGTAGTAGAGGTGAAGTATGTAGTTCATATAAAGCCTTTCCCGAAAAAAAAAAAGAGGGGAAGAAAGAAGCAACTTCAGTCTAACAGCGATTATAATCATCGCAGTGAGACAGCATCAGGCTCGGCGTTAAGCATCCTATCGTCATTGACCATTACATTCCCATCCTGCTCCTGCCATCCATCACGGGATAAGTTCGGAAATCCCGACCTCCAGCTGAGGCGCAAGGGATCGGCCAACTACAGATCTTTCCCCTGCAAGCCCTAACAAACCAGATGCACGGAATCGAGGGAAACCGGAGATAAACCGTGCAAGAGAAAAATATGTACTTGTAAAAAGAGGAAGGCAGAAAAGAATCGGCGGAAAGTAAAACCAACGAAAAAGAATAGGGGGTACAAGCGACGGGCACATGTGACACGTATTAAAAATGCGAGGTCGTTTTGTTTTTCTTTGTTTCTCTTTGTTTGCGCAGCGCCGAGGCACCTACAGTTACATAGTACACCGATACTTATTATCGCCATCGAGAATGTTGCACCGAAAAGTTTGTTGTCAAGGGATTATGCCTGGCATTTGATCTCGCTTAGAAGAGTCCATGTCCCTATATTATGAGAAAAAGAAATAAGTAACTCCAGATCTCAACCAGCTTCGCTTGTTGGAGAAGTAGTCCCGCCAATCGAAATAGAAACCGAAAGATAATAGAAAAAAAAAAAAAAAAGGAAAGAGGGAAAAAAAAGGCAAAGAGGATTCTGAAACCTCATTCCAAATACTCCGTACTCCGTAGTATAACATCAGTCAGTCAGTATGCGGATGGGGACCATGTTGCTGCATATACTGTGACTGGAACCACCCCCTCCCTGCTGCACTCAATAGATCTCGTGGATTCCCTTGTTCGGCTACTCGGCCTCGGTCCAAGACAAGAACCCGGTCAAAGTCGACGATGTTGTGTAACTGATGTGTAATGGCGATGATGGTGCAGTCACGGAATCGTTCTCGCAAAACCGAATGGATGCGCGCTTCGCTGTCCTTGTCAAGACTCGCTGTCCCTTCGTCTAGGATGACTATTCGATTCCGGCTCACGATTGCCCGAGCAAGAGCGATAAGCTGTCGCTCGCCGTGGGAGAAGTTCTTCCCGTTTCCTTCGACTGGGTCATCCAACCTCCATTTGTTCGGTGCGCCCGCCACGTCATCCAGGATGGTCTGTAGGTGCTCGTCGGGCAGTCGGCTGCTTGGGTCTAGATTGAATCGAATTGTCCCATCAAACAGGGTAGGGTCCTGTGGGATGAGGCTTATGCGTTGTCGCAATTTCTCCACGTCAAGGGATTCGATCTCGACTCCATCAATGGTGATAGACCCGCGGAGCTTGGTGGCAAGTCGAAGCAGACTCAACGCGAGTGAACTCTTCCCGCTTCCCGTGCGGCCTACAATAGCGACTCGCTCTCCAGCCAGCGCGCTGAAGTTAACGTCTTGCAACACTTCATTTTCATCCCAAGAGTAGCCGGCTGTCAGATTCCGAATGTGGACCACCCCTTGCGTTGGCCATTCCTCGGGTTCAGTTACGTTAGATCCATCACACGGACCAAGCTCCTGTGGGAGATCCTTGATATAGCTCTCAATCCTGTAATAGCTAGTCATCTCCACTTCCAGGAGGCTTGAAAGATACACAAGATCTAACGATGTTAGCGTCCTTTTCCTATCCCCGAGTGTAACGCTGAGTGGACCATACTCACAAAGAAGGGATGTGCACAGCCCCGTTGTCAGTGTCAGGCTGAGACCAACTGTTGACGCATTCGCATGCTTTTGTGTAACGGCTAGAACCGCGACAGAGAAAGAGATGAGTCCAACGCAAAGGTCCATTCTCACCGCTAGCCATCGCTGGAGGTCACTAACTCCGTTCCAAGCCCGGACGTGATGGTCGACAGCGGTGTTAAATCTATCCTGTAGAACCTTCTCCGCCCTGTACGCATGCACGGTCATCAGACCCGATGCGGTTTCGGAGATGTTGTGATGAAGAGGTGTCAGGCTGCCAGCGTACATTTGCTTCACTGCTGTCGATGCGAATCCATAGCGATAACCAATGTAGAGCGCAAGACTCGTGAGCGCAATAGACGGTAGTAGGAAGAGTGGAACCAAGGAAGACACGGTCAGAATGCGGAAGGCGATGGAAAGATAAGTTTCAAGAACTGGTCGCAGTGTCTTGAATAGCGTGTCATCGAGGCTGGCCATATCAGAAGAAAACCGGTTAATGGCCTGTCCAGCTGGCGTACGCCAAATCCAAGCATATGTAGCACCGAAAACTACAACTAGCATTTCCATGTGCTTATCACGACTTGCTCTCCAGGCACCTGAATATAAGAGGATGAGCGAGATGGCTAGCAGCAGTATACGCGCAAACCCGAGGCCTGCCACTCTAGTTAGTTATGATCCACCTGACGAACCGCATCATGCCGGTATTTACCTGCAAATATGCCAATAAAGAAGCCGGATTGAGAGCTATGGTTTCCAGTACAAGCCTGGCTCCAGACAGAGAGCCACGTAGGCAAAGCTATATCCATAGCCTGGGCTGAGATGGTGAACACGGCCATGGTAGCAATAAAGGTGCGACATCCAAATGATCGAATGTACTTGCTCACTGAAAGCGAGTGAGTAGGCGAGAATACCGGGGAAGTGAAGCCACTTACTGTATTTAAAACCAATGCGCCCTCGAAGGTTGTCAAGGTCGTTTGATTTCTCGTTATTGTCCTCACGTGGTTCATCGTTTCCCTCAGGACAGTCGCTTTCTGAGACAACGCCAATGGCAGATACTGGAGAGGATTGAACGGCTCCCTCATCGTCGATAACGGCAGTTTTACTCTTTATCGGAAGCGCAGTTCGAGAAACTGTGCCGTCCCTCATATACACGATCATATCTGCCCTTCCCAGTAATTTATCATTGTTCGAGACGAGAACCACTGTGCGATCCTTCATTTGCGGTCCAAGAATGCAATTGTTGACAATCCACTCGAAGGTCTTCGGATCCAGTCCGGACAAAACATCGTCCAGAAGCGCAGTCTCAGTCTTGGAGTATACTGCTCGAGCAAGAGCAACTCGTTGGCGCTGGCCTCCAGAGAGCCTGCGGCCCCCTTCGCCGACATCCTTCATGTCGTCATCTTTGAAGGTTGCGAGATCTGGTTCCAGCGCGCAACATTTGATGACGTTCTTATATCGTTCCTGATTGAATGGAGTCCCAAAAAGGATGTTGTCTCTTATAGTGCCTCTGAACAGCCAGGGGTTCTGGGGTGCATAAGCGATCGGGTCGAAATGCTTTTTTTGGAACTTTTTCCTATCGAAGAGCAGTGATTGCAATAACAGAGATTTGCCGGAACTGAGAAACGTCAGCAAGTGAAGGTAACGGTGATATAAGGTAGCTCATTATGACTTGCCCTACATCGCCGGTCACAACATTTAAGCCGGGAGCAATAAATTCTAGATCCGCTTGGATTGGCGCTTTGCACGGTTCAGGCTGGATGGTGATGAATGTGCTCTGGGAAGCAGTTTCACATGTGTTTGTTTCATCATACTTGGAATACGCTGTTCTTTCTGGCTGGTCGAGGAACTTGCTCAGACGGTCGAGACTGACCGTTGCTTGAGCATACTGACTTGCCCCGAGAACGCTTAGGCTGAACATACTGTTCACGATGTTGAAGACAACCACCACCGTAAAGACAACGCCCGGCTCCAAAGGCATTTTTCCAACGATGGTGTACAATAGCAAGCAGAAAAGGAGTGCAAGAAATGTAAGAGCTGAGGAGACACTTTCGGAAGCAACCATAACTTGCATCTTGTGCCAAATAGCAGCCAGCTCCCGGTCCCTCGCCCCGAGGATCCTCTGGATAAAGGGCTGCACATGTCCAAGTATTTTGATTGCTGCCATTGCCCGGATGCTCTCACTTGTCTTAGTAATCCGCTCATCTGTGCCTTGCAGAACCCCTGACTGAGCTTTCGTTTGAGCTGATACAATAAACTTGTTGAGCGGGTATCTCGTCACAAGGAGGAAAGCCAGGCTTGGTATGTAGTACCATCCCACGATTCTGTAGAGAATGATCGAAGACAGAATGATCTCGACGGGCGCCATGAACGCTGTTAACATCGTATACCGTAGAGTGCCTAGCCTATCGATATCTGCCGAAATGTTGCTTTGCAGCTGCCCAACATCCACAGCAGCATCAGCTTGCAGCAACATCAGCTTTCGATAGACAGCGGTGGTAATGCAAGCTTTTGCATCTCCTATGGCGTGTGTGGCATAGTATTCGAAGGTTTGCATGCACAAACCACGCAGTATTGGACAACTCCCGAACAGGATGACCGAAAACCACGGATGAAGCTTTGTGTTGGGCGACCCTTGGAGAGAAAGAAGGAGCTGATAGAGCCCAATAGTTCCAATTAACTCGAAGGCACCGCACAGCACCGCCCAAATTGCTGTCACTGCTAATCGACACCGAAAGAGTCGCCATAAGGTTGCCCTAAAGGAGAGCGTGGGATGGTCCGAGTAGCTCTGCAGCCAGGCTTCTCCTGAGCATCCTTTGCGGTTAGGTAAGAGGTCATCTAAGCTCATAACACCATTGCTGTCCCACCCTCTGTTGACGACAGGACTAACCCAACTGTATAACCACCATCTCTGGATAGGCGAACAAGACCTTTCTGGATGCCATCCATATGCTGAGGAGGGTTGATGACCAGGTGTCAACAAGGGCAAAACAATTGCACTTGCAAAAGCAGCTACCAGCTGGACGAAACTTCGAACAGAAAGGCTCTCATAGTGTTGTGCTTGGAACCATATCAGCGGATACACTTGCTCTGATAGGCTCGTCGTCAAAAAGAGAACAAGTGCAAGGATATTAGCGTGCAAAAAATGAGAACAGCGGTTTGCTGGGACCGCGAGGTAGCACAGGCGAAGGACAAAGACCATGATCTACCATGCTTTCCGTCAGTGGAACTAGGGTTCGAAAATGAACTTGGCTCAGTACGACTTACCCAAAGCAATCCAACTAGAACTGATGACCAATGGTCTCGGGGTTCTTTCCACCCAGAAAGCAGCGTACTGCATGCGCAAACAAGCGAGCAAGACAGGTTCAGCAACCCCAGTAGCACATGTTGGAGATTTAATGCCAGACCGGCTGGCTGCTTTCGACGGCAAAGGAAATGAACATCCGCAACGCAAATCAGCAGGCATAGCCCTGCAAGGACAACCATGTTTGGCCTGACCACAACGTCGAACGGCATATTGTGGTGAACTCAGGTCTTCCCAATCAAAATGGACGGAGTCAGCGTCCGCGGGGGAAAGTTGGTCTCTCAGACGAAGAGTCAGCCAGCGGTTCCTGGTCAGTCTTATAGTAATCTCACCTCGCGCCGTCCCGTCAAAAGTATCCCAATTCAACAAGGAAAGAAAAGGAAAGATGCGCATGCTCCGTCCGGATACTGACACATCGCCTTCTCACAGACCACGGTTCCATTATTTGCTTGCCACTTCTTCATATAGACCACGCCAAGACAGAAGTGTACGTAGACGTATTCTTGAAATTTCCCTTATAGGCAGGTCAATAATGGTGGACGGAGGTGAAGGTGCAGTCTGAGCGCCTGCTTTGTCTCCAGCGGGCTCCGCCTGCCACGCCGTGGGCTGCGAATAAGAAAGCCGGAGAATATCACTTAAGCTTTTATTTACCCGGAAGCCAATAGCAGATGCATCAAACTCGTAAGAGATCGACGGTATGAGTTGTATGAAGAAGTAATAAGAAACTACAGAGGCAGCCAGCGCTGCAGGGACCGGGCTCGTTCTGGGTTACCGCTTTAGGTAAAGCGCGTCAGCCATCTATCACAACACCATATAAAAACATGTATTACTACTATATACAGAGGCCTATAACGATAATTTTGTTTAGTTCTCGAGCAAGATGAAGTCGTGGCTTTCAATTGTTTTGGCCAGTCTAGTCACCCTTGGACGAGCAGCCCTGGTGAATGGGCATCAATTTTACCTGGCGAATGACGACAATAACAAATTTGATACCTTCCAACACCATGAATATCCGTCGCATGCTATCAGAATCAAAGAGCAACATGATGGTCTCTGTGATGCAGGCTCTAAGCAGTATACAGGATGGTTGGATTTCCATGGAAAACATATGTTCTTCTGTGAGCTCGCAATAGATACCTAAATAGGAAGGACAGCATAGCCAGAAGAAATACTGACTTGCATAATTTAGGGTATTTCGACAGTCTCAACAATCCTTTGACGGACCCTCTCACGTTATGGTTGACAGGAGGCCCCGGTGTAAGTAGCATGGTTGGTAAGTTGTGGCGCAACACGAGGGCATGATTAGAAAGCTAATATTAACCAGGGATGCTACTCGAACTGGGACCATGCCATATCAATAACGGCGGTCAAGGGACGCATAGGAATCCCTATTCGTGGACACGGAATTCTTCCATGATCTTTGTTGATCAACCCGTGGGTACAGGGCTGTCATACACGGATCCTGGGGTAAAAGTTCCGACAACATCTTCAATAGCGGCCGAGGACATGTACATATTCCTCCAATTATTTTTGACGGAGATCTTTCCGGAGCGACGACGTGTTCCTTTTCATATAGCGGGGGAAAGCTTTGCAGTATGCGCTTGGGACATGATGTCTCGATTTGAACTGACGCGTGTAGGGACACTATATTCCAACGTTGTCTGCGGAGATCATACGACAAAATAATCTACATAGTGACAGACCGGCTATTCCTTTGAACTCAACACTGATAGGAAACGGTTATGTCTCACCGCTAGATACAACCTACGGCTACTACGAAACCCTCTGCACAACAAAACCCGGGGTTGCCGAACCTGTCTTCAATCACACTCGATGCCAGATAATAGCCGATACTTTACCTCACTGTCTTTATGTATACGAGGCTTGTTATCGGTATCCCGATAAAGACCTGTGCAAAGTCACTGACCAAGTATGTGGAACGATCAAAGAGCTCTTTCACAATGAGTCGCACGCGGGCGGAAGAGATCCATTTGACAGTAAGCCGCCTTGCCGGGTCAGATGCTATCACCCCTGACTATTTTACCAGTTACTCGGACCTGTGAGATAGAGCATCTCTGTTACGCAGCGACTCTTGATATTCAGAAGTACATTAACAGACCGACTACCTGGCGGGCCCTACAAGTACCACAAGAGATCGGCAGCTTTTCCATTGAATCAATGCGAGTAGCATCTGCATTTGCATCCGGTAATGATCTTTACTCGCCCGTTATGGACGAGATACAATTTATGCTAGAAAATGATGTCGATGTGTTGATCTACAATGGAAATCTGGATTTGGCTTGTAATACAGCTGGAAACCTTCGCTGGGCCAATTCTCTCCGTTGGAACGGTCAGGCCGACTTCGTTTCAAAGGACCTGAAGCCATGGTACCCAGCTACTAACGGGGGAACGAGAAAGGCAGGAAGTTACAAGGAAGTTTTTGCGCAAACTGGAAGCACAGAACGGCGATTGGCATTCGTTACTATTGATCATTCTGGGCACATGGTAAGCTTATTGGTTTAGTGACATTGGCTTTATCTACGGAACATCCTGTTGACTCAATCTAGGTGCCCTTGGATCAACCTGAGGTTGCTCTCGATCTTTATACGAAGTGGCTCTTCCAGGAACCATTCTAGAAGGCACGGACTGTTTGTAAACTGCAAGTTGTTCATTATTCGCATAGCATATTAGATAGATAATGGTATGATCAAATACCCGTTTTATACATAGCTCGTCAAAACATGGGCAAAGCGCATTGTACAAGTAGACCCGCAGCCCCGTACGTACCTCGTATCTGCATTCCACCAAAAGAGTGACTGGTCATATCTGTAGATCACACGCTAATGTATGTATGCATGCAGCTATTATTATACGGCACAGTGGCAATCCCCCTTTCTGCCTTTTCCCGGATTCCGAAATGAAGCTATGCCAGATCGCCGTAGATCCTTGCTTTAGCCTTGATATTCGATCGCCTCACAGACAAAGAGGACAAAGCAACTGCAAACTCAAATCCTGATTTTCCTCCCCCTTCAAACGGGCCTCTGCCACTCAATTGCCCCTCATCTCGTGCTCTGTAGTCTCATTTGAATATGCCTTGTTCTCAATTGCTGTGCAAGGGTGATGCCCACCAAAATAGAATTACCTGTCACGGCTCCGATGTCAACAGTTACACTGCAACATAGCACCGCACCAGGTACATGATAAAGCGATATCTCAGTCCTACGTTAGCGCTGGCAGTGGGAGAAGGATATTTACTGTTTGCTATCATGGCGGAAAAGCACGGGGCAGACATTTCAGTCATGCAGGAGCCCACACCATCCTTGGGGGATGAGGGTATTGACCTCTCCAGACGGTCGAAGGAGCTTCCAGGAAGCAGATCTGATACCGGAGGTGAAAGCATTGGTAAAGATGATCTGTGCGTGGCCCCGTGCTGGTATGCTTGCCTGCTTTACTGACAGTTACAGTCATAGTCCCTATCCAGATGTCCAAGCGAGCGTATCCGACGCGGACGAGGATTTGCCCGTCAATACCTTTCGCGCGTGGTTTTTGGGAGTTGTCGGAACAATTGTTTTGACGGCATTGAATCAGTTCTTCCAGCTTCATAATCCGCCTTGTAAGTCACGCCTGATGCAGACAGAGGATAAACGCTGATGTTTGGGATAGTGTTTCTTTCCGCATACATTGCGATATTCGCGACTCTACCGTGTGGGAAGCTAATGGCCGCTACGCTCTCGACAAAGGTGTGGAATGTATTTGGATTCGAGTTCACTCTCAACCCAGGCCCGTTCAACCAGAAAGAACACTCAATCGTAGCCATCATGGCATCCTTAGTGACGGCATTCGACAACGGCTCCCTGGCCTCAGATGTCTACGTCGCCTTCGACAAGTTCCTGAACATTCCTATCTCTGCGGGCTACCGATTCATGTTTCTCCTCAGCACACAGGCTTTGAGTTTCGGTATTGCAGGACTCTTTCATCGATTCCTGGTAGAACCCACTTTTTGCGTATGGCCAGCAACACTACCGATCTGCTCGTTACTCTACACGTTCCACGAGAAGCGGACCCAGAAACAAAAAATCAACGGATGGAAAATAAGCCGGATGGGATTTTTCTCTATCATCGTCGTCTGTGGAGCGGCTTATCAATTCGTTCCTGGGTTCCTATTTACAGGACTCACTACTTTCGCGTGGATTACTTGGATCATACCGAAGAATGTGACGCTTAATCAGGTTTTTGGGGCTACGTCAGGCATGGATCTTCTGCCGCTTACTCTTGATTGGAATCAGATAACCGGGTATTTGGGATCACCATTACTGGTTCCGTCGTGGGCGTTGGTAAATGTGTTCTGTGGGAGTGTCTTTTTCCTGTGGATTGTTTCGCCTGCGTTGCATTGGAGTAATGTGTGGCAGGGACTGTACATGCCGTTTTCATCATCTGGGAATTTTGATAATACAGGTGAGTGCATAGCCATTGTACAATTAGCCAGAGGCGCAGGCTAACTCGTGTAGGAGAATCATACAACACAACCCGTGTAATGAATCCGGATTATTCTCTCAACGAAGCGGCATATTATGATTATTCCCCGGTCTATCTAGCAACAACTTCGGCCCTTTCATACGGACTAGGCTTTGCAGCCGTGGCATCCATCATCATTCACACCATCCTCTATCATCATCAGGCTGTCTGGCAAGGTCTCCTCGCAACATTCGGCCTCCTGTCCCAACCCCAGAAGCCCGACATCCACGTCAAGGTACCGTCACTTCCCCACAATCGCTGACTGCATATTAACCCTAACAAGCACATGCAAAAATACAAAAAAGTCCCCATGTGGTGGTACCTAGCAATATTCCTCTCCATCTTCGGCATCAGCATCGCCTTCCTTTACGTCTACAACACGAGTCTCCCCTGGTACGGCCTGATCCTCGCCATCGCAGTCAATGTGATCCTCCTCGTACCGACCGGTATCATGAAGGCGATTTGCAACATCCAGCTTTCGACGGCGGTGATATCAGCGTTTATCGCGGGGTATATATGGCCGGGGCAGATGATGAATAATGTTGTGTTTAAGATTTTTACGCTGGTTTCATCGGCGCAGGGGTTGGGGTATATTCAGGATATGAAGATTGGGCATTATATGGTAGGTCCTCTTTTATGATGTGGGTGTATGGGCGGTGATCACTGATGAGAATAGAAAATACCACCGAGAGTTACTTTCGCTGCACAGTGTACCGGGATCTTGGTATCATGGTTAACCCAAACAGCGGTCAATCTCTGGGCTATGGGGAATATCGAAGGAATCTGTACTCCGAATGCAAGCAACAACGTATGCCCTCCCATCTCCTGCGTATGTACTCTAGCACATAAACTAATTTGCAAAGTTCACCTGCCCCTTAGCCCAAGGCTACGCAACAAATGCCGTCTTCTGGGGGCTCATCGGACCCAAGCGCCTCTTCTCAGAAGGCTCCATGTACCGACCCATGCTATGGTTCTTCCTCATCGGCGCACTACTCCCCATAATATTCTTCTTCCTCGATCGATACTTTCCGAAACTCGGACTGCGAAAGGTACCCTTCACACCCAATCAACCCAGCCAGACAGTACTGATGAAGAATAGGTCCACTTCCCCGCCGTTTTCGCCTCCACCGCAAGTATCCCCCCGGCCACAGCTGCAAACTACATGGCCTGGGGACTCGTGGGTCTGTTGTTTAACGGGTACATCAAGCGCAAGTACTATGCGTGGTGGATGCGGTATAACTACATTCTTTCTGCGGGATTGGATGCGGCGCTGGCGGTTGGGAGTTTCATGATCTTCTTTTGTTTGGTTTATCCGGGAGTTAGTGTGGAGTGGTTTGGGAATAGTATTGCGACGAAGACGGCGGATGGAGCGGGAACGCCGTTGAGGACGGTTAAGGAGGGTGAGACTTTTGGGGTGAAGACTTGGAAGTAGTCTTGACTTATTGTATGTAGGAAGAGCACTCTCCTGCCCTCTTCTCGGAATATAAGAAACAATTTAAATAAGGACCACCATCTTCTCAATCGTATTATCTATATTCTTCATTATTTGCGCATTTTTGACAGGTACCTTGGAATGGCTGCAGCCTCCTTTGCCTTTTGCATAATTTTCTTTCATACACCCTTCATTTCTTCTCAAATTGCCCACCTATACAAATCCCTCACATCCCCAAATATACGCAACTATCAACCTAGTGACATACCTCTCCCGACAATCCTCACTAACCTCACAATCATCCGGAAACTCATACATATCGTCCTCCGGGTCAATCACCACTTTCCTACAACCCTTTGTACGCATACAACACCCACAAGCACCCGTGCAATGGCCATAATTCCATTTCCGATCTTTGTTGCTTCTCGCCTTTTCACAGCACCCACACTCTCGTCCGCAGCAGCCACCGCGACCAGCACAGTCGCGGCGCAGCCATTCGGAGAGATACCACTCTGGGATGTGTTTTCGGCGAGTTTCGTAGGCTCGTCCAGCTGCTGATACTGGGATACCAGCTTCAAGGAGCCAGATGTGTTTCTTGTGCGTCCAGTAAGCGTTGTTTAGGTGTCGGAGTTCTTTTTCGTAGACCCTGAGTTTGGATTCCGCTTTAGCAGCAGCGGTAGCAGAAACAGCTTCATCAATGTTAGGAGGAAGAAGGGACAGTGATTTGCGAAGAGCTTGAACCTCTTCGTTGAGATAAGCCTCTCTCTGGACGAGCCATCGGGCTTTGACATCCTCTCTGATGATACGTGAGCACCAGTCCGTATCGTCCTCGTTATCTTCCTCTTTGTAGAGTGCGAAGCGGATAAATTGGGCCGTTTCGATGTCGCTAGCTTCGTGGAGCTTGGACTCGAGCCATAGAAGCTTGGAGTGTTTTCTGCCTGCTAGCTTTTTGGGATCTTGCGGGGATTTCCATTTTTGCCTTTTATGAACGCATGCTTGTAGGAACGCATCCAGGATCCTGCGTTTATCACTGAGTGATATGTCCGAGGAAAGACATATCAGCATCTTTTGGGGGTTGGGGTTTCGACGAAGATGGGCGTGCCAGTCTTCTACTGTTTCTGGCTTTCGGAACAAGAATCGGAACATGATGGCTGCTGAACTGATGAATTGTTAGAAAGAAAGTTTCAAAGGGTAAAAAGTTTCCTAGATGACTTCCTAAGCGTACCTCAGCATAACTGCCTAAAGTCGTCGTGTAATCTTTCGGAAGTCATGATGCTGCCTACTTCAACCTACAAAGTAGCAGAACTCATCTCTATCAATCTCTATATAATCTTCTTCAGATCGAACTACCAGCACCATGACTCTCAAAGAGCTCACAGCAGACGAATGTCACGAGCGTCTCCACCAAAACCCCAACCCCCTCAAGCTCCGAGGACCTTCTCAGCTCCCAAACCCTGTCCCTCGACGACAAAGATAGTATCTTTATTGAATTTTTGGAAACATTGCAAAGGAAAATCGACAAGAACCAGAATAAGGACAGA
The DNA here is from genome assembly GCA_039880815.1 of Aspergillus intermedius. Classification (NCBI taxonomy): domain Eukaryota; kingdom Fungi; phylum Ascomycota; class Eurotiomycetes; order Eurotiales; family Aspergillaceae; genus Aspergillus; species Aspergillus intermedius. Next base: position 183,566 of record JBDODA010000006.1, on the reverse strand, counting down.
GACAAAGAAGCCAACGAAATCGCCGATCTGGAATGGCTCGAGCGCGCACCAGGAGATAACTATGATGGTCTATACGCGTGGGGAATCCATCTTCTTCTCTTTGAGAGACAGACAGTAGCGGAGATTGAACAGAATCTCCGCTGGGTGCAGGATATCATCGAAGCAGATATTAAGGGGCGGTGGATCGTGCAGCGGAAGATTTTCGTCAGAGGCGAAGTTCAGGATCTATATATTGAACTAATGGCGCTGGGCATAGATAGTGAACCTGATCATGGAGAATTTGAGCGTAAGGCAAAAAAAAAAAGAAAAAAGAAAAAGAAAAGAAAAGTAGAGAACAAAGAAGCCCAGCTTGCTGCGTACAAGGCTGAACTCCAGCGCCTGAATGATGACTACTGGCAACACAAGCAGCACCTCTGGCGTCTGGAGGCGAGTATCTCCCTGGGAGCAATGGGACGAGACTATGAAGCATGTAAAAAGAAGCCAAATTGGTATCTTTCTGACTGGCTCCGCCGTGATTATGCTGGGAAGGCGCATGCTATGGACGGGAGTGTGGGTGTTGTGAGAAAGACCGGGAAACAGAGCGGGAGTGGGACCATGGACACTGTACTAGTACATACAGACGTTGTATTCAAAGTAAAGAGCGCTCTACCAAGGACAGGTTGACGGTAGAGGATGGTCTGAAAGTTGTGCCGTTTGATCTTGTTGCCTACAAGACTCCGTATGATGTGCGGATGTTTCGTGTGTATATGTATATCTGGGCCCCGGCTATATGCTAGATTGTTTTCAAAAAGGACAGATAGGCGTTTCTTTCTTTTGCTTCTCGAATTCAGTAACATTAAATGGTTAGGCCGCATCTGGTTTTCTGTGGTTTTCTTGATTGTATTCCTTTCTCATGAACACTACTCGGTTGGTCATGTGTGATCAGTGTTCCTGTTCGAAATAGATTCTTTATGCAAAATATATGGCAAATTGAGTAACGAGGGGTATCGTTCGAGGGTATCAACAAAAGTCACCAAACATGGTCATAAATCATAAGTCGTCCACCACAAGCAGAAGCATAAGCACCAGTAGCAAACCAACGCCAATCGACAGATAAAGCCAACCCAAGCGCAACAACATAAATCACTAGAACCAACCTATATCAACAAAAGACCTCAACCAAAAATAAATCAAATAATATCATACCATCCATACAAACTCATTCGTGGGCTGAAACTGCTGCTTAAAATACGCCCGATGACACAACGGACAATGGAACTGGTCCTGCAGATACCATTTATCCAAACACTCACGATGGAAGACATGTAGGCACTTTAAGTCGCGGATTTCTTGGCTTCGCAGGACGGAGTCGAGGCATATTGCACTGTCTTATTAGCTTCTTACCTTGGGTGTTGTGGAGGGGCGTGGCACACCATGTAAACTGATCGCATTCATCATCCGACGGAAGCGGAGGGACCTTGGCTCTGGACCACCATTCCTCGAGGGTACAGATTGGGGACTCGGCGTCGAGTTTGCGGAGGCGTCGTTCGCTAGGTGATTTCTTGGGTTTTTTTGAGCGAGAGGGGCGAAAGCGACGACGTTCGCTGTTGTCGGAGTTGCTGTGGCGGTAGTTGACGAAGATGGAGAGACTCCACCGATCAGCACTTGTACTCTTGTACTCTATACTCCGTATTATGTAGGAGAGCGATAGGGGAGACGTACAGCAAGCACATGATGATCAAAGTGACCACACTCAAACCAACAGCTAACGCAATTATCAGATGTTGTTTGTTCAATCCGGCATTATTGTTCTTATTATGGTCTGTCTGCGGTGTCGGTGACGATGACGACATCCCCCATTCTTTTCCCTGGTAGAGGATGATTAGATACGCGAGGCGGGGACGGAGTAAAGGAGACGGGCATTTGCCCTTTGACGAAGGGAGAGGAGAAAGAGAAGAGGAGAAGGAAAGGAAAGGAAAGGTTTTAACGATGAACAAAGCCAAGCAGTCGATCTGGCGGGGTTTGAGTTGAGTGACAACTTCACCTTCCAGCCGCACTCACACTGGTCGGATGATCGGGTCACTTGGACGTTGGAATAACTCTGTTAGTTGAGTATAAATTGTTTACAGCTTGTGAGCTATGAGCACTTGAATCGCGAGTTTTATATGAGTACAAGTAGTGGCATGATATGGCATGATTGACAGTCTCCAGGTGTCGTTATGCCATGCGGAGCACTCCGTGCTAACAATGCTATAGAACCACCCCTTTCTAGCTCTCAACATTGAAGCGGGTTGAGTCTTTCGTTCCGTTCCGCTTGACACGTTGCACACCACGGCCATTTCTCAGGAGTTGGACAAGAAAACAAGCTAGCTAACATAATGCAAATGATCCTGTGAGACAGCCTCATACCTTGCAGAGCTCCAGCATAGCACAATAGTAACCGTGTGCCATTTAAGAGGAGAGCCGCGACCATTGTATGGCCAGTTTCATTGATTTGTGGCAATGTCAATAGCCAACCAAGTACGGCAATCTAGTAGAATCCGGGGTAGGAAGGAATGTGTCAACGTGTGGTGCGGAGAATGCAGATCGATGATAGATGATAGATCAGATTCACCGTTTTTCTTGTTTCAGCTGCATCAAACATTAATATATCCCAATGCAGAATAACCAGTGAGGTCGATCTCTGGACGTGAAATAAAGTCGTCCGTATGTATATAATCCCACGTGACATCGCGTTTGGCGCGTCTTTTTTGTCTAAATCAGGAAACCACGCGGGCTGCAAATTTCCGTAACGAACGAGAACGATCCCACGGTAAGAACAGCTATGGGTACTGTATACGGAGCATAGCATACGCGAGTACGAGTATATAATTTGTAGTCTAGACAATTGTCTCGTCCTTGCTTGGTTTGACCTGGAGTTCCTGGTTTGTCGTACATAGTATTCGAACCAGCTCAGTCACCGTGCCTATACATAGACAATTGCATCAAATATGATGCTCCGAGTACTCTAGGTACCTTGGTACTCCATATACAGAGAGGAATAGCGTCAATATCGACAATCCAGCAGTAAGGAAGTGGCATCGTCATAGACCATTCCATACAAAATAGAGATCAGAATTGCAATTGAGCAATTGATTCAATTAAACCATAGTAAAATAGAACATACATAGTAAAAAATCGATATACGAGCAGAACGTGCGGGCAATTTTCCGGTAAGCTTACTTTACTTACTGTCAAGTCACGCCCGCTCCGCCGCGTCCTCCACTTGTCGCGACGCGATCTTTAATACTAGTCGAGGCGTTTTCTTCACCACGGCTCCTCTTTATTTTCGGAGCGTTTTCAACCAATTCTTTTTCTCTTCTTCGTCTTTCTTGTTCTGTTGTTCTGTCGTTCTGTTGTTGAGGTTTCTCTGTTCTTCTGTTTTTTTGGCTGCTTTATAGTTCTTCTGGTTGATACTGCTACTTACTATTCGACTACTATTTCACGACCATTCCTACTCCTACCACGACTTCTGTCTCACCCAATGCTCCCTTGATCAATCCCTATTCCAATCCTCTCCCTCATCATGTCTGAGCCGAACTCTACCCTCCCCGCATGCTCCTCTCCCCCATCCGTCCCGCCCTCCGACGCCACGGCCGCCGCTCTCAACTACGCCTTTCTCGTCCATTCTCAGAAGACATTGACCCAGAATCTGCCGCCCAGGGTGGACAACAAGCTATTGGCTCGTCAGAAACGCCGTCGGACTAGGTACATACACTCTATGTGAGCGATTTATGCACGCGTGGCTAACTGTGGGTCTCAATAGTCCGGAGGATCATGCTATTCTAGAGGCTGAGTATCAGCGGAATCCGAAGCCGGATAAGAGTGCGAGAACGGATATTGTTAATCGGGTTTCTCTGGGGGAGAAGGAGGTGCAGGTTTGTTAACCAGATAATTGCATGGTTGGGACTTTCTAACGCGACTTTAGATTTGGTTCCAGAACCGCCGCCAGAATGATCGTCGAAAGTCGAAACCGCTTCAACCTCATGAACTTCTCGCGCCGCGTGCTATCACAGATCATTTGAGAGACGATGACAATGTATCGGCGGAACGCAGCACGGTGGAGCAGGGTGATCTTGATAATACACCGTCGTCGGACGCGTTGCAGTCATCTTTCGAGTCGGACCCTGTATCTGGTGCTGAGGACAAGGACGAACAGGAACGGTCTATTCAGAGCTCTCAGACGAGTTTGGATTCGGAGACATCCGAAGCTCCCCAGCAGTCAAATGAGGAGGCAGCAGCAGAACCAGAACCAGAGCCAATGGAGAACCCCCAAACACCAGCAGACGCATCGCAGTTGAGCAACACCAAGCGAAAGCGATCGGTGACTGACCTGCGTGGTGATGCATCTGAACCCCAGCCAGCAGAGAAAGACGCGTCAAAGGACTTCAAGTCACCACCCTCGCTACGGATTTCACTATCTTTTGATGGCGAGGCAATGGTACGGAAAGAAGGTGAAATAACCCCGTCCCCGCCAAATGGACGGAATGCTCTCCGCATCTCCATGTCTTCGGATGGAAAGGCAGTTATTCGTACGGACAATGAACCCTCTCCATCCAAAAACCGCATTTCTATGTTCTCTACTCGCAGATCCCGCTTCGCAGGTCTTCGACGGAGCAACAGTGCCGTCCTTCCCGCAACGCCGCGAATGGTCTCGAGTGAGAAAGAGAGAATGTTCGGTCGATCTCGTGATCCCCGGAACTGGGAGTCCGTCTTCGACACGGATGCTAGAAGTGCTCTGTCAACTCCTGGCAACGCTCAGAGTGCGCCACACAGCGTCCCAGGGCTCTTCCGCTCGCGGGGTCAACGATCGTTGACTCGAAGCCTTTCCTCAGGGCAGAATGCCTTTGTCAACAACTCACCTAGTCACCCCGACACTCCGGTGCCTCTGCAAACGGGAGATAAGAGGCGAAAGCTTTCTCGCACGGTCTCGTCCCTCGGACGATTGGAGTCGAACAGAGCAAATGCATTGGGCCAGGTATCAGGTAACTCGCTCAAGATGCCCAAACTCCTTGGCAACTCCAAGAAGAACGATGAAGACTTTGAGTTCCACAACGGTGATTCGGATAAAGAGAACTGGATCCCGGGAACCCGGATCTCCAACGTCCGTCGACGCACAACAACCTCCAACATGCAACGCCCAGTGCTCAAAGACGCGAACAGCAAAACCCGCCGCTCCCGTCTTTCCCAAGCTCACCAGCAACGAAAGGCCGCTCCCGAGGTCGATCCAGAGGTCTCTGCATTCATGGCCAACGGCAGCAGCGCCAGCCAAGAAGAAGATCTCGACTGCATCCAAGGCTTATTATCATTGAGCCAGGGCGCATGGAGGTAGAACACACCCTCCGTCCAGTGACATGGCTTATCATTTTCCTTTGTGATTTCTTTTGTTTAACTGATTGATTCCCTTTACCTCTTTTTTTGTCTTATCCATGCTGAAAGATGCAATCTAGCAAGCGATGGTTGCATATGATGTGTGAATGATTCTCTTGATTATTCGTTGGTCCGGTCTTGGGACTTTTTGGACATAGTCCTTCCGGGACTGAGTGAAACATTTTGATGATAAGCTGGCTTGTGTCGGCAGTATTAGATATCCGGATATAATTAGGCATCAATAAAAGGATAAACTTCAAGTTATAACGGATTTTGTGGTATTTTGTACTCCGTGGAAAGAGGGGCAGTTGTAGAGATACCAAGTCTGGCCGGCACGTGGCTGCCGATATATATCGCGGGGCTTGGCATCTGTTCCTTCACCATCATCATTGTTTTTTATGTCCAGCCCATCGATATTGCGCAGGACATCCAAATGATTCGATCTTTTTGTAAGTATTAGAGTCCGAAGGCTCGTTTAGTCTTCCAAAATACGCACAAATTACCGTGACCATGTCTCAATACTAACTCTGCTCCAGAACCCTCAAAAACCACACCTGAAGAGGTATGCTATCGCCTCCCAATTACTCACACGACAACGCATCACTATCCCAAGAGGAAATCTGTCTGCCATGGGCAGAATTCCGCGCGTGGCAATCATCGGAGCTGGCGTCTCCGGGCTACGATGTGCAGACATCCTCGGCCAGAACGGCGCCCAAGTAACCATTTTTGAGGCGAGAGATCGAGTTGGGGGTAGGGTAGGTTCCATCAAGCGCATCCTTCTTCCTTCTAGTAGAAGAAATGGTTGGTTGACGGTGAATAGGTCGCCCAGAGCAGGGTTGGGGATCATTTGGTTGATCTGTGAGGTTTCCTGCTCTGTATCTGTGCTGAGAACGGTGTGCTGATGTATAGCAGCGGACCGAATTGGATCCACGGCGGACAAGACAATCCAATTTCTGTCATTGCCGAGTCGACAAAGACAAAACTAGAAGACTTTGACGAGAACCAAGTCGTCTTCTCCCGAGACGGAAAACCACTCGATGAGATACTCGCCGCCAAAGTCTCTGATTTCGTGTGGACGACTATCGAAGAGGCGTTCGAATACAGCAATACGTACAAAGATAGTGTCCCGTCGGATCGGAGCTTGTTCGATTTCTTCAAAGAGAGTGTTGAGAAGAAAGGATTCAGTGAAGAGGAAAAAGAGGCTTGTCTTGAGAGTTGTAGGTTGTGGGGGTCGTATGTTGGGGATCCGGTTGAGAGGCAGAGTTTGAAGTTCTTTTGCTTGGAGGAGTGTATTGATTCGAGTAGGTTTGATCGGTTCTTCATGGGGATTGAGGTGATGGCTGACGTTGCAGGTAATTGTTTTGTGTCTTCTACGTATCAGAAGATCCTTGAGTTTGTGTCCAAGGCTGCGCTGAAGTATGCGGATGTCCGATTAAACCAGTCCGTTGTGGGAATTGATGCGCAACCTCACGAGGCCAAAACAGAGCGCCAGGTTGTGCTGTCCACTGTAGATGGACAGAAACATCAATTCGATGAGATTGTTGTGACTTGTCCTTTGGGATGGCTTAAACAAAACAAATCTGCCTTCACACCAGAACTCCCCCCTCGTCTCATCCAAGCCATCGACAGCATTTCTTACGGTCGACTTGAAAAAGTCTATGTGACGTTTCCGCAGGCCTTCTGGCACACTGAAGGAGCAGACTATAAAGCCCCGAATTTCGCCGTGTTCCTCGACCCAACATATACAGACCATCCAAAAGATATCATCTGGAACCAAGAATGTGTCTCTCTTGCAACCCTCGGCCCACAGGCCCACCCAACCCTGCTCTTCTACATCCATGGACCGTGTGCAAGCCATGTCGTTTCCCACATCTCGAATCTTTCACCTTTGTCAGCTGAATATTACGACTATCTCAACGACTTCCTCCATCCATTCTACTCCCGTCTTCACGGCTACTCCGCTACATCCGCAGACTGCAAACCCCTCGCATTCCTCGCAACACAATGGCAAACAGACCCATACGCAGGCAACGGCTCGTACAGCAACTTCCAGGTCGGTTTGGAACAAGGCGACAAGGACATCGAAGTCCTCCGCGACGGTGCCGGAATCGGAGAAGAACGCGGGGTTTGGTTTGCCGGAGAACATACAGCGCCATTTGTAGCTCTCGGGACAACAACAGGAGCATACTGGAGCGGAGAAAGAGTCGCCGGAAGGGTATGTCAAATCTACGGACTTGATAGAATTGGAATTGGAACTGGAAGAGATGATTCTCTCCCTTCGCAGGTCTCGATTACCTAGTTAGGCAATGTACGTAGTGTGCACAGGATAGCACCAGGGTTATTATAGTTAGCCAACATCTTACTGGCATGGATGCAGTGTGGAAGATGACAGCATCTGCATTGATGCCAAATCCATCATGTCTTGCATCTTCTGGGTTCCTTGACAGGGGTTGTCATGTCCAATGACCAACTACCCATGCAATCCGACATCAGCGTCAGATTTCAATGTAGGCTGCACCGACTGCGCTTGGTCCTTTGCGCAAACATTTAGGGACTTGTTTTAGTTTTAATATGCGATGATATTATAATTGTCAAGGTATTGTATATTGTCCAGATGAATCTGATAAATAGTCCCATACCCTCAATACAATTAGACAATCAAACCCCTCACTCTCCTATCTACCACACCATAAAAATGAACAACCCCACCCAGAATAAACCCTACACCCCCATCCCCCGTGACCAAGTCCCCTGGCTCCTCTTCCGCGTCGAACACCGCCTAAGCTCCAGCTACGGAACCCTAAGCGCCCAAGCACGCATCGCCCGCATAGTCTCTCCCCCAACCCCGGACGACTTCGACCGCCACCTCCTCAATTCAAAAGACTTCCTCACCCCCTTCCTCTCCTACTTCAGCAACTTCCGCCGCGCCCTGTTCCTCTATCGCGCATTCCGCCTTGAGGGTCGCCACGAAGTCACCATCACCGCCCTCTGGGCCCGCGACATGGCAAACATTTACAACGCCGAAGAAATCGCCCGAAGTCTCGGCTTCCGCGACGGTGACGGCGCAAACCCCCGCCGCATGCTCCGCGACCACATTGGCGAGTTTCTAATCCACGGCGGCATCGTGGATACATGCCGCATCCTGACTATCTTCCGCGGCATGAACGCACCATCGACACCGACACCTGCCCCCCCGGGCCTAATAACCATCCGTGAAGTTGACGTTGTCTTCGAATGCGATGCGTATCAGGCTGTTGCGACGCTGCCGGAAGGGTTTCTGCCGTCGTCGTTGCAGGATAATGCGCTGCGGGCGCTGGATGAGGAGATTTATCGGCGGACGGGGGTGTTGAATGATTTTTGGAGGGATATGGTTGTTAGTGCGGTTATGGGGAGGCCAGTTAATTGGGCGGGGAGGTTTATGGGAGTTGAGCAGATGGGATTTCTTTTCGGGGATACGGGGCAGAGGGTGGGGCAGGCGTCGGGAGGTCAGTTGGGGATGGATGAGGGGGGTCAGTAGGGTTTCTATTCACTGGGGTTGGGGTAATGTGTTTGAGTTTTCATCTCATCGTCTAGAAAGCTTCGATTTGGATTCTTCCTGCTTTAACTACCACCTACACATGTTACATATCCTACGAGGTACTACAGGCATCATGCTGTGCTCAAATTTAGAGCCTGCTAGAGTCATTCTATTATAGGAAAACCCTAAAAACCCTATATGACATGACATCTACCCAGAAAAAGGTGCTAGTGGCTATGCTTTGACTATGTCTACGTCAGTCTATACCAGCGTCAAGCATGGGAGTGAGTACACAACATTCGGACATACTGAACCAGAACTTCTTTCACCAGTTCTCTGCAGAGAATCTATCAGAAAGCTAAACGGTTCAAGTACAGACGTGGACGAAATGAGAAACGCCTTGGAGAAGGTGCCGCGTGCTCTCAAGGCTCACACTCCTAATTCTAGTCCTGATGCTACTGTCAGCCATCGTGCCTCATCAATGACAGCAAGTCAGCTGGTGTCTCTGCCAGACACGTCATGAAGAGGGTGGTTCAAATAAAGAGTACAGAATGAACTCACATGATTTGAGAGGGAAGAATCACAGCATGGGTTAATAATCTTCTCGTTCACGAAGGACAAACCATCGTTCTCTTTTACCACCTCTTCTAGGACTTCAAATTCAAAACGGCCAATAAACCGCAGGGACAGAGGACTGTACCAGAGCTTTGCTCTAAGAATCACATAATATCAAGGGGATTACGACAAGCCACCTTAACTTTCAGGTATACTCGAAAAATACTTAAGATTGAAAATGGAGAGGGCTTCGCTGATCTCGAGGTTTCGCTGGCATGCCAAACGGAAGAGGGACAGAGACAACATTCTGACCCCGGATTCCAACCAGTACATTGCCAAATAGAAGCCCTAATACCAATCAAAACCCTCTCTTATGTCCAGCGCCGGCCAAAACCACAAGCATGGGGAAAAATTTTTTTTGATGTAGCTTTGCAAATTGTTAAACTTAGAAACTTGAGCAGAATTTAATATGTGCATTCATACGCTAGACGCATATCGGATACAGCTGGACTTCAGATACTGTCAAGATATGGGCGGCCATCTTTTTTTGCTAATGCCGGCTCGAGTAGAGGACAGGAACAAACTCCTGTATACGGATTTGCGGTTGTCTGATCTTAGCGCTGATCAAGGTCAACGGGTACATCCCATTCGAGATACTCATGGGTTTCACAACCCGAAGCAAGAGAACTATGACCTACGAAAATTTCGTACGCATCCAGTCTCTTCCGGAATATCTCCATATATGTACATCTTTACACAATGAAACTGGGGAGCGGCCCATGGAGGTGATGGCCACCTCGGACGCCGCTGCAGATGGCTAGGGAATCATTGCCAACACAAAGTTTACAGTCAGACATACCAGGGTCCTCCCAAGTAAACGCGAATGTAGACTCCTTTCATGCCTCATAGTGGGTTTGGATCTATCCGACACTTTAAGGGAGAAGACCCGACAGTGAAACTCAATAGCATAACACCAGTCTAGCGGTCTATAGTTTGAATATGACCGGATGACCGGAAGGAAAAGCTCTCGCTGGATTCCAGAGCGTCGAATTTTCTTTTTCTTTCAATGACAGTTACAATGCATTGCGTCACAAGGAAAGCTCAATATCGAACAATCATGGCTTGCATTGGCCGTCAAAACTCTCACAATAAGAGGTCAATTTAGACGACGCTTGACAACCTCTTGATATAATACCATAAAGATATTATACGTGGATTGATGGGGAAATCACCTTGGGAGGCTGCAATAAACCTTCCTGGTTTCGCATTGAAAACTTGAGGATCAAGACAATACCTACGTTGTCTATCAGCAATCACCCGGATACCAAGAGGATCAAGGTGCAGATTCTAGAGGCTCGAAAGTTTCTGAAGCGCTTGCTAAGTTAAGGTATCCCATATTTTAAAAGGTCGAGTCTACTCCTCCCGGGGAACGCTGAATGGCCATTACTGGATTCATCTAGGTTCCGCTGGCGTGCCTAATGAAACGGGGCGGGGCTACAAATCGAGATCATAACCGTGAGCCATTTGGACAATACACCTGACACCTACAAGACCTTTCGCCATAAGAGAATAATAAGCCAATACCTACATTAAAGTCTGATGTATGGACTGTCATTTCATGGAGTGCCACTACTAGTTGCAACTCTAATCGGCTCAAGTGGCTATGGGGTTGGTATCAACCCGTAAGCTAGCCAAGCTAGATGAATTGGCCAGATAAGGGTATTGCCTTAGAGCCAGAATTTTATTGATCATCGCTCCTTTTCGGACTTCGCATCTGGATATTCCATACACTGAGCCATTGCTATAACAAGCCGTAATCACAATAGGGATAGCCAGCCACTATACTGAGTTCCTGAAACACAGTTTGCCGGCCTATTCCTCTATCTCTCTACCAAATGCATATTCATTGATTTAAATGTCTATTTCAACCGATAGTAATTGCAGGCGAACTGTTTGCCGGTTCCCCGAATGGCTAAGTCTCGATGTTAAGTGGGCGAAAGTTCTCAGAGAGACTCGTGTATGTGCAGATGTATGATACTTCGGATTCATGACAGTATACCAGTCTCAGTTTTGCATACAGTAACTATGTTCCTTGATTAGAGACAGTTCTTCCCCAATAGACTCCTTTCTGAAAGCATCTGGTGCCGCTGGGGCGGACGGCATACGCCTGTACCCTCATGTGAGCGGTTGTGGGCGACATTGTGTTCTCCAACTATAATGTGCAATACAGGAAGCTAGTTGGTCTGGTCCCTTGTTCGGCAGAGGCTCATCGAGAGCATCGAGATACGGCTTCAGAAAGCCCTAATCGGTAGAACATGAGAAGCATAGACCCACTTGGTGGATCGTGCTGAGCGTAATGGTCTTCTCCATCTGTCAGTGCGCGATCCATACCGGAGAGTGCATCCGCACTTACCCAGGACATGGATGATTGACAGACCAGACCAATCATCTCCCAACCAACCTGTACCTCTCTCTCGCCAACCCCCCATCCGCCCCCTCAACTCCATACCCCTCTCCGACTTCCCCTACGATCCTCGCTGGCCTCCCGCCAACAACACACCAACTCGGTACTACCATACCCGCCGGAACAACCGCCCCATCCAGCACAACTGCAAAATCCTTCAATATCGCCATCCCTCCAATTACAGCCTCCTTCCCGATATGCACATGATTACCGACACTAGCCGCCTCGACGACCGCGCGCTCACCCACAAACACATGGTCTCCAATCTTCAATGGATAGTATGAGTGCACGCCACGATGCAGACGCGATGGTGGGCGGAGGATTGCCTGCTTAGAGATATAACTGTAACGGCCAACGGTTATAGCGACGGAGGGAGATGGTGCGGCAGAGGCTGGATCATCTGTGGAAGAGGCGTGGGAGGATGAGGAGCGGTAGAGGTCACCGCGGATAACGGCGTCTGTTTGGATGACTGTTTTCCCGCCGAGGATGATGCGTTGGGTTCCGTGGATTTGGGCGCGGCGGGAGATTTTGTTGCCCGTGTCCTGGGTTGGTTAGCTGGTGGGTTCTCGGGCGTGTAGGTAGGGGTATGAATAGTAACCGTCTCAATGTATTCGCCCTTGAAGGCTTTAGGAGGCATTATGGCAATTGTGTGTATAAAAAAAGGTTATTGATTGATTGATGCGAATCGGAGACCCCGTATGATGTCGCGATAGCGGTAAGAAGGGCGGCCACGATATAGTGGCAGTTTGCTCGGTGTTGAAAGCGGTGTGTCGGCTTGACGTCTTTCTTCTCGGTACACCACTTTGGCAGCCTAGAACTGATATAAAATGACGAACTACCTTCCTCAGTCTCGCAGACTCCGTGCAACAAGAAGATGAAATGCCCCTGCTGGCTCTCCCAATCGAATTAATCCTCCAGAATGCTTCCTATTTACAAGGGGCCACGTCCGCGCAAAAGATATCGCGACATCAATTCTCTTCGACATGCTACGATCTCTATATCATTGTGGATCCCTTTATGTACAGTCTGGAGGCGAATTTGGATCCCAGACATTACGGTCGTCGCCGTAGTGCACTGCATCATGCAGCACAAACTGACCTGGTAGGAATTCTCCAGAAAGCCTTCCATTGCCTTTACCTCGCAATACAACACAAACAACTAGAAATGTTTACCACACTACTTGACGCAGGATTGTCGTCCGAGAAAGACTTATTGAACTACCTAGGATCTGCTGTTATGGCTGGAGAAGTTCAGATAGTGCAGGAATTGCTCTTGCGCGGCGCCGATCCTTCACTACGTCTAGATGAACACCAGAAACCGCCTCTCTTGGAAGCTCTTGTCAGGGGCAACAATGCCGTTGTTGATGTCCTACTGACAGACCCCCGAACCGACCATAACGTGCGGTTTAACGACAGGATGATATCCAAGGAACCCAGACTGCCCTTCAAGAAGCAACAAAGAAGGGAAAGGCGCATGCGGTACGATCTCTGCTTGAGAAAGGCGCCTGCGCACGGCCTAATGCGGAGACCTCCATGCACAGCTCAGCCATTAACCGCAGCCCGGAGATAGCTCTCAATGGATATGATGTTGACCCTAATGCACTATTCAACGGTAAAACACCAGTACCACGCCGTGAGCGCGAATCATGAAGGCCTGGCGAAGTTGTTGCTCATAAATAACGAGTTGATGCAAACCTCACAGACCTATCAAATGGCCGTGCCCCTTTGCATGACGCTGTGATACTCAATAATGACAGGATAGTTGAGTACCTTCTTGCTGCCTGTGGAGATGCTCAGATCATGGACCGCGAGGGACTGTCTCCTGCCATGCTCATGCAATGCTCTGCTCAAGCGAGAGAGATGAGTTAGTGAAGCAGTATCACAAAGAACCTTCTCGGTTTTCAGACCTTTCAGACGAGGAAAGAAAAAGACCAAGACTGAGCACCAGCCCAAGGTGAAGTTGAATCAGCCAAGACAGGTGAAATCGATACTGGGATTTCTTTGCAAAAGTCGTTAACCTTGACTGTTGAGATTCTAAGTTATTACCACGAATCTACTTTGCTTAATTTAGATTGTAGATAGGGCAAAATCTCAATCAATAACTAGTATTTACTAATTCTAGCATAAGAATTATCATATTACCGGCAGACAGACAGGTCAAACACAAAAAAAAAAAAAAAAAACAAAGGATATCTCGAGATAAACAAGAGCATTCTGCCTTTTAACGAAAGAGCCAACGATTATATAGACCCATTACCTTCGTAGGAATTATCGTAACGGACTTTGGACTTCAACGACGCTTAGGACCAGGAATCTCACCGTCAAAGTGCACCTTGAACGTCATCGGGAACGGGAAGTATCCACTGTTATCCTCACGCATGTATGCAGTGTACCCCTCCTCAGCCTGCACCTTCTTCAACTGGCCCTGGGGCCCAGGAGCACGGCGCAGGTTCGGCAGACCACCGACAACGCGCAGCATGGTGGTAAGAGCAATCAGGCTGGTGTCCTTGCCCAGTGATGCGTGGGGACCAACACCGAACGGGATGTAAGCCTCAAGCGGCCGGTCGAGGCGCACCTGGTTGGGTTCAGGGAAGGCCTCGGCGTCGTGATTCGCGCCGGAGAAGCCGACGAAGACCTTGTCGCCGGGGTTGATGGAGATTTCGCGGCCGTTGTCGTTGAGGATAGCGGAGGTTTGGGCCTCGCGGTAGGCGCCGAAGGCGCCGTTGATACGGATGGCTTCGAGGACGTAGCGGCGGAGCTTCTCCTCTGCTTCGGGGGTGTTTTCGTTGGCGAGGCGGTTAATTTCGGGGAGGTGCTGGGCGCCGTCGGTGGAGAGGAAGTAGTCGATGATGCGGGTGAAGGCTTGGCCTTGGTTAGGGACCATGCCGACGGCGGCGGGGATGATTTGGGCCCAGGTCACTTCGGAGGCGCCGAGGCCGCTGTCGAGGAGCTGCTTGATGATCTTGGCACCGTATTCGGCGAGGCCGTTGGTGGCCTTGCGGGAGCCGCCGAGGATGCCGCCGAGGAAGCCGCTGGAGCCCTTGAGGGAAGACTCAACGGCTTGTCCGAGCTGCTGGACGACGGCGTGGGAGGCGTGGCGGAGAGGGAAGGACTTGGCGGGGTCCACATCGAAGTAGATGCTGGTAAAGACGGCGGCCAGGGCCATGTACAGCTCGTGCTCTGTGAAGATGCCCTTGGGGTTGTCCGCGGTCTTCAGAGGGAGCGAGAAGACGTTGGCGGCGAAGTGGGTGTGGGCGAGGTTACCGAGGTCGCGAGTGATGTCGATCTGGTTTCTGCCAGCGAGACGGCCGCTCTTCTCACGGAGCAACTGCAGGGTAATGTCCTCGTAGAAGGTCTTGACCTGCTTGTTCCACTCGTCAGATGACAATGCCTGGGTGATGGCCTCCTTCTGCTGGGTACCGAAGGAAGAGTCACCAGCAAGCAACTGCTCGTAGCCAGTCTTGCCGAAGACAAAGGCGGGAACCTCGCCCCACAGGGCACGGAATTCGGTGGGCTGCTCGACCACATGCTTGACGTTATTGTAGGAAGACAGGTTCACCTTGGGAGGAGTGTACGTGGGACGGTCGTACGAGTAGTGCGACTCTCTGCCGAGGCTCTTCATGATATTGCGGTTCTCGCTGGGGATGGTCATGGGGTAGTGAGCGTAGATGGAGTCGGGCTTGAAGTGATTGGGGAAGGCACGGAGGGCGAGCTTGTAGAAGACACAGCCTTGGTTGACGCTGAGGTCATAGCGGGACTCAGAGTAACCCCAGTTGGTCAGGTTTCTCGGGTTCTGGTCGACGGTGTAGAACCGGTCACCACGGACAAGGGCCACGGCATCGGACAAGACCGCACGGGAGATGGTGTAGGTAGGAGCAATACCAACACCAGGAATCATGGGCTCCTTGGCCTCTTCGGAGACGATACCGGGGTAGAGCTCGACAAAGTCGGGGTGCTCGTACAGGTGACGGAGGGAGTTGGCAACATCGGGGTCGCTGTTGATTTCCTCGAATGATTCGTAAGCCTTCAAGCCAAAGAACTTACGGAACTCGTTGAGGGATCCAACGTTCCAGCGACGAGACTGGTTGATACCCAGAATCTCGATGGCTCTCAGAGCCTTAGGGACGTTGCGAGCACCAAAAGAGCTGGCCACATCCTCAGTAGCGTCCGACAGGATGTTGACAAGGTCATCATCACGGAAAGTACCATCTTCCTGACGCTCCAGGTGGGCGAAAGTGCGCTTAGCCGGGTCACGGTCCAAGTTTGCCTCATACTTGCCCAGACCGATGAGAAGCTCCGGGATGGTAACCTCTTCTGCGGGCTTGCCCATGAGTTCTCGGTAGATCTGCTCGGTGTACTTCTCGTCGTTGGCACTGATGGCGGAGTGCCAGCGGTAGGCCAAGTTGAACTCAACAGAGCACTGGTTACCCATACCCTGAGGGGTAGAGCCCTCCTTCTCCATATGAGCACGGGGGTCCTGCGCACATTAGTACTGCTCTCAATGGCGGCGAGTGTGGACATTCTTACCAAGCACCAGGTGGTGTTGCTGCGGTTCAAGTTAACAATAGTACGGAGATAGTCGTACAAGGTGATGTTGATGAAGAGACCGCAGGTGATCAAACGACCAGTCTGGAAAAGGTCGTTGTCGTACTTGGCCCAGGCCTTCTTAGCCTCCTCCTCAGGCAGGTTAGGAGAGGGCTTGGTGAAGCGGCCATTCTCGTTGATGAGAGCAAGCTGCTCGACAACGTGGTTGTGGAAACTGTTTGGATTAGCCAAATTCCGCAGTTATCGCAAATGATCAAACATACCGGTTCAGCATGACCAGCAACACACAGCAAGCCGCAGGGAAGGCTTGAAGACGAGGCTCAGAGAACGCGTCGGGCTTCAGTTTACCATCCTTGTGGGTACGGACCAAGTCCTGCTCCTCCTGTACGTCACCGTACAGGATAGCAAGGTCAAGGTAGGCGGAGGTCTTGTTAATACTAGGATTACGATAGTCGGTTTGGAAGATATCTGTTGCAAATCAGCCCACTGCCATTTAACCTCCAGGCGCAAGTGAACATACCGTGAATAACCAAAGAAGCCCAGTCGAAGAACAAACTCGAAACCTTGTTAGGGTGAGGGTTGAACTTCTCACGGGCCATGAGACTGTCGAAGACCAGACCCGCATCGGGCAGGCCACTGGGCTGAACGGTCAATGGGGGGATGGAACGCGAGTATGCCGTGTTAGCGGCACCCAACCATGGGAGAGTCGGGTTGTTGTTCGAGCCATCTGCGGAACGGTATTGGTAGTCATCTCCCATGTACGAGAGCGGCGGGTGCGGAAGCGAGTTCCAGAGATCGTCGAGGAAAAGGTTGGTGAGTTCAACACGGTTCTTGGAGCCGGCGGGAAGGCCACTGACGAGCTACATCGCAACCAAATTAGCGATTGAAGTATAACGTCAAGGGAATAGCGAGCACATACCTGAATAATGCGCTCCATAAGCATGGTCTTGTCATCGACCAGCTCACCAGAGGCCTTGTTCTTGATGATATCCTTCAAGGTATTGACATCA
This sequence comes from Aspergillus intermedius, assembly GCA_039880815.1. Classification (NCBI taxonomy): domain Eukaryota; kingdom Fungi; phylum Ascomycota; class Eurotiomycetes; order Eurotiales; family Aspergillaceae; genus Aspergillus; species Aspergillus intermedius. Next base: position 166,088 of record JBDODA010000006.1, on the reverse strand, counting down.
CGGAACCCGAGCGCCTTGATGTCACCGAAAAGTCCCTGGGTGGTATCCTGCTCGAGGAAAGTGGCATCGCCAGTCTGACGGGGCAGCGGAGTCTGCGAAGCGTGGATGACCTGCGAGAACTTCTCAAAGGCAGACTGGACACCATTGCGTGTTGCGCCTTGGGGTGTCTCTTCTTCCTCGGTGGATGGCGGCGAGGAAGTCGATTTGCGAATGGGCGCGACTAGCGAGTGACGCTTGCCATTGACCTGGCCATTCTCCTTAGCCTCGCGACGCTCCTCCTTGTCGCCCTTGGACTTCTTGAAGTTCGTTGAGAATCGGCGTAACATAATGCGCAATATCAACAAGGCCGTGAATACACCAACAACAGAAAAACAAGAGACAAGGAAGAAGAAAGAGCAGGAAGGGGAGGAGTTATCATATGGAGAATTTCCCAAAAGTTTAATACCTCGGAGATATGGGGCTAATAAGAAAATAAAAACAAGGGGAGGCAAAGTGAGGTAGGACGCTGCACTCGAATCAGACGGTGGACCGCCAGCCGCCCATCAGATCCGATTGATAGCAAATAGTCTAGTCTTGGTGGGAGTCAAATCGCTATTTCAGGTTTAGACCGCGTGCATAATCCCAATCGGCTCTACTCTCGTGCTCTGGTCGGGTTGTTCGTCCTTAAAGAACCGCCATGAAAATACAACGCAATCACACATCTCGATGATACATGTTTAGAAATCAAGTTTAACAAGCTGGAATGAGTGGATCGCTTGAATGGGAAGCACGGTGATAGCAATTTTTTCTTTTTTTTTTACTCATAGGTTGCGATTTCAGCTGGGCGACGCCGGATGCGCTGGTTGAATCATGTTGTGATGTAGGATGCGGGTTGCTCGAATAACGACGCCACGCATTGACGAGAATTATGCAGCTAATTAGTTGGCCAGGTCACCTCAATGATCTGAATTGTGAATTATGTATCTGGCGTCGGCGAAACCTAGTGTAGCACTTTCCTTTTCGGAGCTGACAACGATAGTCGACGAGCAATCCCAAAAGCACGGGCAATGAGATTGGGATGCATATTGCAGATCCAATTACAAACCAAGGATTTGGGAGCTGATCTCAGGTTTGTTTCCGGGATCGTCGTCCAGCCATCAAAACCACAATTACAGTAATACTGGAGGCTTCGTACTCCGTAAAAGGTGTCCACACAAATCGAAGATGAATGAAATGATAAAACATTTCAGCTGAACCAGAGTTGAAATGATGCTCTCTCCACTTGTGGGGCAGGCTAGTCCCAAACAGCGGCTCAGGACCCTCATATCTATCCCGGAATTCCCATCACGGCATATTTTGCCAGAGACTCGGTATCGTACCATGTCGTTCGTACGCCATGCCAGCATTTTCACGGAGTACAAATCAACGGACTCCGGATTTTGTGCTTGTCGTAACATGGCACGTATAATCGATCAATAAAAAGCCTCCAGAAACGCAGCTCGACGTTGTAAGAGCTGGGCATGCATTCTCTGGGGTCCGGAAAGAGGGGCAGACAGCTTCGCTTCACCGACATCCCAGCCGACGATTCCGTAACATAACCATAGAAAACGTAAGGATTGTCAGCTCAGTTTTTTTTCTAGCTCATCCCCTAGCGGAACGGAGAGAGCTGAGAAACAACGTGGAGATGTTCTTTTGATTAGCCGACGGAAATTGGGTTAAGTTTGACGGGATAAGAACCACGGAGGGGCCCCCCCTTTGAATCCAATCGACGCCGGTCCATTGCCAAACCCATGGTTCAGATCGACAAGCAGTGTGCTCAGAAAGCCCCTTACGAAATGTTCAGCTAGCCACAAAAGATGATCGTGTCTGGGTAAACTCCTCGACGGACCCGTCCGATCTGCATATTTGGTAATCCTTCAACCGAGTACGAGTATAACATCCAAGCACAAGTACTTGTACATATGCCAGTGCAAATCTTTCAAGTCTGTCACGCCCACATGGTCGCATGTATCTCCCACCATCTTCACTCAAACTGGATCGAGATTGATGAAAACGATCTCCGACCGAGGTCTGGTTGTGTGGTAGGACCATTTCGCGTGCAAGGACCGTATTCCGATACCGAATCAGAACAAGTGCGGCCGCATAAGCAGGTTAGGCAGGTGGTTGGCAATCACTGCGAGAGGTTGGCCAATGTTTATCCAGCGGTGGAGGAGAGTCAGAAATGGAGGTGAGATGAAGACACTCGGAAAGGTTCATGGCGAACGAGCGGGTGTTCCCGAGGTGTACTTGTATATATGGTATCGTATTTACGGTACACCCCTTACAATTTTCTAGCAAGTACTCTGTACTCCATGCAACTGGTAGATCTGGATAAGCATAGAATAACAATGCATTCCCTATGTTAATATTCCGGAGAACGCTGCAGGGCAATGATTTCTAGAATTCCCTTGCGACGGTCGACGAACATACAAGACTTCCATATCAATCTACATGCAAGCACGTACTGCCATGTGCCTGTACTCACCCCATCTCACTAAAGATACTAAGTTAGTCTTACTAGCCAAGTAACAACCCACCTTCCCTTTTGCGAGGGCTGCAGAACACCAAACTCAGTTTGATTCTCACTGTGTATGTGGTACAAGTACTATAGTAGGCTTCACATAGCAAATGAACACATACAAGTACATGGATAGAAACAAAGACTGAGATTCAATCACATTCAGCTAATCCCTTGCTTGCTTTTCAGCCCTGAACACGAGAAAATATGAGAGCTCACATGTAGGAGCTCGCATTGTTATGCATAGTTACTCGTATGTATACGTATGTATCGATACATACGGATACCGGCACCCACACGAACCAGTCAGCACCTCCGAGAATCATACTCTAGTATAGCATTACCCTAATATAGTAGGTCTTCTCTGGTAGTGTGAAGAGAAAAGAAACGAGAGCGAAGCGATCGACGGCTTCGGCTTCGTGGATGTGGATGACGGGCATTTCTCTCATCGAATCGCGGCGCTGGAGATGGCAGGGAAGAATGTTCTCGGGGTTTGATCAGGTCAGCTGTATGAAGCCATGGTATTGTCATCTGTTGCTTCTTCCGGTATGTGATGGTATCCGGTCCAGCGATATGATGTTTGCTCTATGAGAACAGTGAGCATACCCGAGATCGCCCGGCGAACAGGGCACCACGCGATCTGCTACCACTAACCGACCTAGGCTGGAGCTGGCATATCCCCGCTGGACAGGAACAGGCCATGTGCCTGTCCTTTTCCAAGATGGACTCCAGGGAAAATGGACAGTCCCACTCACAAATCTGCCCTAGGAATTCAAATCCTACTAAATAGCCGCTTGTTAGTCACATCCCCGTCCGGATATGCTGTATGTCAATCCTAGAGTGGAATTAGCACCACATGAACGCGCAAGGCAAGAGAATGTGCCAATCTGTTTCGTCGTTCAGCTCAGACTGTGATTTCCCATTCCCAGCCTCTTAGTATCCTTATTCCTCCCTCCTCTTCGCAATCCCCACTGCTTCGGGTGAAGTCTGACGTTTTGGCTTGTCGAATTAAACGTCCGCTGTCGTGCACGGAGTTAATTTCTTTATTTTTTATTTCGTTTAACAATCCTCGGAGGAGACTGAGTGAAAAAGAAGGACATTCCAATTCTGCAGGGTCAAAAAAGTCGCAGAGCCTCTTTTTTTTTTTTTTTTTTTTTTTTTCTTTTTCTTTTTTTTTTTTTTTTTCTTTTTTTTTTTTTTTTTTTTTTTTTTTTTTTTTTTTTTTTTTTTTTTTTTTTTTTGACTCGCCTGACTCGGACTCGCCTGCTCATCTTCTTTCGTCTTTTGCATATATTAAATCCCCTGATTCGTAGTCAAGCTCGGCCCAAGACCGGTCAACCTGCATTCCCCTCCCTGCCTGTGGTCCTGTGTATAACAACGAACCCTTATCTGTTCTCCACGACGGCAAGGAGTCCGAGTTGTTTGGTTCATTTTCTTTCCCCCCTGTATGTGGTGTGTGTCACTTTCTTCAGTGTTTCTTGGTTTTCTTGGTTCTCAATAATAACCTTCTTCAAGCTTTCCTTCTTCCATTTCGTTTAGGCCAAGAGCGTAGACACAATGGAAGGTACGGAGGCTGCACCGTTGGGACCTGCTCCGATCCCCAAGCAGTTTGTGCTCTGCTTTGATGGGACGGGGAATAAGTTTGCTGGTGATGAGTCAGACAGTAATGTCCTCAAGATTTTTCGGGTGAGTTGATATAAGGAACCAACTTATACGGATAGAAGGTCGTTACTGACGTTGATAGATGCTTGACCGCAGCAAGAGTCACCAATTTCACTACTACCAGCCGGGTATTGGAACCTATGTCACCTCCAAGTCGTTCTCCCACACCGGGAGATTCCAGCGGATCAAGTCTGCCTACTTGAAAGCCAAGGACTCCGCCGTCGGGTCCTCGTTCGCAGAACATGTCATGGGCGGATACAAGTTCCTCATGCGCTATTACTCACCTGGCGACGAGATCTATTTCATCGGGTTCAGTCGCGGTTCTTACATTGCCCGTTTCCTCTCTGAAATGCTGGACTGCATCGGCCTGCTCGAAGCCGGAAACGAGGAGTTGACGCGTTTCGCGTGGAAGACCTTTGCTAAGTGGCAGCAGCGGCGAGGCGATACCGAGGAGGACCGTAAGGAGAAGGAGAAGCTGTTCTTGTTCATGAAGGCATTTCGCGAGACCTTCTCTCGGCCCGTGACCCGCATCAAGTTCATGGGTCTGTTCGACACCGTCAACAGCGTGCCGAGTTTCGAGTCCGCCTGGATGCAGCGGAGTAAGTTCCCCTACACTGCGCGCAGTTCTGCGAGGGTCATCCGACACGCCGTCGGAATCGATGAGCGTCGTGCCAAGTTCCGCCAGGATTTGATCTCTGGTGCGAAGCCCCAAGCCAAGAAATCGAAATCTAGACACGCTTGGGAAAACTTACAGCACCATTTGCACCTTGAAAAAAGTCACGAGGACGTGCCCGCCATTGTTGTGAATGACGGCACCAACGGGGCAAGCCAGGCAACACCTAACCAACGCAACCATAACGAATCCACCCCGATGCATCATCCATCGCATGCCTCGCATGCGGCGAGTAGCTTGAACAATAACGCAGACCATCGGTACCGCGTGCCTGCTACGTATCTCAAGCCCAGGCCCAACCTCGCGATCCCAACGGCAGCGTCCGCAGAGGATCTCGTGTCCATCAAGAGTGAGCAGTCGGGGCTGTCGTTACAAATACCAATCGAAGATGATGAAGAGCAGGATATTCAGGAAGTGTGGTTCCCGGGTTGTCACGCCGATATTGGCGGCGGTTGGAAACTGGAAAAAGACGAGAAGTGGCCTCTGAGTCACCCACCACTGGTCTGGATGGTGCAAGAGGCCTGGCGCGCAGGGCTCCAGCTCGACCCCCGCAAAGTCAAGCAATTCGAATGCATGGAAGAGTTTGACGGGGAGTTCTCGCCCATCCGCGAGAATGGCTGGAACGAGGACACCGAAAACGGTAGCGCAGGAGTCAAATTGGCCGGATCATGCGGCGACGAGAAGGAACGCTCCCCCTCGAGTCGGAATTTCCACGCCGCTTTGCACCTGGGCAGCACCAAGGGTTGGATACATGACTGTCTGTCGTTTGGCAATGGTCTACCCGCTGCCTCCGTTATAACCTGGCGATTGATGGAATACCTCCCCTTTCGGCGAATGGACCTGCAGCCCGACGGATCTTGGAAGCCCATCAGATGGCCACTTCCCTGTGGTGAAGTGCGAGATATCCCCTTGGATGCGCAGGTCCATATCTCTGCCATTCATCGTATGGAGGCAGATCCCGACTACCGACCTGGTAATTTGATTGTCGGAGGTGGAGGTCGTGGTGTTAGAAAGGCACCACCAGAATTTGGAATGGGAAAGTGGGTTGTCAAGGACCATGAAGGTGATCCAGTCCGGCAAGTGTATGTCCGGAAGAGCGTGTCCAAGTGCCAGGAGAATCACCAGTGATGGCCACATTCTTTATTGTTTCCGCTTCTTTTACTCGTTCTTTCATTTCTCCTTTTGGAGCGATCCTGATTTCCATTTGTTTTGGTTATATATATCCCCATTCCGAGTTTGTTGGATAGTACCAGTGATAATGTATGTAGGCTCATAATAATGGATTTTGATGCATACCAGCAGTCGTTTACTTCCAATCCGGCATCCCCGAATGAAGGATTCCAATCCCGGCTTCTATCGAGTCTGTATAGTTAGTCTGCATGCTGTAGGACAAGCTGAACGGTATACAAGCGACGAGCGGCGCAGCCATTGATCCACGGAGGAAGACGATGGATATCTAGCGGGTATATAAACAGCCATAGTGCCATATGGTCTGTCCAGTCGCCATCATGTGTCTGTCCATAGTACGAAGTACGTGCTTCGATTGCATGCATCTGCCGGCCATTCAGCGCAGGATTCACGATGCGACGACAGTCGCTCAATTTCTGGCCCGATCCAGACAGGTTCTAACAGCTCCTGACATGAATCATGCATTTGTGATCTCTTGTCTCTGCTGCGCAGTTGGTTGTTGGGTCGTTTCAGCTTCAGCTGGTGGTTCTTCTCTCCCACACAGGTCACGGACGGGCGCTCCTTCATCGCCTCCTTATTATCTGTTCTTTGATTGTTAGTGTTCCTTTGTTTTCTCCAGACTTCTTTAAATATTTTCTTTTTTGCCTCTTTATTTCCCGCACAATCAAAAATTTACTCCCAGAAAGAAAGGAAGAGTCACGCTCTCTCCGATCCTCGGTTTCGCCGGCCCGTGACTTTCCAGGCAGCGTCGCTTCCTGGACTACTCCGGAGTACTTCTTCCTTCTTCTTCTTTCTTCCCAAGACAGACTTCTTTGGTCTGCTCACTCAGACCTACTGTTGAGAGATTTCCGGGGGTTCAGGGGAAAAGGGGACTGAAAAGAAGGGGAAAGCTTCATTTGTGACTATTTTCTACGCACTTGCCTCTTTTCAGGATCGTGAGGGAGAAGGGGGTAAACTCCAAAAGAAGACTCTGGAATTCTTCTCTGCCCAAGCATGCAGCCGATCTGAATTCGAGAAGATCCTCGCGTGGTTCGTCTGGAATTTTTACTCGCTTCAGAAACCAAAAGAATGTCGTCAGAACGATTCATGTCGCCTCCAAGTCCCGTGGAACCCGCTGATTCCTTCGACTCAGTGCCAGCAGCATCGACAGCTAACCGAGATACTGCTACGGAATCGACGGGAAAGATAGGAAGGTCCGACGATGTCATGGTAACTTTGTCTCTACCACCGCAGCCAGTGATGACGCCTCGAAGCCGCTCCCCTTTGGCCCGGTCGCATTTGCGTTCTCGTTCCCTGGCCGAGGTTCCGAATATGCCTCCCATGACGCGCGCTTACTCCTCTCCGGGGCTGGATTCCCGGGGTCGATATATTTTTGTGAATGGTCGCGGGACTCCGACTTCGAATCCACTCGAGAATGGTAAAAGGCATCCCTTCTTGCAGGTCGCTACAGGGGATGCCCTTGAGCCTAGGATGGCACCGTTGAAGATATCAGAACCTATCGCAGAGCATGCGGAACTGGATACCGCCATGAACTCATCTTCGCAAACGGGCGCAGAGTCGGCGCATGCTGCGTCTCCAGCAATACCCACCCACCATACCTTTCCCCGGATGGGTCGTCGACAGCCTTCTTCCCCGCTTCAGTTTCACTCGAGCAATGCTAGTAGCCCCGGTCCTTTTCCTACCTACTCGTCTTCGCCAGTGATACTCGGATCGAAATACAACGAAGCCTTCCCATCCTATTCCAGTTCGTCCGCGTCGTCCATGCCTTCAACTCCTACGAGCTTGCGTTCCCGCAGCCCCAGTATATCTTCGCTAGAGACGATTCCTGACATTCCAGATGCGGAGGCTGCGGCCAGTGAAGCAGATCAGGTTGCGGCTTTGAAAGCGGCTGCTGACAGGGTCGATGAGGCAGAGGCGTCGGGCGCGGGAAACAGACGGCGCGGAACATCCGATGCTATGGGGCCAGCTGGTTCATTGATGGGCATGCGGGGAGGCTATGGTGTCAGGGCCGACAAGAGGAAGCGGTGGAGTGTCTGCGGTGCTGAACGTCGTCAGGACCTGGATTTGGAAACCATCTGGGAGGATTGAACAATCTACACACTACTGTCTGAGATTTTATGTTTGCAGCCCCGTTCAAGAGCATACAGGCAATAACCTGGCTCACAGACTGCGGTGCTGACCACAACACGTTGGAGTCAAAACCGGCCCAACCTACTGACACGGAGTGTTTACTACATCGGATATGCACTCGTCACTTATGCCTTACTTTACCCCGGAGTCAATGCGCATTTGTATCATATGTATTTTGCGTTTGGACTTTCTTGATCTGGCGCAGTTCGGAATTTGCTGATACCCCTTAACACTGTCTCGTTAGACATGTGGATGTCCTGTTGCTATCTTGTCTTGTCAAGTGTTCGATTTTTGTATTTCGACGGCATTGGAGTTTATTCGAGGATCGCGCAGGTTCACTGGGGGCGCTTGTCGTTTTTTTTTTTTTTTTTTATGGATTGGGTATCAATCAAGGCGCATGAGGTAGCTCTTGGTCCTGATATAGGCTGGTTTTCCATTCAGCTGTTGATATGGTTTTATCGTGTATGAATATGGGTAGCTGTTAGCTTCCTTGGCAATGATATTATCATATCTACTACATTCAACCGGAAACCCTAGATCCGATATCACAGGACATATACTATCAAGAGACTTAGATATTCTATTCTATTCTACTACCTACCCAACCTCAGGATGACTAGTCGGCCCCTGCTGTTTATTCCGCTGCGTCACCAACTCGCCTCCAAACATGTTATCAGTCTTCGTCCCACTACTCCCACCACCCTCCAACTTCCTCTTCTTCGCCAACCGCTCCATTTCGCTCTCCGACCCACCACTCTCACCACCAGCAACCGGCGTCCCAGCCGCAGTAGCAGCGCCAGAAGACGTCGCAGCAGCAGGAATGCGCTTCTGGCCCGCAATGTTCGCCTTTTCCGGGTTCTGGCAGTGGTATAGTTTCTTTGCAATGCGACGGAGGGTCTTCATTTGTTCGGGGTCGGTGGAGAGGGGTCTGTATGCGCTTAGGAGGTTTGAGCAGTTCGTTAGGGTGGTGAGGAGTTTTGTTCGGAGGTTGGAGAGGGGACTGTCGGTTGCGGGTGGTCCGCCGATTTTGGTGTCGAGGTAGAATTCGGCGAGGGGTTTGTCGGCGAGGAGGAAAGCAGATAGCCAGATTTGGGACGGGGTGTAGAGGAAGTAGGCGTCTGTCATTTGGGCGGCGGATTTGAGTATCTCGCGTGTTGTGTGATGAGCGCGCGCTAGGCGGTCATTTAGGGATTGGGAGGATGAGGTGTTGGGTGCTGGGGGGATGGATGAAAGGTCTCGTCGGAGGTCTTCTGGTGTTTGCTGGGGTTGGAGAGGGGATGGCTGGCCCATGCCTTGGGATATGGCTTGGAGTTCCATGATGCCTCCTTCGAGGCCGCGGAAGGGGTGTCGGACGTCGAAGGTGAAGCGGAGGCTTTGCATGATGAGGAACTCGGGGGCTATTACATCTTCTTGTGTTGTGTCGCCCGGGATTCCGGCTGCGAATTGGCGGAGAGACATGTAGTAGTTGTCTGTTTTTGTGGCGAGGAAGAGCGCGCAGGCCATGATGGTTTTGGGGTGGTAGGTCATGGGAGAGTTGGTGAGGTAGAAGCGCCGGAGATATTGAATTGCCGTTGCCTATCGCATGAGCTGTCAATTTCTATTTTTCTAGAGCCCAGTTCCCTTGTCCTTCAGTTCATTCAAGATGATGCTTACCCGCACGATTGTCGGCATGGGCGGTTTATACGTTTCCCCCAGCTCCACGGTCTTCTCGCAATAATATCGCACCAACTCCTGCTCCTCCTCTGGTGTCAAGCACTCAATATCCCTCTCCTCAGTTCCCTTGCCATCCGCCTCGCTCCCGGACCGGTTTGCCGTTGGTGTCCCTGCCGCGGACGGGGCGGCCGACTGTCGCGCCTCGCGTGCCCTTCGCAGTGCAGCTCTTACTCTCTCGCTGGCAATGGTATTCGTTGTGACTCGCAGTTGTTTCAATGATTCCTCTGTGAAGGACCAGATTCGGAACTGGGATGAGGTACGATAGATGTCGTCTTCGATCATAATGATGAGTATGTGATAGGGCTGTTGACTCGGGTCTGGCTGTTGATAGGGCTCAGTGAGGTTAATTTTCAGCTAGAGCAAGGCTTCTCAGCAAGAATATAGCGATGAGGATCAATCATTTCATCTAGTCATGAGAAAGGAAGAGTGGTGTTGTATGAAATGGTTGAATGGAGCCAAAAAATGAAGTCAAGGCCACGTGCTCCGCTCTTATTGAAGCGGGGTCTCTCGGGTCGTAGCTGAAAGGGAAATCGGGAGTCGATTACTCCGGACTAAACGAGGTCTATATGGAGATAACTAGTTTAACCAAGAGGTATATTGCCTAATGAACGTATGTGCACACACGTCGACTATAAGAATCTCCTGACCTCGTTACTCGGGCCAACTATTTATCCGATCCATCCTTATCACTTATCAGCCTTATCGAAACCAACCGCAGATCAAGAAACAGAACTATGTATAGACATTTATATCCTGAATAAAGCCATAGATAGAGTACCACCGGATAATAACAGCAAAAAAGCATCGCCATGCACCATGCATCCCAGTATGAAAGCAAAACAAAAGAACTTCGAAATCATCCATCACGCGTCAATCATGGTTCTCCCAGAAGCCTTGCCGTAATGTCTCCCATTTCTCCTTCGTCCAGCGGATAATCTTCCCCATCCGACCGGTCAATTCCAACATACTTGAAAGCGCCAACGACTCGTTCGACGTCGAATCCCATACTGCAGAACCGGTCGATTAGGTCTTTGTTGTATCCATCATATCTGCAAGGTAATATGTACGTAAGCATCGCGCTGCAAGAAAAACAGAGACAAGAACAGCTTACTTTGCCAGATCATCCTTTTGCTGGTTCTGCTCCTGCCCCCGAAGAGATTCGCCCGCGCTACCCTCAGCTGCGTTATTTTGCGGAGCTCCTGCGTACATAACTGCCCACTGTTGGGCAACGCGCTCAAACTCCTTCGGGTTTTGGAGAAGCATTCTGGCGACTTCTGCATCTTGAGGATCCTTAGGCTCGGGTGTGTTGAGCAGAGACTGTAGCGACAAAAGGGAAGATTTAACGGTCAGAACTGGCGACCATGCGCTTGATAGGGTGTCGAGGCAAATTGCGCCCTATTGGAAGCAACTGTTAGGCGTTTGCTCTTGCGATAGCTCCAAGGAATTATGGCACTCACTGTTTGACTGCTAACATTGGGATGCCAGATCTTGGTCTCGAATTTCATAACTGGCGGCTTGAATGGATATTCAAGAGGGATCTTGATATCGATGTAGTATGTGCCTCCTTCATATGGAGTACCTGGGGGACCAGGGAATGAACCCCGAAGATGTGTGATATCTTCATCACCACCCACAGGTTCCGCTCCGATTTGCGACTGGCTATCCGCGTGGATATCCGCGAGCTCCTTCGTAATGCGACGAGATCTGTGGGAAGCCATTGGGCTGCGTTCGACTAAGGCGTGGATGTATGTAGGTTTGAGAGGGTGGCGGTTTTAGGGCAGTTCGACTGAGATAGGAGTGTTCGATCCGTTGCCGTTGAAAATTTTGTCTTCTAATATGGCTATGCGTCAGCATTCCCTGGCCGTAGAGAAGGTGAGGTTCCCCAGCATCCAGTACTCAAAAGACATCCCACTTACTAGTTATAGAACTCGAAATGAGGGGAAAGACCACTGTAAGATTAGCGATATTGGATTCAAGGATAACGTAGGTCATGCAAACAATTGCGTGTTGGCAAGCATTGGTATCAATAGCTTATAAGCCAAAGCTCAACTCACAGTAAAATCTTGTATTAGCAGTCCTCGACAAAGTGACGCAGCGACAGACCGAAGACAATATCTAGAATGCCTGAGGTGTCTGTATGACAAAGGCGGTACATCACGTGCAACGTGCGCTGGACACGGATGGCGACAACAGCTCCAGCTCTCTTCCATCACATCACCTCCTTCGAACACCATCACCCCATTTCCAAGCATTTCCAAGCAGTGCTGCCCGGAAGTGCGATATAACTGCGCCTGGGGAAGCTCTTCTGTATATCGACCCTTTTCCTCATTAATTTTTGCAGCTGGCTCTCAACGATGGTGCGTGTCTAAGCGTTGCTTTATCGCTTTGTTTTCTCAACAACCTTAGTCTAACATGTTTTGAATATAGGGTAATCAACAATCGAACATCGGCGGAGGCCCTGGTGGGGACGGAAGAGACGAGAAGGACAAGAAGGTAGGTCTGATTTAAACCTTTCCGGCACCCTGATGGTCATGGACACCGCTGACACAGCGTCTTGATAGAAGGATAAGCCTAGATACGAGCCGCCTCCTCCCCCGACCACTCGCATCGGACGTAAGAAGAGAAAGGCCGCGGGCCCAAGTACCGCAGCCAAACTTCCCGATATCTACCCAACGTCGCGATGTAAACTTCGATACCTCCGGATGCAACGGGTCCATGACCACTTATTGCTCGAGGAAGAATACGTGGAGAACATGGAACGTATGCGCAAAGCCAAGGCGCAAGCAACACAGGGTCCTGTCAGCCAGGGTGAATTGGATATCATGGATCGGAATGCCGATGAGAGAAGCCGGGTTGATGACATGAGAGGGAGTCCGATGGGTGTCGGTAACCTGGAAGAGTTGATCGACGATGACCACGCGATTGTCTCGAGTGCAACAGGGCCGGAGTACTACGTATCTATTATGTCTTTCGTCGACAAGGATCTCCTAGAGCCCGGTGCGAGTATTCTATTGCATCACAAGACAGTTTCGGTGGTCGGTGTGTTGACCGAGGAATCCGATCCTCTTGTCTCGGTGATGAAGCTCGATAAGGCGCCAACTGAGTCGTACGCAGACATTGGTGGTCTTGAGTCACAGGTTCAAGAAGTACGAGAGTCGGTCGAGCTTCCGTTGCTTCACCCCGAGTTGTACGAAGAAATGGGTATCAAGCCTCCGAAGGGTGTCATTCTCTACGGTGCTCCGGGTACCGGAAAGACATTGCTGGCCAAGGCAGTGGCCAACCAAACCAGCGCTACTTTCCTGCGTATCGTCGGAAGTGAACTTATTCAGAAGTACCTGGGTGATGGTCCTCGTCTTGTTCGCCAGATTTTCTCGGTCGCTGCTGAGCATTCACCTTCGATTGTGTTCATTGACGAAATTGATGCGATTGGTACTAAGCGTTACGATTCCAGCTCTGGCGGAGAGCGTGAAATCCAGCGTACAATGCTTGAGCTTCTCAACCAGCTTGATGGTTTCGACGACCGTGGAGACGTCAAGGTTGTTATGGCGACAAACAAGATTGAAACATTGGATCCTGCATTGATTCGACCTGGTCGTATTGACCGAAAGATTCTCTTTGAGAACCCCGACCGTAAGTATTCTTGGACTACTCCATAGTGATCAGTCTCACTAATACTTCACAGAAAACACCAAGAAGAAAATCTTCACCCTGCACACTTCGAAGATGTCTCTCGGTGACGACGTCGACCTCGATGAGTTCATCAACCAGAAGGACGATCTCTCTGGTGCCGACATCCGTGCCATCTGCACGGAAGCTGGTCTGATGGCGCTGAGAGAACGCCGGATGAGGGTGCAAATGGACGACTTCCGTGCGGCCAAGGAACGGATTATGAAGACGAAGCAGGACGGCGGTCCTATCGAAGGGTTGTACCTGTAGATACGCTCTACACAGAGGCCGTATGTCATTTAGAGGTTTAATGGTTGTATTCTAATAACGAAACGAGCCAAAGTTATGGATTATCGTCTGTCTTGTACTCCGTAGTCGTAGGTTTTCCCGATTTGGCAGAACCAAAGCTATGTCGTCATCGGCCGAAGTGTTTATGCAAACAATGCAAACGTTGCAATTATGCGAACCAAACCAACATCGACCATCGAAACTGTTCCTCCGTCAATTCCAGAACTACAGATTAATGACCATGGATGGCTTTGACGAGGAAACTTTTAAGCAGTTCTTCCCAACCAGCTTTGGGAAGCAAACACGAACTACCAATATAAACGCGCAGATTGACCGCACCAAGCGGTCGGAAGTCTCTGTCAAGCCCGATGGCGATGATACTAAGAAAGAGTTAACTGACAGCGCAGGCGCTGAGAGTCGAGAAGAGTCCGAGGCAAGGCCCGAAGAGCAGGAGGCCCGCGGCGATGATGACGATGATTCCGACGATGATGACTCGGATGAGGACGACGAGGACGAGTTCCCGGTTTCGCACGAGCTTCTTATCAAAACACACGAACGCGCCGTGACAACCATGACCGTAGACCCGTCTGGGTCGCGGTTGATTACCGGGTCTAACGATTGTTCGATCAAGTTACATGATTTTGCCTCTATGACGCCGACGACCATTCGCGCATTCAAGTCCGTCGACCCATCCGTCAAGAAGCAGTCCGCCGCGCAGGAAACACATGCAGTTCACTACGCAGCCTTTAATCCCATCACCCCGAGCCATGTCATGGTTGTGCCCGCGACGCCGCAGCCGCGAATTCTGGATCGGGATGGCGAGACACTTGTCGAGTTTGTCAAGGGAGATATGTACTTGAGGGATCTGCACAATACAAAGGGTCACGTATCGGAAGTGACTAGTGGAGCCTGGAATCCGACGGATTACAACCTCTGTGTTACTGCTGGGACAGACAGCACGGTGCGCATATGGGATGCCAATGTCGGGCGATCACAGAAGGAGGTTATCGTGCATAAGTCGAGGGTGGCGGGTTCTGCTGGCCGGAGCAAGATGACTGCTGTCGCATGGGGTTCCCCGAAGCAAGGTGGAAACAATGTCCTTGTTGCCGCAGCGCTCGATGGGAGCTTGTTGATGTGGGGTGGCAATGGGCCGTTTAACAGACCCAGTGGGGAAATTAGAGATGCGCATACTCGCGACACATGGACCAGTGGGCTTGATGTCAGCTCGGATGGACGACTGGTGATATCAAAGGGTGGCGATGATACCATCAAGCTCTGGGATACCAGGAAGTTTAAGCAACCAATATCCACCGTCCATCACCCATCCAGCTCCACTCGCTACCCAACATCGAATATCATCTTTTCGCCAACATCCGCAAATGTACTCACAGGCTCCGAAACGGGCCATCTACACATCCTCAACCCAGCAACCCTGAAACCCGAACTCGTCACCCCAGTCACCCCAGGCTCATCCCTAATCACCGTTCTCTGGCACGAAAAACTCAACCAAATCCTCACCGGCTCCGCCAACGCCGAAACCCACGTCCTCTACAACCCTAACACCTCCACCAAGGGCGCCGCAATGGTCATGTCCAAGGCTCCCAAACGCCGGCACGTCGACGACGACCCCAACCTTACCATGGACCTCTCCCAGGGTCTCTCCGGCGAAAACGTTGTCGTCGGATCCAACGGAATCCCGCATTATGGCTCTGCCACTTGGTCCGCTCGACACCCTACTGTCGGTCTTACTGCGTCGGGGCGGCCCAAGGATCCGCGGAGACCACATTTACCGTTGCAGACGCCGTTTGCGAAGTCGCAGCCTGATGAGAGGCATATTCGGGAGAATATCCCGCTTAGTTCGATGCGGGACGAAGATCCAAGGGAGGCCCTGTTGAAGTATGCGGAGAAGGCTGAGAAGGATCCCATTTTCACGAAAGCGTGGAAGGAGACACAGCCGAAGACGATTTATCGGGAGATTAGTGATGATGAGGAAGAACAGCAGCCTGACAAGAAGAAGGCAAGGCGGTGACCGTTTCTATGTTAATGTACTCTCAATCTAATACACACGTACTGGATTCTTTAGAGCCTACCTTCGCATATGTAGATCTCTTCTAGTCATGACCTTAGCTTGATGCAAGAAAAACCTGCATACGAGTACATAGCTATAATGAAGTTCAGGGGGCATGCGCCGCTAAGAAAATCAAGTTGCTAGTGTCAGGCAATAAGAATTCAACTGACCTAGCAATACGTCCATTGCGTCGTCTTCGTCCAACACAAAATCTCCTCTTCGTCGCGTTCCTGCTTGGAGTCTACGTACTCCCTGCATGAGGAAATTACCAGCAAAGTCATCACCCCCGCCAGCTGTGCCCAAGACATGCGAACCGAGACTTTTTCCTACAATAGTGCGCGGCGCCAGGGCAAGATTACAGGCCCGCCGGTGCTGCAAATTGCTGGCGTCAGCATAGCTTTCAGCTGCGGCGGTCTGAGAAAGGCGAGTCTCCTAGATCTTCTCCCCATTTAGCTGGCCTCTCTCGACAAATTTTGTTTCTTCTTCTGTGTCTTCATCTTCAAAATGCAGGAGAGCATTGTTGACATCTCTATAGCTGCGGAAGGAAGGTTTGCAGGACCCAGGGTTCAGTAACGGTCAATTCCACAGCATGGTGACTGAGGGCCGAGACCGAAAGGAGCTTTGGTTGGAGTCATTTCTAAATGGGGCAGACGGGGTGATGCTGATTTGTGGTGAAAAGAAGAAGGTAGAGAAGCGACTTGAGGACGTGGAGAACACCTACCTGGGAAAATCCCGCGGTGTGAAAATGGTTGAGAAAATCCATGGAGCGGATTTAGCAAACGAGAACAGGGTCATGAGCAGTGAGTGTGGACTGCTATTTGGACTTTACGGTCAGTTTATCAGGCTAATTTGTACTCAGCTTTGGATTCAAGGATGGTATCGCGCAGCCTCAACTGGAGGGTCTTGATGACGCAAAGGCCAACACGCCCAAGAAGTCTTTCAGAAGCACGCCACCAGGATAAGGTACCAAGCAGACAGCTACCATGACTAGGCTGACAACTCCAGGGTCATTATCACTGGACGCGGCGGGGGCCACAACAATGAGTCCGACTGGGCTAAGGACGGCAGTTACATGGCTTTTAGGAAATTGAAACAGTTTGTCCCGGAATTCAAAGAGTATGTTATCAAATTATCCAATGAGATGTTCTTGCCCATGGGCTGACTGGCTCCCTGCAGCTTTTTACGGCGCGAGGCTTCCCGCCTGGGATATACTCCAGAACAGCTAGGCGCACCCTTGGTTAGATGCTGGGACAGTGATGAGTCTCCGTAACTGCCATCATCACTCCTTCCCCTCAAGATGGATTATCCCTGACAGTTATTTGCAGGTGCCCCAGTAGAAACGCATCCCAACATCGATAATCTCGCGAACGCTGAGGACGACTTCCACTTTTCTAAAAATGACCAATCAAAGTGCCCCTTTGCGGCCCATAGCCGCAAGTCGAGGCCTTGAGGGGATGTGAAGAATGTCTTGAATGGTGCTGACAAGGCAATTTTTGACATTATGCGCCGCGGCATCCCGTATGGGCCCGAAGCAACAGATGAAGAGCTGGATCGGAAGGTGACAACTACAGAACGTGGCCTGTTATTCACCTGCTACCATAGTGACCTCACAGAGGGGTTCGAGTTTATTACCAGCGGTATGTTTCTCACCCTTAGTCTGGAGAGTTAGTGATAAGCTGACTGCATCTCTTCCTAGATTGGTTTAACAACAGTGATTCCCCACCCAAGACTTCCGTGCAGCCTGGAGCCAATCCTATCATGACGGACAAGGTCAAGAATACCACTAACAAGGATGAGAAACTCTTCATGAGTATTGTCGACAGCAATCAGCAGCCAAAGAAACTCGAATTCGACCCATTTGTGGAATCCCACGGCGGCGCATACTTTTTCATGCCATCCTTGGACCTATTGCTGGAAATGGCTCACTAGTCGCCTTGTCGGACTGCCAGAGAGATGTTGATAGCTTTGTTTCTAGTAATAGTTCGGTGGCCTGTACAGCAACCATTGTCATAGCGATATCAGGAAAGCTTCTTGTCTATATGAATGCAGTTCAAAGTCACAAATCCATGTCCGTAAATTGATCTGTGTCAATTGCCCAATGCAGTACCTTGGGCTTATTGCTAAGGTAATGGTGAGAATATGAAGGTGTGTATACCAGTTTGTATAGTTTGGATACCCAAAAGAGAAATGACGTTGGATGTGAAGGCGGTGAGGCACATGGCCGTTGCTCGTTCAGCTGAGTACATTCTCCTCTTTTCTTATTGCTTGTCTCTCTTTCCTCTCCTTTTCTTCTCCACTACCATCGAGAGAGGGGTTTGTGGTGCTTGGGTGTTCTATACAGTCTGCTGTTGCTCGATATCACTTCTGCTGCCGTCCCTTCGATTCCCGGCTCTTCCGATTTCTTCGTTCGTCTACAAGTTACTCCTAGTACAATACGCGATCGTTCTACGGCCGCTCTTGTTATATTTAGCGATACCCAGCGTTCCCCTGATTTCGCTATTGATCTCTCTTATCGCGCGCACGGACTTATTCAGGGGATTCAACATCGATCCAGAACAGAATGCGGGCTCCTTCAGCGACGTGATCCGATGTCCACAGCGTTGACGCGAAGAAATCCGTCTCTTTCGGGATCAGAGTGTAGTCGAAGAGGGAGGGATAGATGCGATCCTGTTGTTGTGAACCTCTATCGGTGATCTTCGCGGCGGTTTGACACGATAGTCGATCCTTCGAAGCTCGCGATCGCCTGATTATTAAACTACAGCGACACCACCCTTCTTCGTACAGGGCCAGTGCCCAGTCGACTTTTTTTTTTTTTTCCCTTTTTCTTCTTTTTTTTTTTTTTTGTACAGCTTTTCGTCATCAATGGATCACACCCAAGAGCCGTTAGCAGCAGGTCTGCTCGCTGGGTTCGTTTCGACTGTCGTTCCGTCGTCCGTCCCTTCAAATCAGACACTCTCGGACAGCCATGAAAGCGGGGGTGCTGGGAGAATGCACGAATGGTCATCCTTAATCGGTATCATTACAGCCGTGGCCGGGAATGTGTTGATCTCCCTCGCCCTCAATATTCAGCGCTACGCTCATATTCGAATTGATAAGGAATGGATGCATGATAGGATACAACGGGAGTCAAATTGGAAAAGGCCGCATTCAGGCAGAGGTGCAGCAGGCGCCAACGGTGCTGCTGGGGAACACCATGACGAGCCAAGAGGAAGACCTCACGAGCCAACTTTCGAGCCTTATCGGGACGAATCCCCAGACTCGCACCATGCGCGCGATGGCAACTCCCGTGTTCGGAATCAACAGGGCGAGCAGTCTGCTTCGCATGGTGGCTTACAGGAATCTATCTTCTCAGACCAAACAATACAACCCGAGGATAAGATCCATCGCAAATCGTACCTCCGTTCTCCGTACTGGTGGGTTGGGATTGTGCTCATGGTTCTGGGGGAGACAGGCAATTTCATGGCCTACGGTTTTGCGCCAGCATCTATTGTCTCTCCTTTGGGCGTCGTCGCCTTAATTTCCAACTGTGTCATCGCGCCATTTATGTTGAAGGAGCAGTTTCGCAAACGGGATCTATTAGGTGTGTTCATCTCGATCGCTGGGGCTGCGGTGGTCGTGATCAGTGCGAAATCGTCCGAGGAAAAGATCGGTCCCCACGATATCTGGAGAATGATAACTCAGTGGGAGTTTGAACTATACTTGGGTCTGACTGCAGGTTTAATCGTCGCTCTCATGTGGATGAGTGCGAAGCATGGTTCGCAGACTATTCTCATCGACGTTGGGCTTGTTGCTCTCTTTGGTATGCCGCCTTTTTGTATTATGCGCTATCTACCGCGTGTTACTAATTCTATATACAGGTGGATATACTGCTTTATCAACGAAAGGCGTATCCTCATTGTTGTCGTATACTCTATGGCATGTGATCACTTTCCCTATCACCTATCTTTTGGTGTTTGTCCTTGTTTTCAGTGCTTTGATGCAAATCCGTTACATCAACCGAGCCCTTCAGCGATTTGACTCGACCCAAGTGATCCCGACTCAGTTTGTCCTCTTTACGCTTTCTGTTATCATCGGCAGTGCCATTCTTTACCGTGATTTCGAGTCCTTCGGTGCGCAGCGCGCAGGGAAATTCGTTGGTGGCTGTCTCATGACATTCCTTGGCGTATACTTCATCACGAGTGGTAGAGTCCGTGCGGATGATGAGTCGACTTACTCGGCGGACGATGAAGAGCAGGCAATCGGTCTGTTAGCCGGGGAGCGCTACCATGATAACGTTGATATATCACCGCCAGGGCCAGAATCGAGGGTACATAAGCCGTTACAACGTGTCCCCGAGGCTCATGATGAGGACCCGTCGTCACCTAGGGGATCACTACTCAGCCAAGGCATTGATGGTTTCGAAGATGACCACCCTACACCCAGGGGCATTCTGTCGACCGCCCCCTCTTTTGAAGGTTCACTGGCCACTGAATCACTTCGCGCACCATCACCCGAACCTCCTCACTCGCTTATCACGAATCCCTGGGCTGATTCTCAGGAACACCTTGTCGACTCCCCGGCATCAGAACCCCAGATTCGCCCGGTTACTCCTCAAGAGCAGACTCCGGACCAAACCACGGGATCGACAGTTCTTCTCCGCTTTCCACCTGCACCAGGTGCGGAGAGCAATGCCCCACAAAACGACGACGGCGGGGCACCAGAGGCCAACCCCGTCCAGCCTGCCGCGCCGGAAACGCCCCCAGCCCGTAGGATGCGCAATTCCATTTCGATGCGTTTCTCGCCTGGTCCGCTTCTTCCCGCTCTTTCCGGAGGATTCAGTGCAGTAGTAGCCGAGTCTCTCCGCCGCGGCGAGTCCAGCCCGGTGAAAGAGCGAAAGGGCAGGAGAAGGACGGACCGGAGGAAACAATTAAGCACGACAGTCCTGGACGGCGCACTTCGCAGGACAGGTGAAGCTAGAGAGGCAGAATACGACTCTGACAGCGCTGTTGAGGAAAACCAGGACTCTCCATTCAATGTATCTACTGGTCGACTGAACTCTACGGGCGGGATATCCACTGGCCCGACAACACCGGCTCCGGCACGACGAATTAACCGTAGCCCTCAGAACAACAACGACGACGTCTCTAACCTCAACCGCCTTCGAAGCCTCAGCGATTCCTGGAGCGGCGGCCCAGCATGGTTAGGAGGACTCCTCCGCAGAGGCAGCAAACAACACCAACAACCACCAATCAGCGAATCCGCCGTCCACGGCGACGAAAGCGAACAACAATCCACTGCATCAGGAGGAAACGCACATCAGCAATGAAATAGAAGCGCATATACGACAGCTCCTCGAGGAGTGGGCTGGCTCACTTCAGCGGGTTATTGGTACATACATGTTCTTTTTTCTTTTTTTTTTTTTTTTTTGCATCTTCAATTTTCCATGTGGGATATTAATGGTTCAGCATTGTCTTTGTTCTTCTTGTGCGGTGTTTGTCAGGTACCATTTTAATAGATTTGTGAATAGTATGGAGTGGTTTGTGGGGATATATATATCGTGGACATATGGAACTTGAATTCGACCTGATGGTTATATTTATCTTCCTCAAGTGCATATCAACTCATGCAAGATATTATTGCTTCTGGTATATAATATCTGGTACTCAAATTCGTAATTGTAATGCACTAGCATTCGGTTTCACCAAGACATAGCAGCTCTTACAGCAACCACATTCTGCTGCAAATAGCATGATAAAATAACTTTTTGCATGCAACACATACTCTCATAACAGAGCCTCTATGCCTTGATCCATTTTTGAACACCGTACCTTCGTTTACTTTTGATAGATAAAACCAGACCGTCCAGCATATTATGGAATTTGCTAATCTTCAGAGACACCCTTGGATTCCTGCTCCTGCTCCACACTGTCATCAGCGTCCTCGTCTGGCTTCGATGGAGTCTCGCGATCCTCTTGCGCCCCGGGATCGGTCGTTTTGTCGTCGTCGACAGAAGCGGCAGCGGCAGGAGTAGACGTAAGAGAAGCAGCAGCACTCTCATCTCTGCTTTGCTGTGCAGCCTGAGCCTGAGTTTCCCGTCTAGTCTTTGCACCCTCTTTCAACTTCTCCCACCGTTCTCGATACCGACCAAGCACGTTCCGTAATTTCTCATTTTCACGGCCCACCTGACCGAGTTCTTTCTCACTGGTACGGACTAGTTCTTCGAGTTCCTTTATGCGTTGCTCGTGGTCTGCCATTGATGGACCGGCGGAGAGCGGTGCGATGGGTGATGTAGCGGCCGATCCTCCAGACGGTGCGGGTAGGGGGTGGTGTTCTGGGGAGGGAAGGCGGTGCATTGCTCGTATAGATTGTTGCAGAGCCATTGAGGAAGACTGCGCGTTGACTTCCCACATGTGTAGACGTTTCGAAAGTGTGTCTGATAGGTGCTTCAGGGCTTGATTCTCCATTTGCAGCTCTTCCAGTGTTTTGGGGTTCTGTAGGCTTGTGAGTTTATCGGCACCGCGGGCTACCCTGGATTTGGCTCCTGTCATGCTGTGGCGCATTTCTGGGGATGGGGTTTCTCGTGCATCGACAAAGTCTTCGTCGGCTTCTTCAAAGCTGTTTCTTCGTGCTTCTTTTTCAGCTCTGCTTAGTATTCCGGCGTACGACACAGTTCCGCCAGTTGTGGGGACGACGTAGAATGATTCCGCGGTAGTGTTCGGGCCCCCATTCGTTCCATCGCGGACAGCCCGCAAGGCGGCCTTGGAGAATATCTTGCTGACGTCTGGCTCTGCAGAAGTACTGGGGCGGTCAGAAATGGCCTGCTGACGATCCAGTCTCGTTTCCGCGGAGGATTTGCGTTTCGTAGATTTTGCCTGGTTTGCATCCGTTCCTAGCGGGAGACCTGCAAATGCCAGAGGTGCAGATATCTTGGAGATCAGGTCTCCGAAAGTAGAGTAGAAGCGCTGAAAAGGCTCTTCCGTGATTCCCTTCTGGGGAGGGGGGCCGACTGCATCTGCAGGGACAACCTGTTGGGACGTAATATCCGTAGGGCTGATACTTGGCGGGGACCATGGTTGTTTGGGTGCTGGTACACGACTTGTGCGGTCTTTAGCTGAGTAATAATGCGTGCCTCGTAGTCTCGATTCACCCGTCCTGGCCATGGGTGGGCTGTCCGTCATCTTGGCCCCGGCCTGCTGCGAGGAGAGCGTAGGCGATGCTGGGGAGGCCCGACGAGGATGCGACGGAATCCCCCGTGCGGAGGCCAGATTACTCGCAATCGAAGAGGAGGTCTCTCTTGTCGACACCCGTTTATTCCCGGAAAGTCTTGGAGGCTGCTGAGCAACCTGTTGTCGGGCATTCAACCCCAGCGTAGTAGTAGCAGGCGAAGAAGTAGGCTCTACGGCCGCAGCACTCGAGGGATTTTCATGCTGAAAACGAAGAATCTCTGCGAGTTTCTTGTGGTGGCCTTCTAGTAGCTGAAGAGTCCTCAGAGCCTGCGAATCATGTCAGTTTCTCATGTTCCTTCAGCGCACGCGGGGTTCTAGGGATGGAATCCGATTTCGGTACGTACTTCGCGGTCAGAGCTGGTATTAGCGGCAGTGGAGAACTCGCCAGCCGCGAGGTCGTGCTCCTCGCTCGCTGCTACGGGGTTTGCTTTGCGTGTCTCGAGGACTGCGTTGCGCGCATGGGTATGGGCCTAATATTGTCAGATCTAGCCAGGTAACGGAGAACGGTGATCATTCAGCTGGAAAAGACCCTACCAAGGTGAGCGGAGCGGTCTCCATGGCCAAAGCAACTGATGTATTTAGATCAGATATAAGAGAAAGTATTCATAAGTGCATGAGAGGGAAAACTATAAAAGAAATGGTGAAAGCCCAGTTGTGACGCCATCGCGAGACAGCGGTAAGGTGTAACTGTATTATTACGGCTTACTATGCGGGCAGGCCAATTAGAGTGAGCGATGGTAGATACCTGACGATACGAGACATGGCATATCTGACATGCCTTGCAGAACAGCATAAAGCAGTATTATGCAAGCACAAGTACATCTATAGAGTGCAATATACTACCAGGACGACTAATATACCTGTCATATCATGATTGTCAACCGCCATACTAAAATAGAATTCCCCCTTATATCGCTGTCCCGCCGTTTCGTCCTTCCTTACCTAATCGGGTAAGTCGACGTGCGTGTCTCCTCTTCTCAACTTCTTCTCTCCAACTTCTCCTTCTTCAGCCCTCCTTCTCTCTATTCTACACCTCTCCTTCCTTATACTCTCTTTCGCTGCGTGTTGCAGCTTCCTCAGCAGTTGATTATCTTCCTGTCAGAGCCTCCGTGCTGGTCACAGCTTCTCCGACGGACATCTGCAACTGTTTCCCCCCAAGTTGTATATCCCGAAGTACATATCATGCTCTCTGCCACAATACACTCCTACTTATTTGTTTCTTTCTTTCCTTGAATATCGAATTTCTTTGTCTCCTGGCCCTACCTTTTGTCTAATTCTATCCGTCCCAAATCCGTCCCCTTTTCGTCTTGGCTACTACTACTCTCCCCGCCGTTACACTCAAATCCAGCCTCTCCAATACACACCATGGAGAATCCGCCAACCGCCAAAGAGCTTCCTCCAGCTCCCCTCCTCTCCGAACCCTCGAACATCAGCAAAATCAGTCGCACCCGGACCACTCCGGTTGACCTGGATACCATGGACAGTTCTGGACGGAGCAATGGACGTTCGTCGATCGACTCCACCTCCGAAAGGCCCAAGTCGCAGTCCGGGGAGGCGGCTGACACCGCCAGGGCTGGTCCCAGCGGTTTTTCGAAGCTACTCCGGAGGAAAAAGAACAAGAAGAATCAAAAGCAAACCGATGAACAATCGACCGATAATGATAGGGATATCCCGGGTTCGCGTGACGGGGATTATGCTGCTTCTTTGTTCGCGAATGACAATAATCCTCTGCCTGAAAATGAGGCTGGGACCCTCTTGGCGGATGATTCTGAACTGGACCGGTGGGTTTTTCTGCTAGTTCGAACTGGTGTTTTGTCTTTTTTTTTTTTTGTTGGGCTGACTGTTTTGCTTTTTCCCCTATAAAGGTCCCTGCAAAACTCTGCTTCGAACAACGGTATCAATACCACGTCATCGCCTTTGATTCAGACAACCTCCGTCGATGCTACTGATACCGAGGGCGTACAAGCGGATGTAGAATCTGCCGTGAGTGGTCCCAGTGCTACTGCATCCGATTCCAATCCCGACGCAGATCCATCGAAATCTACCACACAAAACCCATCGACTTTGGAGATTCCAGAAAGTCGTGTTGGTGGGAAGCGGAGGGGTACATCACCTGGACGGCGATTTAAGAATGCGTTTAGCAGCTCCGCCCAAGACAAGAAGGATACCGAGAGTGGTCGCGAACGTTCATCTTCTACTTCGAGCAAGCGGAGCATGACGCTCTTTGGAGGCAACGGTAGAAGAGGAAGCTTGTCTGCGAAGAGAGCACAAACATCCCACGGTATCATTGCTGAGCCACCTCCGCCACTCCCCCCAATTCGTACGGACCTCACGGAGGACAAGCCTTCTGAACTGTCAGAGCGCCCAAGAACACCGCCTCATACAGCGTTACCAGTGCCAGCGCCCCATACCACTGTGACACCACCTACGCCATCAGAGCATCGACTTGAGTTCCCCAAACTGATCGATTCTCCGGAAGTTACCAGCTCTCCTGAGTCGATCACACCAGGTGAGGGTATTGTCGTGAGTCCGTCAGGGAACATGATCTCTCACCGCCGGGTTCGTTCAGCGTCATCAGCCCACCGACCTAGCAAACTATCGAATTCCATTTCCGTGAGCCCCACCATCGAAGAAGTCAAATCCGGCTCGAGGACCCCTTCTGCTGCCCAGCAGGCTGGCTTCTTTTCCTCGATGTTTTCTGCAGCCCAAAACGCAGCCTCTACGCTCAGTAGCAGCCTGAACAATCAACCCCGTAATTCATCACAGCTGGACGGCACAATAAACGCATCGCAGACCGATAGCAGAGCGGAGGATGCAAAAGGGGACAGCAACAATAGCAGCGGCGAGGAGAAGAGATCACTGGCGATTGAGACTCTCGGATCTGGCGATTTGGACTTCAGTCACCTGGAGGTCAATGTACCTCCGGGTGGTTCAGTGTCGACCCCGGACGGGATCGTTATCACGAAGCCAGATCTACCACCTGAGAAGCGCAAAAACATGACTGTCTACCAACGGGATGAGGAGGCAGCAATGCTTGAAGGCAAGAACGCTGCTCATGCTGTTCACATGGCCTATGAGAAGCCCTCTGACGTGTTTGTAGTTCCCCCTACTGATGAACCTCTGGAGCTTGGGTCCACAACTTCTCTCCCCAAGGACTTTGGCGGTGATCAGCCTCCTCCGAGTGGTGATATCCTTGATGCAGATCTTGGCACTAGGTCAAGACGAAGTCCCAGTTTACGGGGCCGTCTGATCGGGCGCCATCGCGGTTCTTCTGCGGCTACAACCTCAACAATTGGTGCGCTTGCCGGTGCCGGCGCTGTCGCTTTGACTGCCCCGGGTGCCACCCCGAGTGTGCCGCGATCGACAGGGTTCGCCGTTGCTGGCAAGAAGCGTAACAGGGACTTTCATCAACTGTTCAGAAGTGTTCCCGAAGATGATTACTTGATTGAGGATTACAGCTGTGCGTTGCAGCGAGAGATCATTCTCGCTGGTCGTATCTACGTTTCCGAAGGTCATATCTGTTTTTCCAGTAACATCTTGGGATGGGTCACCACCCTCGTGATCAGCTTCGATGAAGTGGTAGCAATAGAAAAAGAGTCTACGGCAATGGTCTTCCCTAATGCTATAGCGATCCAGACCCTGCATGCTCGCCATACTTTCCGCAGTCTGCTTAGTCGAGAGTCAACATATGATCTGATGGTGAACATATGGAAGATTAACCACCCGGCTTTGAAGAGTTCTATCAATGGGACACGAGTTTCTCATGGCACCGGCGACAAGACTGAGAAGGCCGGAGAAAGCGATGCGGAAAGCGATGAAGATGACGAGGAGGACGAAATCTACGATGAGGACGAAGATGGGGACACGGTGGACAGCTTTGTTGAAGCCACAAGCATCAATGGAAGCGAACCAACAAATCCAAGAAAGGCCCTGAGCCGTCAAGCCTCTGGCAACCTTCCCAAAGCAAGCGCCAACGGACCTGACGCTGGTGATAACGGCAACTCGGCCTCTGGGGATACGGACTTTCCGGGGCCTGCTACACACGCGCCAACCGAATACACTGACCCGAATGGCCAATATGATAAAGTAGTCAAGGATGAAATCATTCCAGCTCCTCTGGGCAAGGTTTACTCTCTGGTTTTTGGGCCAGCATCTGGGGCATTCGTTCCAAAGTTCCTCGTCGACAATCAGAAGTCAGGAGAGCTCCAGTTCTCGAGCGAGAAGCAAGGTCTTACAAATGACAGTCGGAATCGAGAATATTCCTACATCAAGCCATTGAACGGTTCGATCGGTCCTAAGCAGACCAAGTGTATCAGTACCGAGTACTTGGATTTTCTGGATTTGGAGAAAGCGGTTCTCGTCACCTTGACCACCCAGACCCCTGATGTACCCAGTGGAAACGTGTTCAGTGTGAAGACGAAATACCTGTTCACATGGGCGGCGGGCAACCAAACGCGCTTCCTCATGACTTGTGCCATTGAGTGGACGGGAAAGAGTTGGCTGAAGGGCCCAATCGAAAAGGGTGCCATCGATGGTCAAGGCGGGTTTGGAAACGATTTAATCCAGGCTATCAAAGGCGCGATTGCTCCTCGTGCTCGCCCAGGCACGGCCAAGCCCGGCAAAGGTAAGGGCAAACGCAAGAAGGGAGATGCCGCTGGTCAAGAAGCAACACCTGCCGTCGCGGCAACTGATCCTACTGCGAGCAAAGCCGATTCCTGGGGAATGTTGGAACCGCTTCAAGGTGTACTCGAGCCTGTTATGGACATTGTGAAGCCTTTGGTGAGTGGCAATGTTGCCATTATGATTATTGGCATTCTTCTTTTCCTCATCCTTTTCCGTACACCCTCCCGGCCGACGGTGTCGTCGTCGCACGACATAGGGTGTCCGGGATATACGCTTCCTCAGCGTCTTGCCGCTTATGAGGAGATGTGGCGGAGAGAAGAGAGTGAGCTTTGGAGTTGGTTAGAGGACCGAGTTGGTCTTGATGGGGCCCTCTTTCCAACGGTCAGACCGTCTGTCTCGCCATTACGGCAGAAGGCTCGACAGCTACGGGCTGAACGAGAACTGTCCGCGAAGATGAGCGATGACAAGATGACTGACCGGGAGATGGATGCTGCGATACGGACCACACGCGAGAGACTCGATGCTCTCGAAGAGATTTTGAACAAGCGCAAATCGCACTCGATTATTGAAGAGGTGCAATCGCGTCATGAGCTGTGACACCTCGAAATGCTTCTTTGAAGCATGAGAATTGCTTCCACGCTTGCTTCCTTGTTTTTGGGTTGCAACATGCCATTCATTCATTCATCCATTGT
This sequence comes from Aspergillus intermedius, assembly GCA_039880815.1. NCBI lineage: Eukaryota > Fungi > Ascomycota > Eurotiomycetes > Eurotiales > Aspergillaceae > Aspergillus > Aspergillus intermedius. Next base: position 137,644 of record JBDODA010000006.1, on the reverse strand, counting down.
TTCTTTACCCTTTTTCCATTACCCCCTTTTTTTTTTTCATTTTCTTTTGGTCTTTTGGCTAATCTTGTTCTACTTTTATTCCATTGTCAGCGTGGTCGTCGGGGTATTCTTTGATTCTTTCTTGTCATATTCTCTATATCTTCTTGTTTCTCAACCCTTGCATAGTGCATACCTGTCTTGTCTGCTTTTCTTTGTACATGAGCGCCAACTACTTGTCTATACCAGTCTCAGGTTTCCTTAACGCGTTTCTTTACTATTCTGTACTAACATCGCACTCTCTTTGACATTGCTTTTTCATTTCCTTGTGGCTTTTTTCTTTTTCTTTTTTTGGCTGAGTTTCATATGTGTTTGGGATATTCATCAGGATAGCTTGATTTGATATATTTTATTTCTTATTTCGAGTTAAAAGAGTTTATCACTCGAGGCGGAAAAGTGATTACTCTTCTGTTAAAGTTCAATGTGGTTGCTTTAGAATCTTTTTGATGTTTATTAGCAATGGACCGCCGTGTATATGGTCCTGTTTATTCATGTACACCCTTTATGTAGTCGTAGTTGTATCCAATAACGCCGTATCCATAAGCCGTGATGTATCCTAGACATCGAGGGTATTCCAAAAAGTCCAGTGTACGTACAAGCAATTCCTGACGACCGGAGTATAGCAAAGCAAGGACAGGTACAAGAAGAAAGAAGAGCAAGTATTACAACAGTATAGACATAAAAGTACATCCAGAGACCACACGTATATATCGGATTTAGAAAGCAAAGCAAAGAAAGTCAAGTCAGTAGATCTCGTTATCATGGTCGTAAGTCGTATATCAGCAAATAAAAAAATGTATAAGAAAATAGGTGATCAAGAAAAGAAGAATGGAAGAAAATAATCCCAAAAGAAGCGCAGGGCTAGGACAAGCTTGGGTAAGGCTAGGTACCCTCATACGGCGAAATCTGTGGCGCGAGGACCGAATTCGATGGTCCCGAAGACGTATGGCTCAGCGACGCATTCCTCTTCTCCTCCTTGCGCCTGCGCTTCTGCATAATCTTCATGGCCTCGGAAGTGAGTTTCTGGCGGAACATGCGTTCCACGACATCCTTTTTGCGGGTCATCCGGTCGCCAATCATGATCATCACGCCGCCGGAGATGTTGCATGCGATCGAGCAGCAGAGGATAACAGTTGTCAATGCGAAGGGGCGCACGTGGTAATCTATACTCCAGGTACAAGTACCCAGGGCGATCTGGAGCATAGAGTGGCAGTCCAGCACGACGACGATGGCGATGAGCAGACGAAGGGGAAACGCGTAGTGTGTGACTGTTTCATGTGGTTTGTAGAAGGTGTGTGATTTTGCGAATTTCTTCTGGTGGTGGATGAGGCGGGCTTGTTGGATGCGGTCCAAGACGGAGAACTCGTAGGCTTCGTCCTTCGGGGTGTCGCCCCATTCGACGTCGATGTCGATTTCGCGGCGGACGGGGAGGTCGTTTTTGTTTTTGAGGGAGGGGAGGGCGCGCTGTTTGCGGATGTTCCAGGTAAGGAAGGTGTAGCGTGCGATGAAGATCATGTGGTAGGTGTCTATTGCGCGGAAGGGGGCGAGGCCATCGCCCATGATGGCGAAGAGGGCGACGAGAATGTTGTCGATGATGTTGATTACGTAGAGTTGTTTGCCGCCGACATTGATCCAGCCTGTTTTGTTAGTTTTGTCATGGATAATAGTGGACGGGGTGCTTACCGATAAGGAAGAGTACCCAGGCCAGACCGAAAAGAGTGATCAGGGTTGCATAGAGAGTAACCAGGAATCCCAAGGCTGTAGCTGTTAGCTCTATGCATAGTGGATGAGTTGAGAAGACTCACGTTTAGAAACATATTGCCCAAAACCCTTCATCGCACGCTTGAACTTGTTGCGACGAGAATGCAGCATGTGTCGGACATGATCGTTCAATTCCTCTATGTCTTCCTTGGTCCAGCCCTCGAGATTGGTCTCGTCGGGCAAAACGGCAAATCGCGTTTCTCCAGCGTCCAAAATAGAGGATATACTGGACAGATGCCGTAGATCCTTCATGTCCGGCCGCGGGTCTTGGAGGTTGTCACCGGCATCGTCGGTTGTGGTGCCTTCTTCCTCTGTGACGGCTTCATGGTGAGGAGGGGAGAGGGTGTAGGTGGGCTCGCGGTTGACAAAGCCAAACAGGTCAGGGACGAAGAGGGAATTTTGGACATTGGTCAGGGTCGATAGGGCGGACACTTCGGGATCTACATTGCATGTTAGCATAGAAGCTTGAATGCATAAGGCTGCACGTGCTTACCAATAACGTCCAAAACGTTCACAATATCTGGATCGTATTCATGTGATCGATCATAATCCTCATCCCGGTAATGATTCCAATCAGTCACCTTAGGGACCGGTCCATTCACGGTCGAAGCGCGATTCCGGGAGAACCGGTTCAAAGCCGCCTGACTGGTTCGCCGCAAGCGACTGTCGGCCCTTGGTCGCACGACCGGGGGAGGCTTAACGTTCGACTTCTCGAAATCCTCATGATTCTCATTCTGAGCGGTCTCAGGGCTGTTATCCTGCCTCTCCGATGGCGAACGAGGACCACGACTCTGATTAGTCCTCACCTCAGCCAACGGCAGCATAGGCGTTGCGATGCGCGACAAGGCAACCGGCGACGGCGAGGACCATCGCCCCGGACGCGGTTCAGAGCTACTGCGACGACGATTCCCTTGCCACGACTCATCCTCCTCTTCGATCTGCGTATGTTCTCTCCCAGGCCCGGGACTCCTATTCCTGGCGAGGAACGCGGTGGCGCTATCATCGGCGGCCGTCCGGCGGTTCGAGTTTTGAGGGTTCTGGTTCGGGTCGTCGCCACTGCTACCCAACGAGGAAACGGACGAGAGGCGCGAAAGACGAATACTTGGGCGACGGGATCGCGAGAGAGCTCGGGGTCTGGGGGTATAGGTAGCGGGCGTTAAGGAGCTGTTATCGAGCGCCGGAAACGGAGCATCGTTAGGACGGTCGTCTGGACCACCGACTGGCTCAATGCGATCCATTGAGAAGCCGGGGTCGGGAGGTTGCGGATTGCAAAGAGGGATGTATCTAGAGAATAAAGAATGACAGTCGAGGAATAACAATAGTGTATATAGTTGAGTTCAAGGCATGATCAAGCCGTCGTTGGGAGAAGGTGGAGATAAAAGGAAAGGAAAATAAAGTGAGGAGAAAGTGATTGACTAAGCACCTACCAGCAGAAAAGATCAACAAAAAAATGATATAATTCAAGCATGAACTAAGGAATGAAAGCGGCAATCACAATTAGCTGCATTAAAACCTGTTATATACTTGGTACGTAGTATGTACACTCCGCCATGGATGCCTATGTATAGCGGGTGTGATCTAACAGTGCATAAAGAATGAAGCAAAGATCTTTTGAACTATTCTAAGACCATTGACGTTGCAACAAAGCGAAAAAGGAATAAAGATAGCATAATGCCAGGCACAGGACAAGTGACTCTGTCCGCGGAGGCTTTTATGGAGACCAAATCAGAGGATTGCCAAACAAGGCAAGTCGTCACCATCAAATGCGATCCACAGGGTACTGCAGCCCGTCAAAGCGCCGGACATCGTGGCAGCCATTCCAGCGAACGAGAATCTGGTGGCCTTAAGAGTATTAGGTAGGCGCGCGGCAACAGCCCATGAGAGTCGCCGGTCTCAGACTTGCATGAAGCGGTCGTGCAGGGCGACGCCAAGAGGCGAGATCGGATCTCCGTCCACGCATGGTGGATTCGCCAGGCTGGATTATTCAACACTTTCGGTGGGCGCGTTGCGTTGCCTCCGTAGTAGACCGGAGAGTACTTTTTCCTCGCTTATCCCTGTAGTGATTAGTAGGATGTCCCAGTAGATATGTATGTATAGAAGGCACATTGGCTGATGCCTGTACAGTACTCCGTAGTACGTAGTATCCGTACTATGCATGGAGTACAGCCGGTCGTGTGGATGGACGCTGCCCAAACAGGAAATGCATAGACGGGACGGCAGAGCAGCGATCCATGACGTCGGTGGGCAGAAAGAAGGAGAATAACATGAGAGAGAATAGATTAATAGAACAAAAATAGGACTATTTTGTAGAAGAAAACACAAAGAATAGACATCATGGGTAAAAGGGTACATAATACGATGATATAGAAATAACACTGCAGAGAAAAGTGTAGATGATGTCAGCTGCTGCCTTGATGCCTTGATGCCTTCCTGCCTGACCGCCCTTTTCTCTCACCTTCTTCAGAGCTCCTTTTCACCTCTCCGACTTCATTCCTTCCTCTCTCAGGCAACTCAACTCTCCTGCTTCTTTTTCTTTTTTTTTTTCCCACTTTACCACGAATCTAGGGCACCAAGCTACCCTGTTCTCCTCCCCCCTCTTCAACCTGTCAATTTTCTACTCTTCCCAAAGGCAGCCTTAAACGCCGTGACACATACCCTCAACACCACCTCTCCTCATCCATCTACTGTGTCCTAATCCTCAAGATGTCTACTGCCGTCGAAAACGTCGCCGACAACGTCGCCTCCAACACCACCAACGAGGCCCCCAACGGCACTGCTCCTACCCAGGAACAGCAGCCGCAGCCCACCGATGCTGCTGCTGCCAGTGCCGATGAGGGACGTCGGCTGTACATTGGGAACCTCGCATATGCGACCACTGAGGGGGAGCTCAAGGAGTTCTTCAAGAACTACAAGATGTGAGTATTTTCTCCCAATCTTCCGCTGCCTTTTCCATCTTTCCTGTCTATTTTGTCTTTGAATTGAGTCACCATTTCCCCTCCCGCTTGCCAATACTGCCACGTGTGAGACGTCTCAACCATCATCACCCATCACCTTGCAGCTGTCACTTCATCCTTACTTGATCTTATACTCCCGATTCCATTGCTTCGTTGCTTTCTTATTGCTTGTTCTCTGGAAAATATCTAACTCCCGCAGTGAAAGCACCTCCATCCCCGTGAACCCCCGCACCAACCGCCCCGTTGGCTACGCCTTCGTGGACCTCGCCACCGCACACGAGGCCAACGCTGCCATCCAAGAGCTCTCTGGCCAGGAGATTCTCCAGCGTAAGGTTTCTGTCCAGTTGGCCCGCAAGCCTGAACCTGCGGAGGCCAAGGAGGGTGCTGCGAGTAGCGGTGAGGGCGAAGGCCGCAAGAGGACCGGCGGTCGGGGCCGTGGCCGTGGCCGTGGTCGCGGTCGTGGAGGTCGCATCGGACGTGGTGGCCGCTCTGTATGCTTGCTCCCCTGAAATCCAAATTACGAAAGCATGCTAACACGATTTAGGACCAAGCCCAGAAGACTGAGGCCCCCACCAATGTCCCTGCCCAGGTTGATCCTTTGACCGACAATCAGGCCAACAACGCTGCTACCACCGAGCAGGGCAAGCCTCGTGGCCGTGTTCCGCAGAAGCAGCGTGGTCCTCCTGAGGATGGTATCCCGTCCAAGACCAAGGTCATGGTGGCCAACCTGCCGTACGATCTGACCGAGGACAAGGTACGTACCGTCCTCCATGACAGGAGAGTCCAGCTACTAATCCCTCGCAGCTTAAGGAGCTCTTCAACGCCTACCAGCCGGTCTCCGCCAAGATCGCCTTGCGTCCCATTCCTCGTTTCATGATCAAGAAGCTCCAGGCTCGCAACGAGCGCCGTAAGGGCCGTGGTTTCGGTTTCGTCACTCTCAGCTCGGAGGAGCAGCAGGAGAAGGCCGTCAAGGAGATGAACGGCAAGGAGATTGAGGGTCGCGAGATCGCTGTCAAGGTCGCCATTGACAGCCCCGGCAAGGAGGATGACGCCCCCGAGGCTGAGAAGCCGGAGGAGGCCGCCCCGGCTGCGGGTCAGGAGAACGCCCCGGCTGCTGCTGCTTAAGCAGCTTATCTTCCCTTTGATTGACAATGCCGTTCCTGTCCAGAACGAGTCTGTCCCAAGTGCAGGATTATGTTGGAGTAGGACAGACGGAGTGTAAGAGATGACCATTGTTTGGAGGTTGTCTTCGTGATTCCCACGAAGACACCGTGGAAGTCTACTTGTGAAGCAGAATATGCGATTAACGTGTTTGACGTACGATGATTTCTTATGTTGGAGAAGAAGGCATTTGTCCAAGATGCACTCACCACCACTGCTACTGGCGAGAAGATGATGAAAATTCATCTTTTGCTTGACTGACCTTATATCTTACACACCATATCCTGTTGACGATTTTGTCTCTTCTGCTGTGTCCTATATCTTAGCTACCGTTTAACTTATGATGCCGCAAGCTGGCCTTGAAATGACGCTGTGCTATCTGTATAGACTAGTAGTCATAGATTTCGGCCTGAATTTTAACATGGCAATGCGCCTTGGCACGGAGATCATTAGAGCCGCAACTTCACATTCCTACTACCATAGTCCGTACTCTGTACATACACTACACCAACGAAACTTTTGTTTACTGTCACTTACTTGTTTATCACGCTTTCCTTCAATCAGCGCATTCGATCTGCGATTTCTGTGGCGAACGGCAACAACTCGCCGCAACGAGACGCGTTCCAAATCGCCCCACACCGCACTCCCTAGCGTTCGACCCAGAGCACCTTCACGATCTCTAACGAAGAGAGGCTCTAGAAACCCGTCTTGAAGTCTCCCCTAATCGCTCCTTTTCTTGCTATAGATACTCAACGCGCCATGTCTCGAATGTGGGAGGTAGACCCGGAGACGAGAGCCAAGGTACGGACTCCGGAGTCTACATTGCGATTTGATGGCCCTGGGATAGCGTGCTAACTGATCCTGGTGCTGTTTTCTAGCTCCTCCAAATCTCCAAAACCAATGAAAATGACAGATGTTGCGATTGCAACGCACCATCGCCCCAATGGGTTCGTCTCCTTCACCCCCCTGGCTCGGTCGTCTATACACCCCGGAATGCGTTATCACTGACACTCGAGGTGTAATGCAATACAGGCCTCCCCCAAATTTGGAATCTTCATCTGCCTAAACTGTGCCGGTACCCACCGTGGCCTGGGCGTACACATATCTTTCGTCCGCTCAATCACCATGGATGCCTTCAAGACGGGCGAAATCCACCGCATGGAGCAAGGCGGTAACGAACCCTGGAAGTCGTTCTTCGATAACCATGCGATTACGCAATCTGAGGGACGGACGTTTGAAGATTCTACGATTAAGGAGCGGTATGAGGGGGAGGTCGGGGAGGAGTGGAAGGAGAGGTTGGCGGCGAAGGTGGAGGGGAGGGAGTATGTTCCGGGGCAGCGGGAGGTTAAGAAGAAGAAGGAAACACCGGCAGCGGCAGGACCGAGTTCGATATCCAACACCGGGCCGAGAGGGTCTTCGCCTGCTCTAAGTGAGGGCGGCGGAGGAGGAAAGAAAGAGCGCAATGAGGCGTATTTCGCAAAACTGGGGACCGCAAACGCCACACGGTCTGAGTCTCTGCCTCCCTCGCAGGGTGGGAAGTTTACCGGTTTTGGAGGCGGATTGCCGCCAAGTTCGCCGGCGGGGTCCAGGAGTTCGTTTATGGGCGGTGCTGGCGGGGCGCCTGCGTTGGATGACTTTCAGAAGGATCCTATGGGAACGCTGACGAAGGGATTTGGGTGGTTTACGTCGGCTGTGGGGAAGAGTGCGAAGACGGTGCATGATTCGTATATTCAGCCTACGGCGAAGCAGGTGCGTACCCCGGCCCCCTTTTCCTTCCGTTTCCCCCATTCATCTCATTCAAAACATCTAACTGTTAATTCGTAAAGCTCGCCGAATCCGACTTCGCAGCCCAAGCCCGTCTTCAAGCCGCGCACCTCGGCCAAAATATCCAAGTCGGCGCGCGCGGCGCCGCAGACCAATTCAACCGCTTCATCGAGGGTCAGGACGAACATACCGCATCTTTAGCTAGACGCCGCGGGGAACCTGAGCGGAAGGACTTTTGGGATGATTTTGCGGCGTTGGGGGCGGAGGGGCAGGGGCAGGGGCAGCATCGGAGGAGTGCGAGTCGGCCTAATGCTATTGGAACGGCGGCTATGAAGCCGGGGGCCACGGGGGCGGCGACTGGAACTGGTGCGACGGGTAGTGCTGGTGCTTCTGGTAGTGGGAGTGGTGGTAGTGCTACTGGGACTGCAAAGGGGCAGGGACAGCAGCATGAGGAGGGGTGGGATGAGGATTGGTAGTTTATGCTCATGTTTAGACCTTTTGCTTTGTAACTATTGGCATTGTTTTTGGTACATTGTTTTGATGTTTATTCCCACTGTTGTATACAGAGTTGGATTTAGATAGGTACAGCAACCATGGAGACATACAGCAACTTTATAGAGTACATACAAGGCAATGCCATGACACGAGACGTAGATGTGTTAATCTTCAAACGCATTTCTCTCCATCGCGATTAGATAGCCGATTGAACATAGCACTCAGATCGAGCTACACCCTCGCCTTTGGAGTCTAATTGTCATCCGTCGATACACCAAAGAAACCTCGCCCCCACGCCTTCTCAGAAGATTGGCGTAGCCAATCCTGCAATTCATCTTCAAACCACCGACCTTACCAGGCCCTACCAACAACACAGAATTCCCATAGTACCACCCACAAACCTGTCCACGTCGGTTAAACAGCAAAGAGCCCAAGTCACCGCGCTGGCCGAACCCTTCCTGAATAATATCTTCAGCTTCTCCCCCTGTCTCGCGGCCCAAGATCACATACTCCAGCGTGTTTTATCCTTCACAGACAATCCCCCGTCCAAGCCATACCGAACAACACCATCCTCATCCCAATTAAAGCACGCCATAACCCCTTTACAAACCCCAGAGAACGGAACACTATTCCTCCCCTCACAGTTATACCACTCACCCAGTTCCATAAAACCAACCTCACCAAATAGATCCCACTCCATGATCCCACGGCCGTAATTACGCAGTGACTTGACTTAAGTGTCTTGCTGGATTTGGGCTGAACTCGATAAGAGACCAAACTTGAAGACAGTTATGCCAGAGTTCTCTTCCGCTATAAATGAGGACATGACCGAGAGGAGGGGGTGTGCTCCACAAGCTATGGGAGCGGATTCGGGGCGCTTGTTGCGCGGTAGGGTCTGCGAGGCAGAGATGTATTTCGATGAAGGTCATTTTGGCCGAGTTGATAGAGACAGGATAACAATGAGACCTGAATAGGTCAATGAGTTAAGCAGGTAAGTGGAAGAGAATTAGCAAACAATGACTGATATACAGCTGACATCCCCTCTTACTGTGTGATGATAAGTAAGGATAAGCAAACAAGCCCTAACGATAAAGTTGATAAGACTGAACGTATCCTAAATACATAGAGTGGCGCACTAGGCGAACATCTTGGTCCACCTCTCCCTCAGCCCATGAGCCGCCGCCTTAGGCTTTCGATCCCTGGTAAATACACCCTTCTTATTCCCATCAACCCGTGTAATCCCCAGCGCAGTCTGGAAATCCGCAAAATTCCAAACATGCTCACCCACAACCGACTCCATCCGGTCAAACACCCGGTGGTACATATCGAGCATCTTCACCTGAAACTCCTCGCTCCAGGGTACATCGAGAACAGAGTGTAGACCTGCAATAGTATCCGCGCCGTACTCAGACATGATGATGGGCTTCTCGGGGTACTTCTCTTGCCAGCCGCGGAGCTCCTTCTCGAGCTCGGCCTCTGCCTCGTTGATCTGACCAGTCTCCGAGTACCAACCGAAGTACCGGTTGAGGCAGAGGACGTCGAAGAAGTCGGAGATGGTGTCTAGTTCGTATGTGGCTGAGCCGAGGTTGGCGTAGGTGATGGGACGGGTTGAGTCGAGCGAGCGGGCTAGCTTAGCGAGGGGCTCAAAGTACTCGCGGGCCCCATCTTCGGCGGACGCGGGTTCGTTCGCAATTGACCACATGACGACGCTGGCGTGGTTCTTGTCTCTTGCAATGAGCTCGCGGATGGCTTGCGCGTGCGCCTCACGGGTTTCGTTGTTGATTCCATCAGGTGCAAATGTCGCAGGGGCGTCACCACCATCAAGCCCGGCGTTGAGGGAAAATGCCAGACCAACGGCGGGTGTCTCGTCAATAACCACGATGCCATTCCTGTCTGCAAAATCCATGACCTCCTCAGCGTAGGGGTAGTGCGAGGTGCGGAACGAGTTGGCTCCCATCCAATTCAGGAGCTGGAAGTCGTGGACCATGTATGCTTGGTCGTGGCCCTTGCCGCGGACAGCGGTGTCCTCGTGCTTTCCGAAGCCGGTGAAGTAGAAGGGTTTGTCATTGATGAGGAACTGTGCGCCGCTGACTTTGATCGTGCGAACGCCTGTGGCTACGCTGTAGGTGTCAAGGACTTTGCCGGAGGAGTCCACGATGTCGGCGCGGAATTGGTAGAGGTAGGCGGTACCGGGTTGCCAGAGGTTGACGGAGTCGATGTGGACGGTGCCCTTGGGTCCGGAGGCCTCAGAGACAGTCTTTCCTTCTTCGTCGAGGACGGAGATCTTGATGTTGCTTCCAGTTGTCGCGTTGCCGGACATCTTGACGGCATAGTTGATGAGGCCGGTTTCACCATCAACATCAGTGACAACGGTAATATCCTGGATATGCTGTTTCGGAACAGAGTAAAGCCAGACAGACCGCGCAAGACCAGCATAATTAAAGAAATCATGCTGATAGTCCTGCACTCTTCTCCCGGTATTCTCCAACACCTGAACCTTGCCCGGCGGAATCGTCTGATAAGTCAACTCATTATTCACCCCAATCGTCAGCCGAAACTCCTCTCCCGCAGCCACCAGGTCCGTAATATCCGCCTCGAACGGCGTATACCCGCCCACATGCTCCGCGACCAGACGATCATTAACGTAGATCCGGCCATGGTGCGTGGCGGCTTCGGCGCGGACTAGGTACTGCTCCCCAGACCAGCCTCGCGGCACGATCACTGAGCGCTGGTAGTACACCCAGCCTACGTGATCGTGGATCTCGTGGGAGACGAAGATATCGTTGTACGAGGCTGGGACGGGGCATTCGAGGCCTTTGGGCAGTGGACCGGTCCAGGGCTGAGCGGTGGAGTTATCATCGGACGCGAGGGCAAAGTTCCACAAGCCGTCGAGAGAAACGAGGTCTCGGGAGGAAGTCCGTTGGGGTTTAAGGTTCAGCGGGGGTTGCTGGCCATCTTGAACTGAGCTGCGTGGGCGATGGCTGTTGCCCGTGGGAAAGGACAACGCTTGGGGGATAAGAGATAAAAGCGATAATCCAGTCAGGAGCTTCATCTTGCAAACGTAGTCGCCCGAGTACTCGTTCTGAAGGACCTGGTTGGGATAGTTTCCATGGTTGTCATGGCAGATATATATACTGCCCTAAGGCAGGCATCGGTAATTGACTATCCCCCTGTCAGCACCCGAGTCACACATTCTATTGACTAGGAACGTCTTAGACAATTTTCAATAGTCCAGTTGCACCTGTCATTACTCCTTAGGGTTAGTGCCAAGACAGGCTCTCAGATCTTCTTGCGGGGGCGGACCCGACATCTACAGGTGCAGCCAAGCCCCAGAATGCGGAGATGACGGCAACTTGATAAGGAAAATCTGGGGTTGAATTGCCGCCGCCGGCAATTAGTGCTTTGGATGTAGTGTGTTGTTCAGTAGTCATAAAAACAGGATGGAGACCCTGATGCCACGGCAGCAATTCCGCGTTATATCCGCGGAATAGGCTTTGTTGCCGAGGATTGATTTGTAAGGACTTGTTATTAAAAGTATCCGAAAGGTCTGTTCCCAGGGAATGGCTGTTGATGTGGGAGTTTGGTTGGTAATGCTAGAAATGGGGCATACTAGCAAGGAGAGAAGTTCCGTCCAGGTTAGAATACCACTGCGGAGGTCATGGTGGTTTTGGAATATCAGTTTTATACAGTGACATACATACATCCTATAATACAGACATAAAATCATGCAAATCCTGACCCAAAATAAATCACAGACCACCCCTTAACTCTACCAAAACCGCCTTCTGCCTCGGCGCACTCATCCGCTCAAACCGATCCACACTCATGACAAACGTGCCGCGACCCGCTGTCAAACTTCTCAGATGCTTTAGATACCCGACCATCTCCTTCAACGGCACCTTTGCGGCTATAGTTCGCAGGCGATTTGCCGACCCAGACACAGGGTCCGTGTTCCCTAGAGACCCGCCGCCGATGGAGGTTGTCTCGAAGGGATCGCGGGGTGCGTAGACCTTGCTGGTGTCAATAGGAGGTAGGTCCTCGGGTGGTTGTTGGGGTGGGGAGTACGAGGATGTAGGGGAGGAGGCGAGATCGGTTGTAGGGAGTGTGAGGTCTTCGTCTAGGGAGATGATTTGACCGCCACGGGAAGAGGAAATATCGTGGACGACAGCGCCAAGGGAGTCTTCGTCGACGGAGATAATTACATTCATGAGGGGTTCCATGAGGGCAGTACCCGGCGTGGGAGATGTTCCTGGTGCTGTTTGAGGAGAAGAAGGTGGTGGAAGGAGGGTGCGTAGAGCGGCGGTTGTGGAGAGCCGAGCGGCGGAAGAGATGGCTGAGGCGGTGGTGTCCATGCCATAGAGGTGTTCGTTTGCGTCGAAGGTAAGGGTGACTCGTGTGCTGTGCATGGGGAAGGTGAATTGGGGACCGCGCGCGAGGGCGGCGAAAACGCCGTTTTGGAGAGCTGCGCGGAAAGTCGGAATATCCAGGCCAGCTGGGAGAAGAGGACTCTCTTCGATGCCCTTTTTGTTAGTTTCGACTTGGAGGTTTGGTGTGGTAATGATGATTTGGTTGTTTTCGTGTGAGGCGATGGAGAGGATGTCGTTGCCTTCGGAATCGGTGGAATCCGTGTATGGATCCCAGGGCTCGACAACCGCAGTGCAACCAGCCTTACCCTTACGGCCGGCAATTTCTTTGTCAAAGATTCTGGTCACAGGGGTAGAAGCTCCCAGCGGTGCTTCACGGTATCCAATTTCAATCCGACCCATGCTAGCCTTAGCCTTGAGGTCGTTGAGAAGCCGATCCCGAGCAATCTCAAGATGCAGCTCGCCCATCCCGCTTAGAAGCGTCTGCCCTGAGTCTTCATCGACCGTCACATGTAAACTGGGGTCTTCTCGTAAGAGAAGTGCCAACGATTCTTCGAGCTTCTTTTCTTCGCTCAGACTGTGCGGCTCCACACCAGCAAAAAACACTGGCGGAGGCACATCAATAGGACGCAGCTGCAGCGTGTTCAACGGCTCTGGAGGTGTTGATTTGTGCCCGGCATACGAGACCAGGGTATCTCCCGTCCGCGCATGCTTCAGACCAACCACGACACCAATATGGCCCGCGGGGATCGAGTCCACCTCGACAGCGTCGTTGGCGTACATCTTCAAAAGACGGGGCACACGTTCTGAGACATTGAGGTTGGTGTTGAACAGAGTGCTGTTTCGATCTAGTGATCCTGAGTAAACTCGCACGTACACCAGGACTCCCCGCTTGGCGTCATTAACCACCTTGAAGGCTAGACCGCAGCCCTGGAGTTTCTCGATGGAGCTCTGTGATTCTGCCTGCAGGTTCTTCTTGCTCTTTTGCTTTTTGCCACCAGACGCAGTTTGCTTTTCATTCTGTTCAACTAAGAGATCCCCCGAAAGAAGTCGTCGGAGGCCACCCTTGACATCCCCAATACTGACCTCTGGGTCTGCAGTCTCGAGAGGACTGGGAAGAAGGTTGATAACGGAGTCTAGTAGAGGTTGCACCCCGATATTGCGGAAACTGGCACCTGCAAACACAGGAATGATCCTGCTCGATTTGTTTTCAATAAGACAGCGGCGGAGACTATTGAGGATATGTTGAGGCGGAACCGCTAAGTGATCCTCGTCGCATTCAAAAAACTTTTCGACCAACTCGTCGTCATGCTCGCTCAGAAGCTCGACCAAAGCCGCCCGTGCACGCCGAAGCTCCGCCGCCAATTGGCTTTCTTCCTGGTCCAATTGCTGGAGATCCAACATCTTTACAGACTTGCCGTCGCCTTCGCTCCATCGTAGACCATGAAGGTTGACCACGTCCGCGACTCCCACAAAGCGGCCATCTCCGCCTTCAAACCACGGAATCTGACAGACAGCCGGCCAGCCTCCAAGTCTTGAGCCCACTTCTTTCACCGTCCGTCCGAAGGCCGCACCATCCCGATCAAGCTTGTTGACATACACCAGTCTTGGAATCCGGTATGTGCTAGCTTGATGCCAGACCTGCTCTGTCTGAGCTTCGACACCCGCAACGCCATCCAGAATACACACGGCCCCATCCAGAATGCGCAAGGACCGCATGACCTCAAAGGTAAAGTCCGCATGTCCGGGGGTATCGATCAGGTTGATTGTATGAGGAATCGAAGATCTGGGTTGTGATTCCTGCACAGTTACCGTGTTCTCGTCCCCAGGCGATCCCGCCGGCCAATGGAATGTAATCGCTGCAGACTGGATGGTGATACCCCGAGCTCGTTCCGCGGGAAGGAAATCCGTCACTGTAGAACCCTCATCCACGTCTCCGATTCTGCGCGTAAACCCACTGTAGTAGAGCATGCGTTCCGTCGTGGTGGTCTTGCCCGCATCGATATGGGCGATGATTCCGATATTCCTTGTCCGCTCAAGCGCCTCCGCCCAAATCGCTGATGATGTCGAGAAGCATATTCGATTAGACACCGGCAATGATTTAAGAGTCCCCAGGCGCCGAGTCGCAATTAGGCCTGGCTTCAGAGCCAATGCCTGGGGAGAGATGCGCAATAACTGAGTCGCAACCATAGCAATTGAGAAGATGTATCTTATGACTGCGCACTAGAGAGCTTCTTTTATATCAAATAGTACATCTCGAACTATATGCAGAAGAGAACAGTCCAGGATTGTTTAGAGGTAGTTGTTGAGGTCATAAGCGGGTTGATATCGCCGGCAGAAAACATATGTGCCTGGATTATCAGGTGTCGACATCCCTAACTAACGACGTAACCTCCCGCCTACGCTTCCCTCTCCTCTTCTTTCTTTGCTACTCGTTCACACCACTCCTATTTCCCGGCCTGCCGTTCTTGATTCTGTCGGCGAGTTTGAATTAGAGAGACTGACAGGTGTACGGCATCTTTGGATCGTCAGCGTGGTTTCTTCGAATACACTAACGGTCGTCAAGGCAGAACGTGGTCGGTCCCATAGATACATTCAAACCGATACAGACAGCCCGACAAACAATGGACTACTCAGCTATATCCGATCACCCTGCCGGTTCCTCTCCTTGGGCGTCTCCGGCACCCGAGAGGACTACCTTTTCGGAACCCAACGATAGCGATCTTCTCCCGTCCGCGTTACCCCCTCAGCAACAGTCGTCGTATGACGCGGACCGAGATCTGTCCCAAGCTGCCGATGCTGGGCCTTGGTCGGCTTCGAGGGAGGAGGATCCTGATTCCGATTTGTCGGAGCGGTTGCAGAGCGCGCAATTAGGCGATCCAGACTATGCGGTTGAACAACCTCCGTACGCTACGCAACAACCACCGCTCCCGCCGCAGCAACCGCAGTATGCATCGCAACAAGTACAGCCTCCTGCCCGGCCGCAACCACCAGCAGGGCAGGAAAATAAGCGACCGGCTCCGCTATACAGAATTCAAGCGAGAATTACAGGACTCGAGAGGACGGGCAAGAAGGATCCTATTCTCCGGTTTGATGTCCACGTGTGTAACTCGTACAACTATTTCGGAGATCCTCATCTGACCCGAGATATAGACAAACGTCCCCAAATTCCGAACTACGCAATACCGAGATGTTCGCCGTACACATGCAGAATTCGTCCGACTCGCGGAGCATTTGATGTCGGCCAACCCTGAAGCTCTCGTCCCCGCTGTGCCCCCGCCATTGACGCCTGCCGGTGCAGGAACGGAGGAGGATGAGGTTCGCGTTAAAGCGGGGATGCAGCGATGGCTCAACATTGTGATGGGCAACGAGATCCTCACGCAAGATGACGAAGTGGTTCTGTTCGTTGAAAGCGATTTTGGTTACAGCCCGGTTGTCCGGATGAAACAGCCAGCGACAGGAATGCGGAGAAAGGTCTTGAAGCAGTTTGCGCCGCCCCCGGATGACACCCCTGAGCTGCAGAGCGCACGTCCTGCTGTGAAGATGTTTTACTTGGGTGCCATGGATGCAAGTCACAAGGTGGATCGCATAGTTAAAGGTCGACGGGGTATGTTGATCCCCTGTCTTATAATTACATTTTCGGGAAATTAACACTGTCCAGGGCTTGGCTTGGCGGAAACGGACTTTGGTATTAAGCTTGGGCAAATGCATGTACAGGAGACCCATCCAGGATTGGCCAACGCGTACAAGAAACTGGGAAAGGTCATTTCGAACGTGGGTGATTACCATGCAGTGCAGGCAACGGCTGAGGCAACTACGCTGGGTGACCCGCTCAATTACCATTCCTCCGATGCCTTCGTCGTGAAGGAAACATTGACAAACCGTCACATTCTTCTCCGAGACCTCCTTCAGGCTCAGCAGACCGCCCGCAGCAAGCGCGCTGCCGCCGACCGGTTGAGAGTCAGCTCCTCGGTCCGTCCCGACAAGGTAGACGAGGCTCTCAGTGCCTTGGAAGAGGCGGAGAGCCATGAAACTTACCTGTCGAAGCGAACCCATCGAGTCACTTCCAACCTGGTTCAAGAAAAACGACGGTGGTTCGACCAAACATCTAACGACGTCATTTCTCACCTGCGCGAGTACACCCTACGCCAGATCGAGGCAGAGCGCAGAACCTTGGCGACTCTAGAGAGTGTTCGACCGGATATCCGCGCCATCGACTCAACTGGGGGTCTCAGTCGTCTGGGTCGTGAGGCGCATCCAACGGCACGACGACCGAACCTTGGGTCGAGCCAAGGACCCAAGGGTGACGCTTGGAGTGGTGTTCCCCGTCGGGGTGACAGTCTTGGGCGCAGCCTGAGTGGCAGCTACATGGCGCCTAATCTGGAGAACGACGAGGAAACAGAAGCTGGATCTGGAAGAGTGCGCTCCTCCAGCGGCGTTGGATCCATCGCCGAAGAAGACGATGATGACCGGCTTGATGCTCGGAATGCGGCAAGTCGGTTGGCGGCCAGCACGTTCTGAGCCAGGCATTGTCGTCATTTCTTGTATGTAAAAAGTATGGGTCATGATCTGTTGTATGATTCCCCTTGACTGTCAATCTGTTATTTTAGTCAGTTCCGTATGTGATTATTATGGTTATCTCGTATTAATTGTTGTATATTGTGTGATATTTCGCAAGCCCCATTAATGAGTGAGTGCGTAGCACAACAGTAACAAGTGCCACTGTTGACCATCATGCTATATATACCCCCATCTTTGAGCTCGGAGATAACCAGGACCCTCGGAGAGACCCCCCCCCCACTTCGGTTCACTGTCTTTCGGTGCGGTTCCACTTTTGATTTGAAAGCAGCCATGATATAATACCCTCTTCTCTCTTCTACAACTTGAACTGTTTTCTTACTCTTGTACACTTCTGTATACAATCCATACTTAGTGCACACTGACAAAATGGCTCCCAAGGTCTTCTTGTATGTGCCCCATGTCCCGCTCTGTATACTTGGCTGACATCCCGAAGGACAGGAACAACTGGATACATTGGCGGTGACGGCTTCTACTCCGTTCACCAAGCCCATCCCGACTGGCAGCTGTCGGTCCTTGTTCGCAGCAAGGAAAAGGCTGCAAAGCTTGCCAGTGAATACCCCCAGGTCCGGATTGTCCACGGTGATTTGGACTCGGCCGACATCATCGAGGAAGAAGTTAAGAACGCGGACATTGTTTACCGTATGTTCGCTTCCTGATCATTCAGTTGAGTACGTGCAGCTGACCACCACAGACTTCGCGGACTGCGACCATGTCGCTTCAGCCGAAGCCATCGCCAAAGGCGCCAGCCATCACACACCCCAAAACCCCGTCTGGTGGATTCACACCTCCGGCACCGGTATCCTAACCGTTGAGGACTTCCGCACCAACACCTGGGGTATCGAGCGCTCCAAGGAGTACAACGACTGGGACGGTGTCTCCGAACTCCTCAACCTCCCCGACGACGCGCTCCACCGCAACGTTGACAAGATTGTCATCGAGACTAGCAAGAACAACCCCGAAAGCATCAAGACGGCCATCGTCTGCCCACCCACGATCTATGGTCCCGGCCGTGGACCCGGTAACCAGAAGAGTGTGCAGGCGTACTGGCTTACTGCCGCTGTGTTGCAGCGGAAGAAAGGTCTGCTCGTTGGACAGGGCACGAATATCTGGCACCAGGTCCACGTGCAGGATCTGAGCAAGGTTTATCTATCGCTGGGTGAGGCTGCGGCTGCTGGTGGCGCACCGGCGACCTGGAATGACGGGGGTTACTACTTTGCTGAGAACGGATCGTTCGTTTGGGGTGATATCCAGCGGGAGGTTGCCAAGGTTGCGTATGAGAAGGGGTTGATTTCGTCGCCGGATGTGGAGCCGATTTCTGATGCTCAGGTTACCGAGTTGAATCAATTTGGTTTGTATGCTTGGGGTAGTACCTCGAGGGGTCATGCTATTCGGGCCCGGAAGCTGTTGGGATGGACTCCTGAAAAGCCGAAGCTGATTGAGTTGATCCCGCATATTGTTGATGTAGAGGCTAAGGATCTGGGATTGCAGTGATTGCAGCCAGATGATGAATTGATGCATAGTATGACATGTTTAGTTTCATCAATAGCGGCAGACACAACTAATTGAACGAGGTGACTGCATATTCGAGTTTCGAAAGCACGAAGCTCCGTATTCGCATTGGAAATACGCAATGGATATACCTCAGCCATTCCATGAGCTACTTTGTCAAATTAGAAGTGATCATGTCTACGTGTGGCTCAGCTGAACTCGGAACAAGCTTATACTATGCAGAGATCATCCATTCTTCGAACTATCTTACCCAGTTGGATCCATGCCCACGGAATATTCTATATAGTACATGTGGCTCGCTCCCTTTAGCTGAAAATGAAATCATATGTTCAACCTCAGATACATAAGGAACGAAATCCTCAAAACTCTGTATTTCCAAAACAATTCCATCTTCTGTCATTCATAGCCGAAAAATTCACCAAGCGAAATAACAAGGAAATGCTGCGCGAGCTGAGAAAGAAAACTCTCTCTCCAAAGGCAAGCATATAACTAACTTATCCAACCTCCAGCAGTACACAGTCAAGGTCAGAAATGGCCAGGTCGACTCCCGTTCTTTTCGAGAGTCCCTGGAAGAACAATACCACACCCTCTTCCTTTAACTATACAATTACATGGCTAATAATCTATCAGGGTGGAATCAGCGCTCCATAAAGTAGATGGTGAATTTGACTTTTATCCTATTGCCATTGAGTGGGATGCGTACCCTGCTCCTTAGTATTCCTCGTAAGAATGGTATCTTCAGCAAAAATTAATTTCTGAGTCCATATACTGACAAAAGCTTCCAGATTTAAAGCCTCTGATGATATCTCTGCCCTCTTCGCAATACATAGAGCTGGAGGATGATGGTATTGAGCTCAGTGGATACAGACGCCGATTTTGAGATTGTGCGAAATGTATTAGGAGATTATCGTTCTAGCACTGTAAGTCGCATCGAGACAATAAACTGAACCAAATCGACTCGAATACTACTAGTATCAAGTATTATGCACCGCAAGTTCATAACCTAGCAACTTACAATTTTTTATAATGAGGAAGATAAACGAATGGAACCTGAATTCCTGTTAGGGTGTTCATCCCTCTTTCCATTCTCTACTATTGTACTATGTATTCAAGACCTGGGTCGGAAAGTAAGGCTGAAATTGTTATAAACCACAGTCATAGCTAGCGGTGATGATCATTCCATTTATAGGATGATTAACTTAATATTTAAAAGGTTAGTAATCTAACCTAACACTCAACATCTTACCCTTTCTGTTACGATACCCCATGGATCCTCAATAATACTACGAAAAGGTCGAGGATTTGGCCAAACAAGGCCTTTTCACTCGTGATGCCATCCGGAACACTCTCAACGACAGGGTTAGAAACCTTGGTATGTTGGAAGACGAGGAAGAGCAACAACTCTACGACACATTTGATTTTATCTGTACCGATGAGAACGGTTCACGGTATCTCTCCCAGTCGGCGTTTATCTCCGTCCTCCAAAGGCCGGGGTATCTGCCTCTGTCCATGTTTGAAGCAGAGGGAATGCTCTACTGCTGTCTTATTAATCTTTCGCAGGCACTGTTTTATCAGCATTCCGCTCAGAAGTTGACATTGGATGGTCTCCGTCGGTCTCTGGTTTGGACGGACTACGATCGATCCAGCCGTGTCTATGAAGAAAATGAGGATTCCAGGACTATAAACCCAGCAGATACTCAGAGAATCATTTTCCAAAGTCTAGCAATAGTTCGCAACGACAAGCTAATCATGTCTCAGGAAGAAGCGGATCACACCAGAAAGCAACCAGAACAGAGAGCGTTCGACTTTCCTTCGTTTTATGCCCATAGTCGCAAATATGCCGAACCTAACAGTGATGATGGCGATAGGATGCTTCACAACCTTCTGGACGCTCTCTTTGTGATACAGCCTACTAAGGTCTGGATAGCACCGGTGCCGCGTGACTGTTTTCGTCCTTTGGCTAGGGAGATTCATCATGGGGAGCCGTATCTGCCTGATCTAAGTATTCCGATGGATGAGTTTCGGGAGTTTGTCAAGTTGCTCCTTTTTGCGCATTTTGAGAGGCCAAGCGTTCAAAAAGACGAGATGACTGGGCTGGATTATTCTGCAGACTGTATCTTTAGGAGATCTGTTCGTAATTTCGATGTTGGAATCACCTAAGTGGCATTTGACTAGGCTCTCACAGCAACTGTATGTTTCTCTTCTGTCTTTCGAAGAGTCTTTCGAAGAACCCAGGCTAATCTATGCAGCCGGAAATACTCACCGGTCTAACGCATATATTATCCTGCTTCTACACCACAGCAGACACCGACAGCTGGCGCAGCGTTTCCCTCAGCCAAGGAATATAGCTACCTTGCCTGTATTTGCGCAGCTGAGTACGATGATCTCAGACACGGTCTACTTCGACCATCTCCAACTATACAAGACCTACAACGTCCAAGAATGGAATCACTACAGCCCCGGATCCCCTAATTCTGTTCATGTCAGGAATACTCACAAGAACCGGAGAGGAAGCAATATTTGGATATTACCTCCCATGGGGCAGTGGAGATGACACTGCTGGTTTGTTTCTCTTTTCAACTAAGCCCGTTTCATGACGTTTTCTGGGGCAATGGCGACCGTCCGGGCTGGGTTATAGAAAATGGAGAGATTATCTTTGGGCAGAGGCTTGAGATGGGCAGTTATATCTCATAATTCTTCTGAGCAGAAGAGAGAACCAGCATACAGGGCGACTTCTTAGAGAGGAGATCGGCAGAACGAGGTTGAGGTTGAAGAAATTGAGATATGGTTGAGGATTGATTCATGAGCGACTCATTGGAGTAACTGCATCAACAAATAGAGCTAGAGATAAGAATTAGAATACCGCCGCAACATATCACGTTAAAAGCTCGTAGATTTATGTGACCTCATACATGAACAACTTAACGCGCGACAGAAACTAACCGCGTTAGCCGCCACTGGCGCCGCCATAGCAAGCTGCGGCGGCCGTTCTTTTATGCTTTTCCTGCAACAAGTGAATAATCCGACGCTGCGCAGTCGTCGTTTCGCTCCTTTCTTTTCTTCTAGAATAATCGACAGCAGGTATTCGCCCTCTCCTTTGCCGCCAACTTGCCTGGCCCATTTATCTATCAAGTTTGCATCAAAACATGTTGCCTGCCAGTACTGACCGATTCCCCAGTGTCAAAGCGACTCACCCAATGAGCTGCGATCTGTCGACAACTCACCAGTTCTCTGCCTGAGACGACCAGCTCTGACCCAAGCTGCCATGGCTCCAGGTGCCGGAGGAAAAAGAAAGAGAGGCGATCGATCGTGGTCTGGCGATTCTGGGAACGAGTCCCAGAGACCCTCCCCCCATCGTCCGAGCAATCTCAACATGGCGCAACACCAACCTCGCGACTTCCCCGAAACACGCGGGCGCTTACGACGGCAACCGAGTCGAGGAGGGCGTAATGGTCCCAGTCGGAGGCCGAGTGCTGATGGCCAGCATAATATGACCCCCAACGCGACTCCCATTTCTGCCAGAGAGATTTCAGAACAGATGCAGACGAACGGGACCACGACAGGAGCCGGAAACCAGCAAGCTCAACCGTCACCGTCGCCTGCACCGTCAGCTCCTGCTCAACAGGAGCAAACCCAACCGCCGCCGCCGCCGCCAGAGCCTGCTCCCGTCGCTCAGCCTCCTAATCCACCTCCACCTTACGATTACGAATATGTCACAGATAATGTTATTAAGGATTGGATGTCAACGGGGCGACAAAGGCTCGTTGATGAAGGCATCCAGACAAAAGATCAGCAGGACGTTGGGAAATTGGCGTCTATCTACCAGGAGTTGATCCGCTCCGCTATTTACGGCCGCTTACCACCAACAGATGCAGGGGCTGCAGTGAAAGATATAATCGGGGAGGAGATTGTGGCTCAGGATGTCGATATGGGGAATGAACAAGACGCGACACCTCTAGTCGACACGCGCGCCCTGTTTCTCGACACTCTGTCTATTGTTACCGATTCTGATACGACCAATAGTGCCCTGAGACCGTTGGTATTCTCGACTGGTATCAATGTAGCACTCATGCGTCTCCAGCTCGACACGCCCCTCCTTCAATCGCTCGGACTTGTTCGCGAGACCTTTGCCCGTATGGGTATTCGGAAACAGACTAACCTTCTTTACCGGCAATCGAACTATAACCTCTTGCGGGAAGAATCCGAAGGTTATTCGAAGTTACTAACCGAACTCTTTACGACGAGTAACAACGAACCGCCGTCTAGTGAGGTTGTCGAGGATACGTTCGAACGGGTAAAGGCGATGATTGGTGCTTTCGACATGGATGTTGGCCGCGTCTTAGACGTTACTCTCGACGTTTTCGCCGCTGTCTTAGTGAAACAATATCGCTTTTTCGTGAAGCTTCTGCGCGTCAGTTCGTGGTGGCCCAAGGAGGATACCTTCCGTACTCTCGAAGGTAGTAATCGTGATTCTGGACTGCCGAACTGGGCACTGCCAGGCTCGTCTGGCTGGGTCACAACTGATGAGGAACGAGCAGAGATCATGAAATCCAATGAACAACGAGACCGGGAGTTCTGGAGTCGAGTGAAAGAGATTGGTATTCGCGCTTTCTTTGAAATCGGGCGCAGGCCGGTCTCCGAGGAGGAAAAGAGACAGATACTACCTGAATCAAATGCCTTGTCAGAAGAGGAAGTCGAGACTCGCAAGTGGATCGAGGAGACCGGGACATTGCCTCCCAAAGGTAGCCGTGTCGCCGCGCAACTTCTTGGTTTCAAGTTACGCTTCTACTCATCGAGAGCTCGCTCAAAGTCAGATATCCTTCCTGATAACCTTATCTATCTGGCAGCCTTGCTTATCAAAGTGGGCTTTATCTCTCTTCGTGACCTGTACCCACATCTCTGGAGGCCCGATGATTCGATGGATGAACTGAAAGAGGAGAAGTTGAAAGAGAAGGCGGAGCGGGAACGAGCAGCACGACCTGGCGGCGGTGTGAATGCCCTAATGATGGCCGGTGCTTTGGCGGACGATACTGTTCCTATACCACGGATACGTGAATCAGAAGCTCGAGCTACCCCGAGTAAGGAACAGGAGGCAGACAAGGCTGCAACCAAAGCGGAGGAAAATGAACTACCGGAACCTTCAGATCAAAAGGTCCTGCTGCTCAAGAGTCTGCTGGCTATTGGAGCCCTTCCTGAAGCCCTTTTGATCCTGAGCAAGTTCCCTTGGTTAATGGACGTCTACCCCGAACTTCCTGAATTCATTCACCGTATCTTACACCACTCTTTGAGTAAGGTTTACGCTTCACTACGTCCTCTACCTTCTGCCGATGGACTTCGGGATCAACAACAGATCCCCAGCCTGGACCAGTCCAGTGTACCAAAGGGACAGATTCGTCTTAATCAGGCGCCTCCGAGGAGGGTCCTTCGATGGGCCCAGCTTGACGTGGAGGATGAACATGATGGAACGGATTATCGGTTCTACTGGGACGACTGGGCGGACAATGTTCCTATCTGCCAGTCTGTCGATGACGTGTTCGCTCTCTGTTCTTCGTTCCTCAACCTGTCTGGCCACAAGATTGGACAGGATGCGACTTTGCTCTCGAAATTGGCACGGATCGGAAGAGACAGTCTGAACAAGGACGACTCTCAAGCGAATCGAGCCCGTTGGCAGGATTTGTGCAAGCGTCTTTTGGTTCCCGCTATCAGCTTGACCAAGGCCAACCCTGGTGTTGTCAATGAAGTTTTCGATCTCATTAGTTTCTTTTCCCGTGAGGTCCGATACAATATGTACGCAGAATGGTACTTTGGACAAACTTCGCGACTTCCCGACATCAAATCCGCATTTGACCAAGCTAGGGCCGAAACCAAGGACACGCTCAAGAGACTGAGCAAGACAAATATTCGCCCCATGGCCCGTGCGCTGGCGAAGATTGCATACGCCAACCCAGGTATTGTCATCAACGTCGCCATCAGCCAGATCGAATCCTACGAGAACCTCATCGAAGTTGTTGTGGAGTGTGCTCGTTATTTCACATACCTCGGATATGATATCTTGACATGGTCCCTGATCAACTCCCTCGGTCAGAAAGGACGGAGTCGTGTCCAAGAAGGAGGTTTACTAACCAGTCGGTGGCTAAATGCGCTGGCTACATTCGCTGGCAGGACTTTCAAGCGGTACTCTGTCATGGATCCTACTCCAGTGCTGCAGTATGTGGTAGAGCAGCTGCGGCACAATAACTCCACTGACCTCATTGTCTTAGAGCAGATGATCAGCTCCATGGCAGGTATTATCACGGACAGCAGCTTCAACGAGTCGCAAATCCAAGCTATGGCAGGTGGCGATACCCTTCAATCACAAACGATTCTGCAGTTGTTGGACAAGCGACACGAGTCCAAGACGACTTCGAAGCGGCTTATGAAATCTCTTACCGTTTCAAAGCTTGCCGGCCAGTTGCTCGTTGCTATTGCACAAGAGCGGTGGACTTGTATCTTCCAAGACGAGAGTTCTTCTGAGCTGAAGCTCTCGGGTAACATCTTCGACGAGATCCACCGTATTCTTACGCAGTATCTCGATTTGCTGCGCAGCAATATGTCGGTTGAGGAGTTCGATTCATTTGTTCCCGATCTGCCTACTCTCATCAAAGGATTCGGTGTGCAGCCTGAACTCGCTTTCTGGATTCAACGACCGAGCATCGGGAAGAAAATTGCCGAGGTTGAACATGCGGCGCAAGAGGAAGCTGCGGCGAAATCTCGTGAAAGTGAGGAAGTATCATCAGCAGTCAAGGCTGAGGATGGTCAGGAGATGGCAGTTGATGGTGAGCCAGCAGCCAAGACCGAAAAAGCAACAGCCGAATGGGCCATGGATGTGGACAGGCCGCAGTCTCAACTTTCAAACGAATCGGATGGCACTCTTGTTCCTGAGCAACCCGCTGCGAACGGCAATGGTAATTCCGAACCCCCTGCGTCGAATGCTGTCATCCAGGACCTCGAAGAACAGATCCAGTCTGTCTTGCCGGCCGACATGTACGGCATCGTGGGTTTGCGTTTCTACGTTGTTTTCTGGCAATTATCACTTTACGACGTGCATGTCCCTCAGAAAGCGTATGAAGATGAAATCGACCGCCAGAAGAGGAAGGTGGTTACAATCAACAACGATCGATCCGACATCAGCATGGCCGGTACTCAGAGGAAGGAGCGAGAAAAGAAGCAGCTCACTCAGCTTCAGGAACGGATATTGGAGGAAAACAAGACTCATCTCAAGGCGTACGGCCAGACCAGGATAAGATTGCAGAAAGAAAAGGACCGGTGGTTTGCTGGCATGCGAGGAAACTACGACACTTTGAACGTTTCCTTGCTAGAGCAGTGCTTTGTACCTCGTTTGCTTCTATCACCTATCGAGGCTTTCTACTGTTTTAAGATGCTCAAGTTCTTGCATACCTCCGGGACACCGAATTTCCGAACTGTCGGGTTGTTGGATCAACTGTTCCGCGAGCAAAGGATTACAGCTCTTATCTTCCAATGTACCTCAAAGGAAGCTGACAATCTGGGGCACTTCCTCAACGAAACCCTACGGGACCTCGGTCGCTGGCATGCGGACAAGGCAGTCTACGAGAAGGAGGCATTCGGAACGAAGAAGGACCTCACCGGATTCGCCACGTCCGTTGGCTCTGACGGCAAGCCGACAATGTTCTTAGACTATGAGGACTTCCGTCGACTGCTGTATAAATGGCACCGTATCCTGGCCTCAGCACTCAAAATTTGTCTGAACGGGGGCGAATACATGCACATTCGAAATGCGATCAGTGTGCTCAAGGCAATTGTTCAGCAATTCCCCGCCGTAAACTGGATCGGTCGTGACATCTTGAAGAGCGTCAACAACCTGAGCCAGAACGACGAACGCGATGACGTGAAGACACCCGCCGCTTCGCTGATTGGCGACCTCAACCGGAGAGAGAAGAAATGGATGCTTCCTCAGGCGTTTAATGAGATTAAGGGACCGATCCCGGCACAGCAACATCAACAGAAGACTGAGCAAGCTCCGTCTGATAAGGCTGCAGCTGAGAAGGCTGGCGCTTCGGGAGCGGGGATACCGACACCGTTGAATGCGGCTGCGCCTTCGTTCAAGCCCACAGGTGGCCAAGAGTAAGTTGACGAACTTTTTGTCTCTTTTTTTACAGGTTTCTAATCATTTCCTCGCATTGATAGAGCCGAAGGTGCCCCTAAGCCTGAACCGTCAAAACAGGAAGTTGAGGATGGAGAGATTGAGGACGCTAAAATGACCGATGTTGCAATTAAGGGAACGGAAGAAGGAACTAAACAAGAACCTTCTGGGAAATCTGAGACGACACCACAGCAAGGTGAGCAACCTGCTGCTGGCGGTCCAGAGACAGCGCCGACCGACAAGCCAGCCGAACCAGCAGTCGAACCGCCTCGCGCTTCGTCCGCTTCTGCTGTTTCTCAACCAGAGCCTCAGGCTCCAGAGAGACAAGCAGAAATCCCCAAACGTCCTGAAATCGAGCGATCTTCGTCCAGTGCATCGAACATTCGTGGGTTGCCTAACCGGCCAATTCGCCATGGGGATGGAAGACTACCACCCCGACCTGAACGGCAACGACATCCTGACCGCTATGATGGGGAGTATGATTACCATAGCCATGGTCTACTCGAGAGAGATCTACCGACAAGACTGCCTCCAGACGAGCCCTTCCGTGGGCCTGCGTATCGCGACGGTCGACTTCCCCGGGAACCCGAATGGCCAGACCGATCTGGGCGGTTGCGCCCTGCACATGATGGCTTTGATGGACGGCCCGACGGGACGCGTTTACCCCATGAGGCGCCAAGTGGTCCACGACCAGGCCCACAGACGCACCCTGACCGTGCTGGGTTAATCCATGAGCGTCCAGACCGGGATCGACGCGGGCCTCCACCGAGAGGTCTATCACCACCGAGACCATCAGACCTCCCAGGCCGCCTGGAACGCTTCCCAAGCGATGATCGACGTTTTGCCAATTACCCTCCAGGTTCGCGACTTGATGATTTGCCTACGGGGCCGCGCAGTGAACGTCCAGGCCGAGAGATTCATGACTCAAGAGAACCCCCGTCTGGTCCGGACATGAGCCACGGACGATTGCGCCAGCCGGAACCTGCAGAGATTCCTTCTGGGCCACGCTCAAGAAACGCACATGGGCGTGGTGGTCGCGGAGCATCTGGACCTCAACACCCGCCTCCGCCTCCGGCGGGAGGCAACGAGCGCCAACCGCCAATGGGACCGAAACAGCAACCGCCAGGAGCACCAGCATCGCCTGCCGGTGATCGGTTGGACAATAGTGGAATTCACCCGGATCGTCTCAAGGCATTGCAGCAACAAGGAAGTGACTATGGCGGCGGTCGATCTCAACAACCACCTTCACCAGGAATTGCCCCTCCATCTGGGCCCCGTAATTCATTTGCCCCACCATCAGGTCCAGCACCTATGCCTCGTGGAGGACAGCCTCCGGGATCTGGTGGTGGTGGTGGTGGTGACCGGGGACGAGGAGACAAACGATTCGCCGGAATAAACAATATGCTTCAGCAATCGGCGGGCCCTGCAGATCGCAGTGGGCCTGGTACATCGATCCGGGGCCGAGGCGCGAACCGCTCTGCCGCTGCGATGAACGCGCCATCTCCACAGTCTACTCCGTCCGGCGGAACACCTGATGATGGAGGTCTCACTGTTTCGTCTTCTTCGCAACAGGGCCGGCCTGATCTTTTGTCAGATCGGATTACCAGCGCTTCCCGAGGAGATGAAGGGCATTCGCGTAGGAGTCTTGGGGGTCGAGGCGATTTGATTGATGAGCCTGGCTCTGAGCCACGGCGTTCTTCGCAACGACACTCGGAACGAGATCGTGACCGCGACCGCGAGCGAGAAAGGGATCGTGAGCGGGACAGAGATCGTGAGCGTGATCGCGGTGACCGCGAGCGTGGTGAGCGCAGCGATAGAGACCGTGAACGGGAACGGGATCGTGACCGCGACCGCGAGCGAGAACGAGAGCGTCGTGGAGATGAAGAAGGAACACGCAGCGGCAGCCGACGAGAAGAACGCGAACGCGCTCGCGAATACGAACGAGAACGCAGCCGTCGGAGCGATGCTGGCGCGGCTGGCAATCGGGACGACGCCCGCTACGAACCACCCCGAGAAGTACTACGACGGGGAGGCGGCAACCGTGACCGCAGGGAGCGACGCGAACGAGACGAAGGAGCAGCAGCAGACCTGGTCTCTCACGAACATGAAGGCCGTCTGCGACCTCCATCCTCTATGGGAGTACCACCTCCCCCGCCTCCTCCGCCCCCGCCTCTCCCGGGAAGTGCCGAGGATGAACGACGATGGGGCAGCGGTGGTCGTGAGCGTGACCGCGAGCGCAACCGGGACCGTGCGCGAGACCGTGACTATGGCGGCGGTAGTGGCGGTGGTGGAGGCCATCGCAAGCGTGGACGAGGCGGAGATGATGGACATGGTGAGGGAGGAGGCCGCGGAGGAATGCGGATGGGCAATGAGAACAAGCGGCCTCGTCGGGGGATGTAAACATATTTTGATATTTCTCTGGTGTGTTATCTGACACTGTCTCTCATTGATCTATTTTGTTTCTTTTTCTCAACTATGTATGCATGATCGGGTGTTGGAATGACTTTTTTCTTTGCTAGCGATTGACATGTATTAGCACGAACGGTGGAGCATTTTGTTGATACTAGAATATAATCTCAATTGCTCTGATATACAATGTACTTGATGCACCCAAATAGGCAACTGCTCCCCTCATCCGGCCCGACAATGTCCGCCGGCTAATCTTCGGAATGATACTTTGGTCAACTTTCGGTCATACAGTACTCCGTAGTCAACTTCGGCCACTGGCAAATCTTCGGTCCATTTGACAGACAGGATCCACGCCCACTGGAGGCTCATTGGATCGTCCTTTTACTCTGTAGGGTAACTCCTGCATTCCGGTTTGCGTGTTTCAAAGCCAAGATTGTATGGCAGAATCTCGGCTGACGATCAGTCCACAGGTTATAGTCCGGTCCCTGTTTGATTTTCCCGAGTGATATTCGTTTCGTTTCGTGTCCCTAGGGATAACAAGCTCTAGGAGGAACTCATGTGATGAGCATTAAATGGGACTGCTATCACAGTGGGCAGAGTCAGCAGGATTCATACTCCGTACTTCCCGTTATGATAGGCGAGTAATGTGACGAGAGCGACAGCTGCCGAGTCGAGTTGATCGATATCGGATGCACGAACGAAAAAGCACTACTCGGAAATAGGAATTGATTGATCTGATTGATTGATGGGTCGTGCATGAAGAGCTGGTTTATGGGTTTTATTTATTACGACATTCTCCCAGGTTCTTGTGTCCATCTTTTGCTCCGTGCTTCTTCCTTTTCCTCCTCCTTTCTTATATATAGATTTCTGTCCTTTCTTTTATCTTCCTTCGTCACACTGTTGTATTCGCTTTTCTCTCTGGCTCTAACGGCGGGCCCGCTATTGCATCATGGTTCGCTTAAACGTAGAACAGACCATTTCGGAGTTAACTCTTGGCGAGAAAATCGCTCTGACAGCTGGTAATATCTTTACCTCTGGTGTTTTGGCCTGGCTTGCACATATCTAACTCTGCTTAGGAGTTGATTTCTGGCACACCGCAGCTGTTCACCGTCTGAACATTCCATCCCTCCGCTTGTCCGATGGACCCAATGGTGTACGAGGAACACGCTTCTTCAACGGTATCCCGGCTGCTTGCTTCCCTTGTGCCACTGCACTGGGTGCTTCCTGGGATACCGAGCTCTTGAACGATGTCGGTCGATTGATGGCTGACGAAGCCATCGCCAAAGGCTGTCACGTTGTCCTGGGCCCTACTATTAATATCCAACGCTCTCCGCTTGGCGGACGGGGTTTCGAGTCCTTTTCCGAGGATGGGATATTATCCGGTACTTTAGCCGGTCACTATAGCAAGGGAATGCAGGAGAAGGGTGTCGGAGCGACGCTGAAGCACTTTGTGTGTAATGATCAGGAACACGAGCGTTTGGCTGTCGATAGTATCGTCACGCAGCGGGCTCTGCGGGAGATCTATCTGCTTCCATTCCAGGTGGCTATGAGGATTTGCCGGAGTGCATGTATCATGACGGCTTATAACAAGGTGAACGGGACGCATGTTAGTGAGAATAAGGAGATCATTGGGGATATTCTTCGCAAGGAGTGGGGATGGGATGGACTGGTTATGAGTGATTGGTTTGGTACATACAGTACTTCTGAGGCTATCAATGCTGGTCTGGATCTGGAGATGCCAGGCAAGAGCCGGTGGCGAGGAGACATGTTGGCCCATGCTGTGTCTTCGAACAAGGTCGCTGAGTTTGCCCTTGATGAACGTGTGCGGAATGTCCTTAATTTGATCAACTATCTGGATCCGTTAGGTATTCCCGAGGGAGCACCAGAGAAGGGATTGAATCGAGAACAGGACCACGCTCTGCTGCGCCGGGCTGCTGCTGAGTCTGTCGTTCTTCTGAAGAACCAGGATAACATTCTGCCACTGAAAAAGGACAAGCCAATCCTAGTCATTGGCCCTAATGCTAAGATTGCTGCGTACTGTGGAGGAGGCTCTGCATCTTTGCTTCCCTACTATACCGTGACACCCTTTGAAGGCGTCTCAGCTAAGAGTCAGGCTTCCATTGAGTTTTCTCAAGGTGTCTACTCGCACAAGGATCTTCCTTTGTTGGGACCTCTGCTCAAAACGGCCGATGGCAAACCAGGCTTCGCGTTTCGAGTATTTAATGAACCTCCCACCGAAGCCAACCGAGAAATGGTTGACGAGTTGCATCTTGTTGCATCGATTGGTTTCCTTATGGATTACGTCAACCCTAAGATAAAGTCCATGACCTTCTACGTCGACATGGAGGGCTACTTCACCCCCGAAGAAGACGGTCTCTACGACTTTGGAGTCACTGTCGTCGGTACTGGCAAGCTCCTCGTCGACGACGAAATCGTAGTGGACAACACAAAGAACCAACAACGCGGCTCCGCCTTCTTCGGCAACGGTACCATCGAGGAGAAGGGCGCTCAGTACCTCCAGGCCGGCCGCACATACAAGGTCGTCCTCCAATTCGGCACTGCCCCAACCTCCGACCTCGACAACCGCGGTATCGTCGCCTTTGGCCCTGGCGGTTTCCGTTTTGGTGCTGCCCGCCGCGTCAATCAGGAGGACCTCATCGCGCACGCAGTCGAACAAGCCTCCCGCAGTGAGCAAGTTGTCCTCTTCGTGGGTCTCACCATGGAATGGGAGACAGAAGGCTACGACCGTGACCACATGGACCTGCCCCCAGGCAGTGACGAGCTTATTTCCCGCGTGCTCGCCGCAAACCCCAACACGGTCATCGTCAACCAGAGCGGTACGCCCGTGACCATGCCTTGGGCACACAATGCCAAGGCCATTCTGCAGGCGTGGTTCGGAGGTAACGAGTGCGGAAACGGTATCGCGGACGTGCTCTACGGCGACGTCAACCCCTCTGCTAAGTTACCCCTCACGTTCCCCGTGCGTCTGAAGGATAATCCCAGTTACGTGAACTTCCGCTCAGAGCGGGGGCGCGTGCTGTACGGCGAGGACGTGTACGTGGGGTACAGATTTTACGAGAAGATCGAGCGAGATCCACTCTTTAGCTTCGGATACGGTCTTTCGTACACCACCTTCACACGCTCGAACTTGTCCATCGATACTGTCCCGGAAAACCCTACTCTCCCGCACCAACCCGACGGTACTATCACAGAACCCATCACCGCTACTTTAACTGTTACCAATACCGGCCCCGTGGCAGGATCTGAAATCGCACAACTATGGATCCTCCCACCATCAACAAACAGCGTTAACCGGCCCGTGCGCGAACTCAAGGGTTTCAACAAGGTATTCCTGCAGCCTGGAGAGAGCAAGGAGATACAAATCGTTGTGGACAAGAAGGTGGCTACTAGCTGGTGGGATGAGCAGCGCGGGGCTTGGGCTTCGGAGAAAGGGGATTATAGGGTTGAGGTTACAGGGACTGGGGAGGGGGTGTTGAGGGGGGAGTTTGAGGTTGGGAGGACGAGGTATTGGGTTGGGTTGTAGGTTGGTATTCGGAATATGCTTTAAACACAAGTGTTCAATGAAGGCATTCAATATTGGTGAAGGATATTGTCTCTAACGACCCAAATAAGAGGATGAACTCAAATCGCTGAGACAACAGCGGAACAGTCAGTATGAATACAAACCAAAATATGTCAAGGAACGCACAAGCATGTCCTCTGGCTCTTTAGCTACGGCCATTTTACCGCTGGGTTGTTCAAGATCAATGGTTGTGTTAGCTTGCACATAGAGACCTAATGGACTTTCGACTTTCGGTAAAGCTTATTACACATAACCTCTTGCCGTAATGACAGCTTTTTCTAGTGTGAAATCTGGTGAGTATGTCGGTCAATAATGCTCATCGTGACCCTACTGCCAGGAAACGAGCCACTGACATTGGACCACACATTGTGGAGGCTTATGCAGGAACCTAGCATCTGATGAACATCGTGGTAATCTGCTAGGTTTGTGTTGAGTCATTAGCCAGTTTTGCGTACTCGTTTGCTCGTATAGTCAAGTTTGTGCATCCACTGTCAGTGCACATCTGTGATTGTCTTGTGCTTTCGGCAATTGGTATACAAATATGCATAACAACCCGGTATGATGAGCAACCACACGATTTATAGTATTAGATACCATGCTGTACAACATAATAGCTTGAGCAGTATCATCGACCTTCCGTCCCACTCTTTCCTGATGGTAAGCTCCGAAAAGCGTAGTCTCAGTACAGTACACATTTCCGATGGAAAGCCCCGGTTATATCGAATTCATTTAGTATCGCAATGACTTTTCTCTTCCACTCTTTGCTGTGTTGCTCAATCTGCCAAGCTTGGGCAGTGTATAGCCCGGGGGGGGAATTCGAATTTGATCTCAAGCAAAAGTAGCCCACGTCGGAATTTTCAGCTCAATGGGCGAACCGGATCCTGCTCGAAAAGGACGCCATACGGTGTCATTCCAGTAGGTTGTCTAACTAGTAAGATATCTTTGTACGGTACAGATAACTAGCAGATATTCCATTTTCTTCGACGCCATATGGAGGATGGGTTAAAGGCAGCATATACATATCTCATCTATCGATGAAGCTCTGCAAGTCGACGATAAGAAATGATCTTTCATATTGGAAAGTAAGTCGATGAAGTTCATGCCAAAATCTGTCTGACCGGTCTCCCTCACGGACGTGTGGAGAGAAGAAGGCCTAAGTTATAGAATTAACGCAATGTCGAACACCTTGATTGTTGACCTTGGGCCCTTGAAATTATTCTGCATTTGAAGAAACTTATTCCACTTCGCAGGTCGTTTGGTGAAAGTGACCTCGACGAAAATATGCCTGTGATCATGGAGGAATATCCAATGATGGTATCTTAAGTCTCGGAATAGAGGATGAAGGACCAAAATGTAATCCATCTTCAATCATGGATGGCCAGATGTCAAATCTTCTTATTTTGACACCCAAACACTTCCAATAATAAGTGTATCTTTTTTTGAAGATGAGAACGGATGAAGAAGCGATTAAACTGATAGAAACGTGATTGGTAGTAATTAATAGCGAGATGTAAAGGAGACTAGTGAAGGATGTACAATAACAACGGTGAATATACATGAAATGCAAAGACAAGACAGTACAAAGTTGAAGGAAGACTCAAAAGACAAAACTTGGAGAAAAAAGATAACTAGACAACGTCTACAATCCGACTAAATCCAACCGCCTCCCTCGCCCGCGGCATACCATTCTTCAGCTTCGCAAAGCTAAAGAACGAGAACTTTTGAAGAATTGACCTCCGTCGCGAGAGTTGCTCACCAGCTTCGTTTACATTAGTGATACCGGCAGATTTTGCTGCGTTCGAACAATTCGCGCAAGGACGAGGCTGGTGCGTATCGGATACCGGTCTGGGCTTAATTGTCCCTGTATACATTTTCTCTTTCACTGCCTGCTGTAGATCTTTATGACGCTGCTGCTCTGCTTCGGGGCCCATGACTTGTCGTTGACCTTCACTGTCGATGATAACGGGAGGTGATACACCCAGTCCCAGTTCCATTGCACTGACAGGTCTGGCAGCAGCTGTAGCGGTCTTGGGAAGCCAGCTGTATCTGTACTTCGGGCGAGGGCCTGTCGCTCTGTCTGAGATTTCGGTTTCAGCTTCGGTTTCGGTGTCAGTGTTGGTCTGGCTTTGACTTTCGCTCTCCTCCTGCAGATTCTCAACGCGCTTCTTGCGGACTAATCGTGCCGGCACGGTAGCTGGAGCTGGAGGTCGGGATAGGCTGGGGATTATATGAGGCATCGAGCTGAGGTCTCTGATGAGGTCTAGAGGGACTTCGGGGTATGATTCGCTCGCGATATCCATGCTGTACCGTTGATCGTGTGGGAGTCTGCCATCGTTCGCTCCTACCAGTGTTTCTCCGGAGGAATGTGGCTGCTCGCCATCAGCGTGTGCTGCGCCATGGGCAGTGGATGATGAGACCCGAGATGTGTTGAAATGAGATCGTGTAGTGTAGGTGCTTTGCGCACGGGCAATCCGGGCTGTTCTATCATAGAGCTCGGAAATGTCGTCTTTCTCTGGCTCGCTCTGCTGGACCTCGAACTCTAACCCGGAGTAGTATCTGTTCCTTGATGATCTAAGAGTCGCTGGTAGAGATTGCGCTTGAGGTGCTGTGTTTATTTGCGGTGCCGTCATGGTGTGTCTCTCACCCGATACATCTGGTCTTCCGTATTTGTCATACGAAGCAATGCCTCGTTCGATGTTCCGCTGCAGTCGATAGCAGGCATATCGAAGTTCCTTCTCCACGTCCCGTGGGATGCAGGGTGGTTCTGTTACATGGTTCGACGGTCGTTTGGAGTTGGAGTTGGAGTTTGCGTTTGGCTTAACGGATAAGAGTGTTATGGGCTGATTTTGTTAGACCGGACAGCAAGGTGATGTGTCAGTTGATGGACGTACCTGTGAGAACGAAACGAGCGAGGATCTCGTCCTCCGAAGTCGGTCTTTCAACGAAGCCTTGAACTCCATGATGTATGGGAATGGTCAATGTGCAACAGCTTGAAGCGATTATGGATCGGGAAGCAGGGCGTAAGACGGATAAAAAGAAACCAAACGAGAGTCGATACAAAAACAAAAGGACCTAATCGGCTTGCCGATCGACCACTGGAATGATAATGATAAAATAAACAATGGCTTCCCAGGCCATACTCCACGGTCATAGAAGAGCAATAGCTGTAGTAGCGCTGGGATCCGTATTGATTGGACACAACATACGGCGGTTGTCGGCGCAATGACTGGAATGCGGGCGATAAACCAGCACAAAGAATGGGTAATTTAACGGCAATGGGGTCCGGGGAAATCAGCAGAAGATCGACCGCTTATGTCTTATCCTTGAATGATAGTGGGGAAGCAAGAGTAGCTCTGGCGTAGCGTCAATGGTGAGGGACGATGTAGCTGAACAAAAGTCGACTGGTCGAGTCCTGCTCAACCGAATCCAAAAGGTAAAGAGAGATGGTGCATATACTGAGGAAGAAGAGGCCGGGGAACAAAGACGAGGAGAACGCTGTCGAAACACAAAAGCCCGTGGTCGAGTCCTAAAACAGTTAGTCGTGTCACATTCGCTCAACTAGGAAGACTTGAGGCTGGCTTCGTAGGCTGTTCTAATCGTTGATTGGCTGAGAGCGTCGCTGTAGGTCCCAAAGGGGTTAGCGTAGGGTTATCCAACTTCATCTACTGTAGGAATCTCAATTACTACAGCATATACTCTGTACAAAACAGCTGAAAAATGAACCTCAGTGAGGGTCAAAAGCTGATGAGGCGTAGTATGCTGTGCGCAGTGATGGTCAGTCTGAAGAGCGATGTCACACATGATACTTGTAGTGTCACAGCATGGCCAGCATGGCAGACAGCATCCAAACAGAGGATGCCCGCTCAGTGCATATTGACTGCGCACATAGTCATTATACAAGACAATGCATACCTCTTCACTGGGATTGTTGATGTTTGCTTGTATGGATTTGTCCTTGAACATCCCGGTTGTCCGCAAGGGATGAGCGGGGACGGGTCGAACATTCCTCGATCAAACAAAGCATCATGGACGAGAGAGAAGAGAAATGGCAGTCACAGTGGAATGTGGAGTTGTCTGGGAGATGCACAGTTGAGGGGCAGGATGTTTGTTGTTTTTCATGATCACTATCCCAGGGACACACGTCGTTGGAGCCCCATGGTCGAGTCAAGAGTCAAGGACTACGAAAATATATATAGTATCGAGCCCTGTGTATCGACCTGCTGTGGCTAAACCACTCCGGTGAAACGAAACATAACATTGCATGCAGTTCAAACTGTACCCTGCATGATATATCCTGGCAACACGTGCATACATACAACAAGATTCTCCGACGGCTTACTGCAGTTTCTCTGACTGCATACAGCCTCGAATTCCTTGCTTCTAGAAGTCCAGAGGTGACACCTAGCCCAATTTTGTAGAAGAGAAAATATACATATTGATTGTTTCCCGATAGAACACTATCCCTACACTATCTACATAACCCACCACCCTCGGTGAGTCCAGGTATAGATACACCCACTCTGAGGGCTTATATGATGGAGAGCAGTTGGATGCTTCTTTGCAGTCTTACCTGATAGGTAACCACGAGAGAGGCAGTTGGATGCTCATCCCTCTTGACTGGTTGCATAAATCACATGAAAAGAACCGTACTGCAACTTCCCCGTATGTATCTCATGCCCGTTGGTGCACCGCCCGACTCTCTCGGCGCGTTTCTCGTTCACCGTGAGAACCCGGGATGCATCCGTAGAGCATGGCAAAGCAAAGGCTGCAATTACTGCGCCAATATTGATCAATGCTTGGCCCTTGCGGGAGCTTACCATGCAGTGATATCCTCGACTTCAGCTTCACCGAAGGTGCTGCTCTTGGTTAATTTGTTGACACCGTCGACAATTGCGCCGCCTTCGGTCGTCTGCTTGGACATGATCTCTGGCATGACCTCGCGGAAGAATTCGAGGATGTAACGGTTGACCTGCTCGAACTGGAGGAGGAAAGCATCGTGTCCTTCAGGGCTCTCAATGCGCTTCAGTCTCGAGTCCGGAATACCAGCTGCGATCTCCTTCTGCTCCTCAAATGTAAACAGACCGTCGCTTTCAATTCCCAGAACCAACGCAGGCTGCTCGATTTGGCTCAACGCCTCTTTAACCGGATCCTCCGACGTCGGACTGGAACGGTAACGGGAGACATCATGCGTGTCAAGCTTGCGGGTGATGGCGATATAGCAGTTAGGGTCAAACCGCTTGACAAACTTCTCTCCCTGGTAGCGCAAGTAGGATTGTGCTGAAAAGTAGGTTGGGGGCCTCTTCCGTCCATCGACGCTGGGCTTCACAGGTGCACTGAAAGTCTTGGTACCCGAAAATTGCGGATCCATATACTCAACAGCCGGTAGCTCGGCCTGCAGCTGCGGAGTGGGTGAACTCCGGGATTGTCCACCCTTGTGTCCATCGTTGTGAACAGCCCAGTGCTCATTAGGAGGGGTAGGCAGCTTCTGGGTGTCCTTGATGTTCTGCTGCTTCGAGGGGTCGGGAACATTCCTGCCGAATCGCGACTCGAACGAGTTGCGACTGCGATATGTGAGGAGTGCGGACATGCGTGCAGCTCCCAGTCCAGTCACCGGAGGATCGTCAAAAGTGTAGTAGCCGTCATCGTACTTCGGATCGCTGTAGATGCTTTGCCTCTGAGCCTCCCCCCAGCTGATGCACCATGCGGAATGGCGGGCAGAGGTGGCGATCGGAACAACTGCTCGCACGTAGTCCTTGCCGAAGTACGCATATTCCAGAGCGAGCATACCGCCCATGGAGCCTCCAACCACCGCCGCAATCTGCTTGACGCCCATGTCATCCAAGACCATCTTGTGGATTCTATTTATTCAGTGAGCCACTCGCTTTTGAACTCGTAGCACGAGATCAAACCTTACCTCACATCGTCACGCACAGTAGTAAGCGGGAACTCAGGCCCGTAAATTCCCTTCTCCGGGTCGCCATCCTTATATGTCACGGCACTGGCGCTTCCATACGGACTGCCCAAACTGTTCAAGCAGACAACGTAGAATCGAGACACATCGAAAGCCTGACCAGGTCCACCCAAAAGCGGACCCCACCAGTCCGCCACGTCTGCACTACCACTCAATGCATGGCAGATGACCAGAACATTGTCACGGTTGGGAGACAACTCGCCCCGTGCGGTGTAGGCAATAGGGACATTATATAGCGTAACACCGGACTCGAGGGTAAACGACGGGACGACCACAGTAATTTGGTCCGTAATGAGATGCGAATACGGGTTCTCAGGTTGTGAGTCGATTCTCTCTACGGGATTTAGCAGCTGTCCATCGGAATCGCGGGGTTCATGGAGGAGTTGGGGGGGTACTGACGGAATTGCCCAATGTGGGCGGTGCTTGTTTCAGCCATTGCGGTTGAAATTCGCAATGAACGGAACGGAATGGATACAACACAACAAACAAGAAAATGCAACAGATGTCTCTATCTTCGTTCTTGAAAGGTCGAACGGAGTGAAGAACTTAAAAATCGAGGAACTGGGGTCGGCAACCCTCCGCTCCCCCAGTAACCAATCACAGCGGCCGGTTACGATGGCGATTCATTGGGCGGTGAGAAAATTTCTGCTAATTATTTCAGACCGCCTTCTGTGACTCAACAGTGTATAACTTGCATAAACTATTTATGTCATTATGCACATAGATTCCAGAACAGAAAACCCTGCCTGCCTGGCAGATTCGATTCGCTACCAAAGTGATGCTCGATCATGAATTTGAAATATTCAGTTAGATATGAGTTGGGTGCTACATTTATTGGTGCGTTTGTTGGAGAAGCGGTACAAAGCTAATTGGGTTGACAGCGCGTGTATACATAGGTAGATAATGTTTAGGAGGAAGCAAGACCCTTGCTAGCTGTTGTTAAATACAAAGTTATGCCAACCACGTCAAGTAGTTCTTCTAGTCTGTCGACTAGTCAATTGTAGCCAAACCTGAGTGTTTCCGAAATACTGTTCAGCAAAATCCTGGAGACAACCGCTAGGAATTCTGACTTCCGTCCCAGCAACATGTGCTGGTTTCACGCCAACAGAAGCTCATGGGAGATTCTGAGGGGAATTTCTGGTTGGACAGATATGGCACCATTATTGCTAACGATATCGAGTTCCTGTGCTCTTGATGGCCTATTCTTGCTCTGCATCTGCCACTGTCCAATATGAAGCGATTTGTTGTCCCTGTTGGTATGGACTAGCATCACCACCATAACCTGGCGGTCTGAGAGGGCCACATTGGATCTGTCAAAGATGTTTCCTGTCATTGTGGTAATTTGCTGTCGGAAAGCAGAGTTGATACATTGGCAAGTTTTTGCTATCGTCTATATTAGTCTCTAGGATGTCGGGGTTCAAAAGCCTACCTCCATTATACATCCCGAAGAGCTAACGTCGGGAGGAAGCCCAAAAAGGCTTGAAGACGACGTCAAATACACAATTAAGCGCATGAACGCGCAAAGAATTTCTGATGTGATATCATAAGGGGTGACCAAACACCTGCAGAGTGTCAACCAGGACAACGCACAGTTCTGGTAAACCACCAAACAATGAGCCAGCTAAATATTTAACATCATCTTCCAATGGCCTTCATGCCGGGCACTTGCAGTCCTCTAAAATACTCCCCTGAAGACATATCGCATCTTTCGTCCCATCCTTTTCACCATTTCCTCATCGGCTTTTTTTTATCCGTAATTGGCAGTTCATCTACTTTTGCATCCAATCCATGTGCTCGCTCGTGTTCGCTCGCCATTCCATTGTTTACGGTCACCACGACTTTGGCAGGAATTGTCGTTGCATTCAATGACAGGTTCCGAACTCATACACGGTCAGTTTGAGCGAATTCAGTGAAAACGAGAGCTGATGTTTGTGCAGAGCTTTGATGGCTAGGGCTTTCACAGATTCGGCAAGATGATGACGGTGGGAATACAGATAATCTCTGATGATCAATGGTGGATTAAGAGAGGATGGAACTGATGAAATAGGTCTAGACCAAATACATATAATATATATTTAAACTATCAAAAGAACCTCGGTGTGGAGAAAAACACAATGGATGTCATTCGCAAACCTCTCAACCTATTAAATAGTACGCCTAAACCCAAAAGCAACCAACCATTGACACCCAGAAAGAATCCAAAACAGATAACATGTAAATGTACGCCCTCGCTAAAACGCCTCGATTGCCTCCTCCTTCGCTTTCCGACTTGCTTCTTTCCGCTTGAGACGTGCTTGGGCCGCGATCTTCCGGTCTATTGGCATCACATCGCGTTGGGATTCTGATAAACCAAGTCGCTGCTGTTTTGTATTGCCAGATAAAGTTTCAAGGCCGTATTTGGTGGGTGAACGGCGGCGACGTTGCTGAGCGCGGACCTGCTTTTCTTCCTCAAGGTCAGCTAGATAACGGCCGCGAGACATCGTGCGCTGATCATCTAGGCCATGATCTAGTTTGGTTGATAATCTTCTGTTGTAGGAGGATTTGATGGATGAGAGATCTGGAGGCGAAGAGGGCGGGATCACCACGTCACCTTCATCGTCGGGTACGTGGTTGAACCGGCGAGGCTGTCTTTGAGAGCCTTCCTCTTCTTCTGCATAGATTGATGGATCATTATCGTTGCCGTCTACGTCGATCCCCATGGCCTGCGCAGCTCGTCTCAGGTCAAGAGGGTCGTCGGTTGCACTTCGTAATTGGCGATAGCGCCGTTCCTTCGAGCGGGGACTCGGACTTGGAGGGTCGCCAAATTCTTCTGTCTCGTCATTGTCGTGGCCCCTCTGGGGGCTCCTTTGTCCGAAATCGAACACGTTAACCCCTGTATAGTCTTTGCGTGGACTGAGGGTAAGGCGACCAGATTCGAAATCCGGAAGACGATCAAGAGTGCCGAGAGTCAATTTCAAGCGCTCGATCTGTTCGAGCAGGCTGTGACGTTCTTCCTCGAAAGACTCTTTGAGGGACTCTTGTGACTCTCGGTGTCGCTGGGTCACGGTCCGCAAGCGTTCCCGGTATTCCCGGATTCGTAGTTCCAACTTGGCTTCTCTCTGCTTCAGCTTTGCTTCCTTCTCTTTTCGCCGCCCTTCGTATTTGGTCATCTCTGACTTGAATCGCGCCAAGGTCTGTTTGAGCGTGGCGTTTTCTTTCTCTAAATCTGAAGCCTTTTGCTCTGAGCTTTCCGAGAGTTCGTGGAGTTTGCTAAGGTCTGACCGCTGATTCTGCATCGACTTAATCTTCGCATTTGCCTGCTCCAGTGCCTGCTGGGTTTTGCGCAGTTCCTCTGAGGTTTTATCGTTCTCATCCGGTTGCTCCTTGATATCTTCCATCTCGTTGCTAACCACTCCTTGTTGCTCCAGGGCCTTGCGCAGCATGGTAACACGGTGCTTATACTGCAAGGCCAAAGCCATCTGTTTGGTGAGATCCTGAATTAGTTTCTCCTTGTCATGCTTATCTCCCTCAGTGACCATGGTCGATGCCAACTGCGATACGTGACGTTCCATTTCCGCGACCTTTTCCTCCTCTTGTTTCAGTTTCTCAGCTAAACGCACGGCCTCCTCATCTTTCTTCCTGGCGTAGGCTTTCGCAACAGAGCGGTATTGGACGAGTCGTTTGATTTCCCAATCAGTCTTCGTCCTATATTTATCAAACTCGGTTTTCCAATATTTCCCTGACTGGGAACGCGGTTCGTTCATATTGAGGGTTTCATCATTGTCGTCGTTCCCTGCCGATGGCGCGGCCGTTTTCGAGGTAGTTCCGCTCGATCGGGTTTCGCTAAGTTTGGACGTCTGTGTAGGTTGAAAGTCTTTCGAGGAGCGTTTCTCGCGTGAATCCAGCAAAGCCTGCGTTAGCTTGCTGCGCGGTTTCCCGTCCGACGAACCAGATGTCCACTGGCTACTAGGACTGGTGGATGAATTCGTGGGTGTCCTTAATGAAGGAGCTTTGCTGGGTGATTCTTGTTTCCGTTCATTATCCACGACGCCATCGCCGAAAGACACGGTTTTGCGCCGATTCGAGATGGTACCGGGTGTAACAAGGATGCTTTTTGTCGGGGAAGCCATCGTGTTCCCAGTCAGAGCAGTGTCAGGCTTCAATGTTGGCACGTTATCGTTCCTCAAGCTCCCTGACGAATGATCTTTCCGCGAATCGACCTGCGCACGACTAGCAAGTTGTTGTTCCTTCGTGCGCGACGCCCTATCACGGTCCTCCTCTTCCGGTGCTGGCGTACCAAATAGTGCACTCTTAAACGCACGAAGCGCAAACACAGGCGCCGGGGTCTCAGGCGGATCGAGGACTTTTGAGTTGTCTACGGGACAGTAAACAGGTCAGTACATGGACTTTCTGTACGGTGGATCATGTCATCCACAAGTCCTCCGGATCCTATTCGTCCTTGCATAACCGGGGCCACTTATTTCGCCCACGACACAAGCAGAGTTCCCCGGAAACCACAGCATGCTATGAGAGTAAACGTACCGGCGGAATGCGCGAACTGCTCGTTCTGATTCTGCCCCGTCATCCAACCCAACATCTCGACAATGCCGCGGAAAATAGATTTCAATTGTTCAGATAGTCACGCTCTTAAGACATAAGACACATCACGCCCGCGATGCCATTGGGTATCGACCAGCCTGCGAACTGGAATGCGCGATTGACGTGGAGCGCTGTGCTTTGTTTACGGGCAGCACTTCCAAAGGCGGTGAACAGCGAACAGCGGAAAAACACCGGCCCCGCTATCGATACCGATTTGCTTTTCTCTTGCTCTCTCTTCTTATCAGCATCACATACACGGCTTTACAGCATTGCCCTCGTTTATTCATCTTAGCATCTTGGGTAGAGATGACCCCCTTTGAGCTATAGAGGGCTGCAGCTTCGGCTGCATCTTTGTCACCTCCTCGTCTCGTGGCAAAGACCGACTCAATCTGGGTGCAACTCTTTCCACACCGCCCACGCCCCGCTATGCCTCACAAGCAGAAGAAGGCCTCTAATCATGCCCTAAGAATCGGCTCTCCCCGGGCGGAGAAAAAGCAGCAGCATCATCAATCGGTTCCGAATAACCCTCCGCCGGTTGTGGCTCCTACGAATTACCGCGAGATTCATCAGAATGAGGTGGAAGCTCTCCGCTCCATCTATGGAGATGACTTTGAAGAGGTCGAGAACAGGCGCTCAGCCTGGCGTGTAAGTCGGCCAGAGTGTGAATCAATTAGAGGTGCAGAGTAGCTGACAGGCCTGTCGCATAGCAATCCTCCGATGTTTGCTTCAGACTTCATTTGCGATCTTCGTCCAACCCGGAAGTCCGCATTCAATTGCTGGTCGAGCTGCCGGCAACCTATCCCAAGACCTATCCAAACTTATCGTTAGAGAACCTGGCCGAATTTCGCGAAGGGGCGCAGTCACGAATTCTGGATATCGTCGAAAATAAGCCAAAGTTGCTCGTTGGGACAGAGATGATATACGAGCTTGGCGTGTCGATCCAAGATGTCCTTGAAGAT
The DNA here is from genome assembly GCA_039880815.1 of Aspergillus intermedius. Lineage (NCBI taxonomy): Eukaryota > Fungi > Ascomycota > Eurotiomycetes > Eurotiales > Aspergillaceae > Aspergillus > Aspergillus intermedius. Next base: position 93,358 of record JBDODA010000006.1, on the reverse strand, counting down.
GTAGCTCAAGCCAAGGAGCAAGATAAGGATCTTCCCAGTCTAGAGGAAGAGCGCATGAAGCAAGAAGCCGCAGCGATGCACCAGGCAGAGTTAGAAAGACAAGAAGAACTTCGGAAACAGGAGGCTGCTACGGCTGAGGAGGAACGAGCACTTCAGCAATTGATTGAGAACAAGATTAGAGAAAGATCCAGGGCTCGATTATCTCGACGAAAGAGTCGAACAGCTGGGGTGGATTCGAACGGGTTTACGGATGACATTGAGCATGTCCCAGGCGCAATTGCCTTCGATCCTCCACTGGTTATGAATGATTCCGATGAGCAATTGCTGAAATTCCGGGCTATTTTTGGGAAGACTCTACTCAAAAGTACCCATGGGAAGGAAACCTTTACCGTACGACCAATTGTTTCTGAAAATCGCCCCCATGCGCCCCTTTTAGTCTTGAAGGAGTACTCGCTTGAGAAGGGAGTTGGAACTTTGACATTTCGAGAGCGGATGCGGACTAGTGAAGATAAACTGGAATCAATCAAGAAACTACGCCATCCCAATCTCATCGACTTTGTTGGTTTCAAGATCAATAGTCCTGACCTATACGACGGCTCGCATGATAATGCCTGGAAAGTATATGCTCTTGTGGAGTACGCGAACAAAGGTTCTTTGGTGGAATTCCTGGATCTCGTGGGTACCGTCCCTGTAGAGATGCTCCGCAGCTGGATGCTCCAGTTGCTTGAAGGGTTGGAGTTCTATCACCGCAGCGGGTTTGTCCATGGGGACATTCACAGTGGGCGTGTCATGTTATTCAGGAGTCCGACAGGAGGAACCACTGTGAAATTACAACCGAGCATTGAGGGAGCTTTGCCAGGTCCCGCAGGTGGCCGGAGTCGGTCAATGCCTACCTCCAAATCTCCGTTATGGATGCCTCCGGAGTTGACTCAGGAGGATATGCCGCTGTCGATGAAGACCGATGTCTGGGATTTAGGCATAGTTCTTTTGCAGATGGGATTCGGCAAGGATGTCATGCTGCGCTACACTTCTGCGAACGCGCTGATGGGAGCACTCGATCTTTCACCCCCTTTACATGACCTGCTCGAAGAATTCTTTCGTCCAGACCCCAAGAAGCGACCTACAGCGTTCCAGCTTCAGCCTTCCGAATTCTTCCGTGTTGATACACCTCTGATAATGCAGTCCAGTACAGACAATTCTATATCTCTCCCGAGACGGCCACGTGTGGACTCCTTTGGTGGTATTTCTGCGCTTTCACGTTACAATCAGGATTTTGACGAAGCTGGTCGTCTGGGCAAAGGTGGCTTTGGTCAGGTCGTGAAGGCTCGAAACAAACTCGATGGTCGATTTTACGCTGTCAAGAAGATCTCTCAGAAGTCAGCTGCTGCGTTGAAAGATACATTATCAGAGATCATGCTACTATCCCGGTTGAACCACCCGTACGTGGTGCGATACTACACAGCTTGGCTTGAAGAGGATTTTGACCTTGGTGACGAGGACGCTGTTTCCTCCACTGAGGGCGATCCGTTTGCGAGTCGAGACCCAGGTAGCGTTGGTTTTAGTACAGGTGGCCTTGACTTTATCAGTTCCAGCGGTTACTCGGGGATCCAGTTTGGCTTGGACAGCGACGACGAAGACGCTGAATCTGTCTCTGAACAAGATAGAAAGGAGACACCTGATAGTTATATGGACTCTGAAAGCGAGAGTGGAACTGAACCAAGTCGGATGAAGACCAGTTCGCAAGGACGACCTGTGTTCACCACGCTGTACATTCAGATGGAATATTGCGAGAAACACACTCTTCGTGATCTTATCAGGAACGGCCTTTATGACGACGTTGACAGATCTTGGCGCCTCTTTCGCCAAATCCTAGACGGGTTGAGCCATATCCATGGCCATGGTATTATACACCGAGATTTGAAACCGGATAATATCTTCATTGATGTGGCAAACAACCCGCGTATCGGAGATTTCGGCCTAGCGACGAGTGGGCAGTTTATGACTGCAGTTCGTTCGTCTGCAACAGCGGATCTTGGAGGCAACTTGACTCGCAGCCTGGGTACGACTTACTATGTCGCGCCTGAGATGAAATCTGGATTCACAGGAAACTACAATGAGAAGGTTGATGTACGTATCTCTCTATTCCTCTTATCCTCATAAGCTTATGGCTAATCGCGAAACAGATGTATTCCCTCGGCGTGATCTTCTTTGAAATGTGCCATCCCTTACCTACCGGCATGGAACGTGATCAGACACTGCGAGCAATTAGGGAGAAAAACCATACTCTCCCTGCTACCTTCCAGCACTCGGATAAAGTGGTACAGGGCAAGATCATTGAATCACTGCTGAACCATACGCCGAATGAGCGTCCATCAGCCGAAGAGCTTCTTCATAATGGGAACATCCCTTTACAGGTCGAGGAAGAAACATTCAGAAGGGCTATCGTCCACTTGCTCTCCGATCCAAATTCTCCAGACTACAAGAAGATTCTCTCAGCCATCTTCTCCCAATCTCCCAAGCGATTTGAGGATATTGCCTGGGACATGGACTCTCGCGTATCGCCGGCAGCGAATGAGCTATTGGTTCAAGGTTTGGTCAAAGACAAGCTGATATCTATCTTTCGCCGACATGGAGCCGTGGAAAGCGCGAGACAAATGCTTTTCCCGCGATCTCAGCATTACAACCATGGCGCTGTGCGGCTGCTTGGATCATCTGGCAATTTGCTCCAGTTGCCTTTTGACTTGACTTTGCCGAATGCGCGCGCTATTCCTCGACAGGACCCTTCGCTGGAGAAGACGTTTGCATTTGGCACGGTCTACAGAGAAACACCCCACGGTGGTGAGCCGCGAACTCACAAGGAAGTAGACTTCGACATCGTGTCGCACAACACGTTGGATTTGGCGTTGAAAGAAGCTGAAGTTATCAAAGTACTGGACGAAATCATCGAGGAATTTCCACCGCTAAGATCAGCGCAGATGTGTTTCATGATCAACCATTCTGATTTGCTTCAATTGATCATGGAATTCTGTCGCATTACTCCTTCCCAGATCCCGTTGGTCAAAGAGATAATTAGCAAGTTGAACGTCGGAAAATGGTCAATGCAAAAGATCAGGAGTGAGCTTCGTTCGCCTGCTGTTGGTGTTGCCTCTACATCGTTGGACAATCTTGCGAGGTTTGACTTCAGAGGTTTGTATACCTTCCTTTCTCAATGCGAACTTTGGCTAATGAACTATCAGACCCTCCCAAACAAACCCATAAGAAATTGCGGGCTATCATGGAAGGCACGTCATTTGCCGAACGACTGACTCCGATTTTTGCTCGTCTGAACTTGGTAGTCAACTACCTGCAGGAGTTCGACGTGAAGCGGAAAGTCTATGTTAACCCGCTTTCCAGTCTGAATGACAAGTTTTTCAGAGGTAGCATTCTTTTCCAATGCGTCTTTGACAACAAAAGGCGCGATGTGTTTGCAGCAGGTGGTCGATATGATCGGCTGGTACAAGAGTTCTCCCCGAAGGCTTCCAGTCGCATTCAAACTCATGCCGTGGGTTTCAATTTGAGCTGGGATAGGCTTAGTTCATCGATGCTTGGACATCTTAAGGAGCCGAACAAGGCGTCTTTGAAGCATCCAGAAGCTGAGGCTGGGGCTGGGACTTTTTGGAAGACTCGGAGGGTAAGTCAATATCCCCATACGGTGCCTCTGGGACAAGTAGCTAATTTAATAGTGCGATGTACTCGTCGCCAGCTTTGACGCAACTGTCTTGCGCACAGTGGGCATCAAAGTCGTTCAAGATTTGTGGTCCAGCGATATCAGTGCGGAGTTGGCAGTCGATGCCTCTTCCCTTGAAGAACTTCTCAGCAAATACAGAGATCACAACCACAGCTGGATCGTTATTGCCAAGCAAGACAGCAAGGAACGAGGGTTCAAGGTCCGAAGCCTGGCCCCAAGGGAGGAATACGATTTGAGAGCCTCAGAGCTCGTTCCTTGGCTTCGAAATGAGATCCGTGCGCGCAACCTGCGCGAGGGCACAACCGATCATTCGAAACAGCACCGGTTGCCTAGTCAGCCGGACGTGTCGTCTCCTGGACATGAGAGAACCAATGATGTGCGTATCTTGGTTTCTCAGCACCGGAGTAAGAAAAGCAATAGGCGGAATATCGTTGATTCGGGTATGTTCTGCTCCTGCATCAGCCTGACTACCGATATATTGCTAACGAACTGCAGCTCTTCAACGTTCGCGCGAAGTCGTCGAACACGCCCTCAATGGCCCCATCGCTGCTATCGATACTCGAGATGACGTTCTTGAGTCCATCCGCGATACGCGCCTTTCAGATCCTGACAGCTGGCGTACAGTGATACAGAATGCACCACCGAGTGAACGGAAATACCTCAGCCAGGTGCATGAATTGCTCTGCGATCTTGCGAATGACAGCCAAACGGGCGATGGTACCGAGAGCTACACGAATGCGTTTATATACAACTACCGCACGGGTTCCTGCCTGTATTATGATCTTGGACGGATGAGTGAGAGATAGGAGTTATTTCACGAGGTTGACGTATGTTGTGTCATAGCTATGTTTGCAATATTGGCGTCGTTTAGTTGCTGTTTTCAATCGCCTCTCCGTTATTTAGCGAATTATACCCAAATGAGAATTACATGCAGATAAAAAGTCATGGAATGAAAACAAGGTATCTTGCAAATTATTATACAACCTATGTGCGCCGAACCATGGAATCAATCGCTCTCATCATCGCTTCCGTATGCTACCAAAGGCCCCGAAGACGGGGCAGCCTTTTGTGTCGTGACGTTCCCACCAGCTAATCCTTGTAGTGCAGCCACCGTAGAGCTGGAGAAGATACCACCGCTCTGTTGCTGCTCCTGTTGGAAAGGTGCAGCAGCAGCAGCAGCAGCAGCAGCCGGAGGTGCAGATTCAATCATGAGAGGTTGCTCCGGCGCCTCCAATTGGGTTGCACTCCCAGCATCCTCCAACTCCTTCGTCCTCGTGTACCAGACCTCATCCGGCGGCTCGTAGCCATCCAGCCCAAAGCTACCCTCAATCTTCTTCCTCTTCCTCGCCTCAGGGTCCCGGCCCTCAATCTCCGCAACGAATTCAGCAGGAAGAGCCCTTCTAACCGCCTCAGCAGCCTGCTCCTCCAACCTACGCGCCTCACGCTTCTGCGCCAACGGATTCGGATCAACCGTTGCCCACCGCACATTCAGAATCTCACTATGATCCAGACTCTGATGCGCCATAGCCTCCTTGGCAAACTGCGCATTCGCCTCATTTGTATACGTAACGAACGCAACACCCCGATTCGTTAAGACCCGCGTCCGCTCAACCTGTCCCCATTCCGCGAAATGGCGCGCAACAACCTCCTCAATATCATCCGTAACGTGAATGCGTCCAACATACAGCGTGCGATTCTGTCTCATAAATGATCCCACACCGCCCATATCATCGCGGTAATCACTAAACTTGTCGCGCCCGAAGCAATCCACATTCGGATTAAATAGATCATGCAACGTCGGTAGTCTATGCAAATACTCGCACTCATGCCCCTTCGGACAAAGACCCCTCGCGAAGAATAAACAGAAATACGACCCTGCCACTTTATCCGCGCGCGTGTATCCGCTATCCTTCGCCACATTGCATCGTGACGACGCGGCCTGCTTCGAGAGATACTTGTCCTCGCGGTCACCGCCGGACCATTTGTTGTACCAGATGTTGAAGACTGTTCCGGTTTGCGGTGGTGGTTCGGATTTTATGGTTGCTGGGTCGACTTGAGGTCGTGCTGGGCGGCGCTTTCGTCGGATTATCTTCTTTTTCTTCTGTGTGCCGTCTGCTTCGGTGGTGGTGACTGCGGTTTCGGTTGGTTGTGTTGTGAGGGCATTTTCGTCGTTGGGGGTGGGTTCTGTGCCGGATGGGGGTGGGCTGGGGATTGTGGTTTGAGGTGGTTCGGCCACTTCTGTGTCTGCCATGGTTGCAGTAATTAGAGAATTATCTGTTAGGATAGAGAAAATTGGAGAGTTGTCTAAAGGCAAAGTCGATCGATGAGGTTGACGGGGCGATGATTCTTAGTCAGCGGATCTTGGCACTGAGAATTTGATATCGCTGGAGTTGGAGTAGAGCAACATCGAAGCTATTCTGGGTTACTCTTTATTATTTCTATTTGATCAGGGAGTTATAGAGTGCTAGAGCTCCTTTCCGCTTGATAGATCTCTTTGCAGCCGTCCAGATTGTAATTGATACCCAGAGTCTGCGGGACTCCAATCGGCAATATGGTGAACATCACGGAGAAGATCAAAGAGTAGGTCTTCAATTACCTGCTTAATGGATAGACAAAGGCTAAATGCCGGTGCTTCACTTTACAGAATTGAAGATGAGATGCGCAGGACGCAGAGTAAGCATTTTCCATTTCACTGATAACACTGCTAGAAAACCCCGCGTTAACTAGATCACAGAGAACAAGGCCACAGGTGGGCACCACAGTAAATGCAACCCTTGAAGGTCAATATTTTCTGATGAACTTCCAGAATACCATCTGGGTCTTCTTAAGGGGTACTTCTTCCCACCACCAACGACCCAAGTCAAGCAACCGCTAACGATATCAGAAAACTCGCCCGTCTAAGGGCCCAACTCCTCGAACCTACCGGCGGCAGCGGCGGAGGCGGTTCCGGCTTCGATGTAAGCAAGAGCGGTGATGCACGAGTAGCCCTCGTCGGTTTCCCCTCCGTCGGTAAATCCACTTTCCTGTCCAAAATCACCAAGACCAAGAGTGAAGCCGCGGCGTACTCGTTCACCACGCTCACGGCTATCCCGGGTGTGTTGGAGTATGGGGGCGCTGAGATCCAGATTCTGGATTTGCCGGGTATTATTGAGGGTGCTGCTGAGGGGAAGGGACGTGGGAGGCAGGTTATTTCTGCCGCTAAGGTTGGCTTTTTTTTTTTTTCGGTCCTGCGTTGATTGTTGGGATCGTTGGCTGACGATGGTAGACGAGTGATTTGATTCTGATGGTCCTTGATGCTACGAAACGTGCTGAGCAGCGAGCTCTGCTGGAGGCTGAATTGGATGCTGTTGGCATTCGGCTTAACAGGGACCCTCCGTAAGACCCCCATTATCGACTCTCAGTTATGATAACTGACAAGCAAAGCAACATCTATCTCAAACAAAAGAACGCCGGCGGCATGAAAATCACCTTCCAAACACCGCCCAAATCCCTCGATGAGAAAATGATCTACAACGTCCTCCGCGACTACAAGATCCTCAACTGCGAAGTCCTAGTCCGCGACGAAAACGCCACAATCGACGACTTCATTGATGTAATCATGAAAGACCACCGCAAATACATCCGCTGCCTCTACGTCTACAACAAGATCGACGGCGTCAGCCTTGACTTTCTTAACGAGCTCGCTCACGAACCCCATACCGCAGTGATGAGTTGTGAGCTTGATCTCGGTGTTCAAGACGTCGTTGACAGGATCTGGAAAGAGCTTAGATTGATCCGTTTGTATACGAAGAGAAAGGGCGAGGAGCCGGATTTCTCGGAGGCGTTGATTGTGAGACATAACTCGAGTATTGAGGATGTGTGTGATCAGATTCACCGGACGCTGAAGGAGACGTTTAAGTATGCGTTGGTTTGGGGGGCTAGTGCGAGGCATATTCCGCAGAGAGTGGGGTTGGGGCATGTTGTTGCTGATGAGGATGTTGTTTCGATTGTTGCTAGGTAAGGCATATCAATGATGGATAACATTAGAATCAGATCAAGTAAATGTGCAACGACTTCAATCGATGACCCTGGTTTTAAAACATTTATACTATCGTTAGTGCAAGTACACTACAGTATAATTGCGTTTCGACATTACTCAAGAGGATCTCAAATAGTAAATTATACCATATTCATATTGACTTATAATGAGAGAAAAAAACCTAAGCTATATCCAATCCAAACTCCAATTCTCCAAGAACCCAGACAAATTTAAGCAGATCCAGCAGCGGCGGCAGCGGCAGCGGCAACGTTCTGCATACCAATGGTAGGCTGCACACCAACACGCTCCTTGGCCAAAATGTCAACCAAGAGAGGGTTGGGGCGGCTGTCCCGCTGGGGATGGAACTGGGCCTGGTTGTTCTTGTAGTTCAGCACGCTGTCGAGGTAGATGTCAAAGAGATACGAGGAATCGAGCGGGCCTCCCTTGGCCTCGGGGTGGAACTGGGTGCTGAAGATGGGACGGGACTTGTGGATCATGCCCTCGTTGCTCGAGTCGTTCAGGTTGGTGAAGTACGGCTTCCAGTCAGAAGGCAGGGTTGTGGTGTCAACCGCGTAGCCGTGATTCTGACTTGTGATGTGGCAGCGGCCGGTGCTCATGTCCAGAGCGGGAATGTTGTGAGCACGGTTACCGTACTTGAGCTTGACGGTGCGGGCACCAGCAGCCAAGGCCAAGAGCTGGTGACCCAAGCAGATACCGAAGATGGGAACCTGAGAGGACTCCATCAGGCGGCCCAAGTGGTAGATGGTATCCTGGCAGTGAGTCGGGTCACCGGGACCATTGGAGATGAAGACACCGTCAAAGTGGTGGGCGACCTTGTGGATGGGGAAGTCGTAGGGGAACACGGTGACACTGGCGCCACGGCTAACCAAGCTACGCAGAATGTTCTCCTTCACACCACAGTCGATGACAGCCACGTGGCACTGAGGGTCCGCAGCGCTAACGTGGAAGGGAGCCTTGGTGCTGACCTGGCGGACAAGATGGATTTGCTCAGGGTCGGTAAAGGCCTCATCCTGGTCGGCATCGTACTCCTCGCCCACGGTGATACGGGCCAGAGACGAACCCTGCTCACGCAAGTAGGTGACAATTTCACGAGTGTCGACGCCAGAGATGGCCGGAACACCCTCACGAGCACACCATTCTCCGAGGCTCTCGACAGCCGTCCAGTGGCTGTAGCGCTCCGCAACATCGGCAACGACGACACCGGCGGCCTGGAGGTTGGGGGACTCAAAGTACTTGAGAAGACCATGGTTGTCCTTCTGGAAGGAGGGGACACCGTAGTTGCCAATGAGGGGCTGGGTGAAGACCAGGATCTGGCCCCGGTAGGACGGATCGGTCAAGGACTCGGGGTAACCGACCAGCGAGGTGGTGAAGACGGCCTCACCGGAAATGTTGGAGCGGGCTCCGAAGGACTTTCCGTGGAAGATCGGACCATCTCGGATCGTGAAAGTGGCGCGTTCCGAAGCAGGCTTCTGACGAACTGTAGCCATGAAACGGGACTGCATGCCAGCATTGACAGAGGGGAAGGCGGGGGCCCTGGCGGGCATCGCCTTGAAGATTCGAGCGAACATTATATGTATAATTTACGAGTATGTGGAAGAGACGAAAGACACGAGATGATGGGAGTTTGTTCAGAAGCTTCCGGAAGCTTTCCAGAGGTGATCTAGAGAGATAATGTTAGTGATTTGACTCCTAATGGGGATCGTGTCATGTCGTGTGCACATACCCGAGATGTAGTCCTGAGAAGTGAAGATAGAGTGCAAACGCATAAGCGCGACTGAAGAGCTACTAGTTGTTAAACAAGTAGTGAAAAGTTGAAAAAAAGTATGAGTTTAGCGGGACATTGAACCTCAATGGGTGTGTTATTGGACTGGAAGTAGAGTAATCTCTGGGGAAGAAGAGAGAAGGAGAAGAAGAAAAGTTTGAGCGGGAGGAAAAGAGAAGAAAAGGCGGGATGGTCGAAGCACGTGCCATGAACTCACCGAGTTTTGTGCGAGTCGCCATCCAATCACACTGCGGGGATTGGCAGCGCCGCTATCGGAGGTGTCTTGATACCGTATGTGACGGGGGATTACTTACGATACAATGCTTGACACATCCAATTTGATACTTTAAATGTACCCAAGCATCGCAATTGATGTTGATCATGAAACTTGCAAAGGCAACAACAGGCTGCGTGTCGAGATGATATAATGCGAATATCACTCCCACGTGATATTGCTAACCGGAATGACTCAAACACACCTGATGTCACTTGGCCACTCTCTTAGAGCAGCCAAGATCGAGTTATTGCAATGGTGATCATTAGGGCTACTACTCTGGCCACTATTGGATCAATCAGATGCAAGTGTATTGTTCATAATACACGGGCCAAGAAAGGACATCAAGGGGTAAAGCAACTGTAGGATGACCCTGTCTCGATTCAATTGCGAGATTCGTACAACATCCGGGTATTTGTCTCGAATCGCGCCGCATTGCAAAGGGTAGAATCGGCGCATTGTACCCTGTAGTTCCGGACTTTGTCTTCCATCGTCTTGTCGTCCCTCATTTCCCAATGGATAAGACGAGGGTCAGTGTTTCACAGAGACTCAACGAAACCATGTCGGCTTATTTGTCGATACCCCTCATTCGGTGATTTTGAGGGAGGCTATAAACGAAGCTGACAGAGGGAACGGAAGGATGGTAAGCAATTCAATGCTCAATTTAGGTCATCAAGTCACTAGATCACCATGGTCGCTATTCGATATCTCCTTCAAGCCCTAGTGGCTTCGATACTAGACACGGCCGCCCTTAGTAGGGCAATCAAACCACACCACCACGGTCAGTTGTCAGAAATACAGCACCCTCTAGGACAGTATCCCCAAGACAAACCAGGGTGTGACGGTTCTGGCGTCATCGCGCCCGGTAACGGCGATTGCAACGGCGATGGCCTCATCGACAACCCCAATCCCCGACGCAGAGACCGAGAGGGGTTCCATTTTGAGAATCCTTCGACGGATTGTGCCTATGTCACGCAGATGCACATCTGGGACTCATTCAAGGATTTGGAGAAGGACATGAACAAGTTGTTCACGCTGATCCACAAGGATGTGAACTTCACGGTTGTCGGACACCATCCCATCGCGGGTCATTACAATGACCTGATGCATTTCTATGTCAATGCTCTTCGGCGGGTTAGTGTCTTGTTTATGGATCATGCGGACAAGTTCGAGATCCATCCTCAAGCCATCCACGGGGGTTGCAATGAGCGGTGGTCGGTGCAGGAGGTTCAATTCAAAGGAATCATGAACTCTGGTAAACCCCGTTTCCTGCTCTCATAGTTTTGGTTGAAATCGAATCTAACGACGCAGGCGATCCTTTCGATATCGTCAATGTCTGGGTAACTCGCTGGCACAAGGGCCAGATGGTCGAGATCCGAACATACATCGACGCAGCCCGAATCATGGAAGCCCTGCACAAGAATGAGATCTGGTGGAATGGCACCACATTCAGGGACAATGTGAATTATATGCCCGGGCCAGCAGGCATGCCGGATATCAAGGCATTGGAGGATCTAATGCATTATCCAGATGGAAGTCCTTATGAGGATTGATCCAGTTAAAGGAAACATTTATTACTTACTGGTGATAATGAAGACATTGAACATGTAATAGAACCACTTTCTATAGTTCAATAATATGATCTTTCATCCTCATATTGCATCTGGTCGAAGTAAAGTGTTCGGCAAATACGAAATAATGTCACATGAATTTAAGCTTAACCCCAACCGTTTTTATTCCTCCACTACGGAGTACCCCGGCTTAACTTTCTCAATCCCACAAGCAAGTGATTGAAAATGCTCGTTCATTTCCTAACCTGCTAGTGACAACACCATGTCAGACTCCGCCATACGAAAACGTTCCCGCGTTGCCTGCACGTCCTGCCAGTCGCGCAAGCGCAAATGCTCCGGAGGACAACCATGCACTATCTGCGCCCAATTCGGCGCCGAATGCCACTACGATTACTTCTCTCGCAAGAAGAAAGACGTCAAACCGAACCCGTACGCTAATATACTCCATACAACACCGACAACGACAACGACAGCAACCTCGACGACCAACTCGAGCGATCTAGCCACCACCGCGGACGAGAAGAGGAGCCGCAGCCCCGTCGAGCCGGATCATATCCATCCCACCTCCCTCGAGGCCAATTCGGGCGCTGCGTTCGTGAGACGGTTGGGTCTGAAGCTCGAGACAGCACACACACCGCGATTACATTTGTTTGCTTGGAATGTCGGGGCTCGTACACCGTCCGCAGAGTCGGTGGCATCATCGTCCGCCGCGGGGTCGGGGTTGACCATAGTCGATATCGTCTCGCAGGACGAGATGCGCTCATTGATAGCAGTTTGGTTTGAGAAAATTGACCCTTGCTACGGATTCATCGACCGCGATTATCTCCTCCGCCAGGTCAGTCGGCGATGGCTACACCCTTCGTCCGAATCAGCGCTGGGCCCAGGCCCCTATGACGCGGTGCTCTGCGGTCTCGCGGCGATGGGGATGCTCTTCTCACGACGAAAGGGGTCGATCGCAGAAGCCAGAGTCGCGGATTGTGGAAAGCAAATACTCGAGAAACACGTTACCTCCGATTCCCCCTCTGCCGCCATCATCACCGGCTGGGTCCTACGAGTCTCATACCTCCGCATGACGGCGTCACCCCACGCAGCTTGGATAGCTAGCTGCACGACAATGCACCTAGTCGAGGCTGCCGGAATGCATCTCGAGAATCCCTCAGATAATGGCTTCCTCCGCCCAGACGACGAGAGCTACTGCAGCCCCGAACTCCGTCGCAGACTCTTCTGCATGGCCCGCCACCTCAACGTCTGGGTCTCCTTCGAGCTAGGCCGCTCGCGAGTCGTCCTGCACGGCGCAAACTCGCTCGCCCCGGCGCGCAGAGTAGACGTCAACACGACACAATTCTACACCGAGATCTTCGAACTTCTCCCCGTCTCCGAGAGTCTGGATCCAGTTCGATCGTCGGACTCGACTGATCTCGAAACCGCGCTCTCCGATGTCCTGGACGGGGAATACGTCCCGTACATCCTCATCCTGGTACAATGCAACCTCGTCCTCTGTATATACCGCCGTCTCCGCGCGCTCAACCACTCCATCTCCACAAAACTACTCGATCGCATTGTCGCGCTCGCCGCAAAAGCCCTCCACGCCACCCGCGAACTAACCGCCTCCGTCTGTCCATGGCAATACATCGCCATCGTGCCCTTCCAAGTCGTTTGTACACTGCTGGCAATGGATAACCGCAAGTCCCTTGCTTTATTAGGAGACGCAATGCACACTCTGGGTGAAGTCGCTGCTGCATACGACACAGATGTCATGCGGGAGGCATATAGCACGGCATACTTGCTTATCCTGCTACACCAGCGACGGAAAGAAGAAGATACGAAGGTCATCGGCGATGTGTTGCAGGTTAACAGCGTTGCATCGTTATTGACGCCGCATGACGCTTCTTCTGCTCCTGCTCATACTCATCATCATGCTGTCTGTGCGCCCGATGATGCGACTGTGAATAGCAATAACACGATTCCTCCTGATACGGCTTCTACGTCTACTGCGGCTGAGAGCAATCATATGAACCACACGCATGGTGTGCCACTACCAACGCACTCCGAGTTTTCCTGGCTGGGCGATTTGATGATCGATATGCCGAGTTTGCAAAATTTCGATCTAGACCAGTTCCTTACCACTGATGTGCCATGGCCGTTACCGGAAATGGGGATTTAATCCTTCAATTATCTGGACTATGTTCATTGTATATAAGGAACGTCTGGGTATACAGAGAAGGGACATAAACTCATTCAGTCTTCCCCTGTTTATTCTTCTTCCCCGAAGACGAAGACATCACCATTCCAAGCTTCCACAACACCCACACAAATCCAAGCACGATGACCGCAACCGTACCAAGCTCAATCGTCTTACTCCGATACAGACCTTGTTCCTCGTCCAATTGCAAAACAGGCACGTTTATCTTCTCAATGAGACGCGCATCGGCATCATCCTCACCAGGATGCACCTGGTAAAACATCGTCCGCGGCCCAAATAACCCCTCCCAACCCAGATTCACCCGGTCAAACGGGTTAATCCCCATCTTCGTCCCTCCTTCAGCCGTGCACGCCCAGAATACAACCGGCCATGGGACCTGTATAGTACGGTATCCGGACTCAGAGGGGGGCAGGTAGCGCAGGTGTAGTGGGATAGTCACGTTCCATTCACTCACCTGCTCGGGGTCCTCCGGAACAGCGAGCTCAAGTAACCAGTTCGAGCCCCAGCGGTCAACAGCCCAATCTGGTGCCTCGAGGTCTGTTTCGCCGAAGATGGCGCGGAGGGCGGCTAGATTGTGCGATTGGAGAAAGAGCGGGTCCGCCGTGGATAGTTGATATTTGTCGCCGAATATCGACGATGGGAGGGTAAGATATGTATGCAGCGCGCAAGTTGCATCTGCCGGAGCGGGAGGTGCTTTTAGCGCTGACGGAGAGATGGAAAGTGTCATTGTCGGATGGAGCCCTTTGGGGTGGGAGAAGGAAGCCAAATACGTCGCGTCGTCCGGTAGAGCATGATGCCGCGATGGGAAGGAGAACATTGTCGGCTCTGCATCTCTCATTAGCTTCCGTCCAATTTTAAGATAGGAAAATATTGAACATACTCAGCTTATCATCCCTCCCCACAACAGCCAATAACCCACCCATCTTGATATCCTCTTCATCCGCCGCCTTCTCCGTCGTTAACAACCCAACCTCCACCTGATCGATCCCCTCCCTTCCACCATTACCATTGCCATCCGGCTTCGCAATCCTCTTCGTCCACCCTTTTTCCGCGGGTGTCCTGCTCGACACCGCCGACACAGTCAGGGCACGCGAGATGCTATCATAGCTGATATCAATCGAGTCTGCGTGTAGCGACGAAACGAGATTTATGCAGTCTCCTGATGCGTCGGATCCTCTGGGCACTTTGGCACAGATGTTGTCTTGGATATAGTAGACCAGCGGATCTGGAGAGGGGAGGAGGGACCAGTAGTACAAATCGGCGGTGGAGGAGAAACGCTTCGAAAGGACCGGGGGCTCTATGAACGTTTTCTATAACAATCAGCTTCTTCTCTCGTTAATTAATCTTATAGTCTGGTGTGACCAACCTCAGTACTCAAGCACTCCACCTCTTCCCCAAACACCTTTTTCAGCAGCGGACATAGTGCATCTTCCCTACACACCAACCAGCAATTAGCAAGGTCCTACCCCAACTCAAGTAAAGGAGAACTCACCTCTCAGTACGCTTCTCCCCAGAAACAAAAACATGCAACCCCGGCGAAATCCTACTCGCAAACGGCGCGGCAGCAACATACGGGTTTTCCGTGGCCCAGCGGATGTGGACTGCTTGGTATTGATCTAGGACGGTCCGTATCTATTATCCCCCCGCTATCAATAATCCCGCTCAGATCACTGACATAGTAGTCTAATGGGAGAAGTACCTCGGCTGGCAACTCATCGTAGCTAACGGTGAGCCGTTCCTCGCGGAGAGCATCGAGATTGGTGATTGAGAGGGCGTCGGGGGTGAGGACGGCTTGTTCGGGAGAGAAGGAGGCATTGGGGGGTTGGATGAAGGTGCTTCTTCGTCTCATATTGCTCTTCACTGGATTGAGGTGTGATGTAGAGGTGTGTTGGTGTCGGGGTGATATGGTGGTGAGCTGTGAGCTGTTCGGATGCTTCTCCGCACCCGATCGGGCTATTACTGATAAGATAAGCTGGCTTGTTCGTCATTTCATCATGAGTAATAATAAACTACTTGTACTCAAACATTGTTGTTATCTTCGCTATTATACATGATGTATATATATAACACAATACAATCCATTTTA
The DNA here is from genome assembly GCA_039880815.1 of Aspergillus intermedius. Taxonomy (NCBI): domain Eukaryota; kingdom Fungi; phylum Ascomycota; class Eurotiomycetes; order Eurotiales; family Aspergillaceae; genus Aspergillus; species Aspergillus intermedius. The sequence goes on along the minus strand of JBDODA010000006.1, from coordinate 77,696 downwards.
TTCAAGCACTGAGCAGGAACAAGAGTATCAAATCAATCCAAGAATCGAGTCCATATCATCATCGCTCACACACCGCAACGCCAAGGCAATGCTAAACCATATCACAAGACAAGAAAAGAAGGAGGAAATCATGATGGAAGAACATCTTTCAGCACATCCTTCTGGGATGGAGTCAGGCTGGTCGGGAACCGCACATTGACCCGGACAACCAGGTCGCCGCGTTCAGTCGGCTTCTTGGATATCGTCATACCCAAGCCGGGGAATCGTTCTTCGTGGCCAGGCTGTGTAGGGCCTGGTTTCGAGACACGGATCGACTTTCCGTCGATTGTGCGCACGATGCGCTCCCAGCCAGTGAGGGCTTCTTTGAGGCTGATTTCGACCGTTGTGACCAGGTGGTCGTTGTGGCGCTTGAAGTTGGGGTGCTCTTTCTATAGACTTGTTAGTAGAGATTCTTAAATAGCCTTAGGTTAATAATGACTTACCTCCGTCACAATAAGATGGACATCCTGTCTACCACCCTCCTCCTGATCTCCAACACCCTTATACTTGATCTTGGATCCCGTCCGTAGACCGGCCTTGATGTTCGCCTCTAATGTCACATCCTGCACAGTCCGCTTTCCACTGGGATCAAATGCCTTGCTCTTCGTAGTAACCTTCTTAGTCGTCCCCCGGAACAGCTCCTCCAACGTCAACGGCAACTCCTTCTCCACAACAGTCGGCTCCGGCGTAGGCGCGCGCCGGGATTGCTGGAACCCCGGCCCACGACCGCTAGTCCCCGATCTAAAGCCACGACCAGCGCCGCCGCCGCCGCCGCCGCCAAAACCACCACCCAGCATCGAGAAGATATCATCATCGTCCATTCCACCCATTCCACCACCACTGGCCTTGGCGAAGTTCCTGAAAATGTCGTCCGCAGAGCTGAAGCGGAAGCCGCCGCCGCCGCCGCCGGGGCCGCTCGAGAAGTGGAATGACCGCGCACCCCCGCCGGGCATGCCTCCACCGAAGCCGAAGCCACCGGGCATTCCACCCTCAAAGGGCGATGCACCGGCACCGCTGGCACCGCCGCCGGGCGACGGTGCAGGACCGCCGCGGAGGAGATATTCGAGACCGAATTGGTCATAGACCTTGCGCTTTTCGGGGTCGGAGAGGACTTCGTATGCTTGGGAGACCTCTATACTGATTTGTTAGCACAGATACACAGTCTAGTTATAAGAATGTAAGCGACATACCCTTGAATTTGTCTGCTGCACCGGCATCGTCCTTGTTCTTGTCCGGATGATACTTCAGCGCGGCTTTCCGGTATGCCTTTTTGATATCATCCTGCGACGCATCAGGCTTGACGCCTAATGCATCGTACAATTTCGTTTCCGCAACCATGGTGCCAATAATCCAATTGGTGTAAGGCTTGCGACTACCGACAGCAGTTCAGTGCACGAGCAGTTGTTAAAATCACGAGCTCGCAGAGTCGAAGTGCGGTCTGGGACGATCTCGAATGACGTCGAAGATTCGAGATTCGAGACGGACGTGACTGAATTGATTGAATTGAATGCAGTCCTGTGACTCCTGGGTATAGTTGTTGTCGTTTTGAATCGAATAAGCACAGTGCACAGTACAGAAGATAGTAATATAGTATGAATGAAGAGCGAAAACAAGTTGAGACGAACAAGCGACAGTCTCCGGCCAACGGTGACGTGTGACGTTGACCTGAAAACCCTCGGTCAATCGAAGGTTCGCGAAGATTCTGCGGTTTCAAACACTCCCAGATACTCTCATACTACATGTAACAGATTCATCACAGAGTACTGCAGTATCAAGATAGCCTCTGCTCCTGCAAATATGTACGATACAAAAAACAGCAATGAGGGGCCCGACTGTTAGCATCACTTTGTGCACTTGCCTAATGCGGGGCAGTCCGTGCGCGTCACGTGGTTGATATCACTTGATAAGGATTTATCGGATAAATGGTTGGCCCGAGTAGCGAGGCCAGGAGATTCTTATGGTCGACGTGCGCGCACATATTGTAGATTAAGCACTCAATCAGCTACGCATACGCACCTACGTTTGATAGACAATACATCTCTACCTTCGCCTAGTTCTCTCCATATAGACCTCGCTTAGTCCGGAATAATCGACTCCCGATTTCCCTTTTGAGCTACGATCCGAGAGACCCCGCTTCATCACTTATATAAATTATACATGCATAACATGCATATCTCGATAAAATGCATCCCAAGTCCAATTCTCAATTCAATTACCACTCTAACCCAACCTGATCCCCTTCGGTCTGCGATCTACTGGGATGGCTGCATAATACTCTCATCAATCCATGCGATTGCCTCTAAATGACCAATGTCCCCATTGTTGATATCCTCAGGTCTGTCGCCCGATGTTATCCAGTCGCCGCGCAATCTCTCAGCCCTGTATTTGGCATATCAGCGTAATGTACATCGAGTATCAAGAGGAACGTAAGGACATACTCGTGGCCCTTGTTGAATGCCTGCTTCAAATGCTGTCGAAGCGTTGTGTCATTGTTTACGCCTGGGTCAAGTGTCCCGTCGAGGTTCTGGGCAGCTCTCAGAGCTTTTACGGCTGCTTTCTCGGCTGCGTGGTATATTTAGGACCAATTCACGTGCGGTAATCATGGTGGGTTGATGGTTTTTCACTAAGTGCTTTAGAGAGTCTCTTTGTGTAGGTCTGAAAAACGGTTATAGATAAGGTGATCACCACGCAGCGGAAACCCTGAAGACTTCAGCTGAATCCCTCCAGCGGAAATAGATCCCAGAGAAATCAGATTGACCCATGTAACTTCCATAGCAGATTGTGTTTATGACTTGTTCAAGTGTACCTCATCTCTTCATCCGTGGCTGGCTGAATGAACGCCCTTCTAGGCTTGAGGATATACAGACACGGTTCGTCATGACATCGATTCCAGGCAAGTTAACATCTAAATAGCTGATTCTGTGATTGAAGATGTCATTCTGCATGATATTTTATTGTTGTATTGCCACCAGGGGTGCCTGGTATATATACTATTCGATCCGGATATTTTTTCCGTGGAATACTCATTAAGAGTACTCTGTGCCATCATTGCTACAGTGGCATTGTCCAGAAGAAAAGCTATGCATATATACACTTATGTACGGTATAACCATGATTTTGGTCAAACCAGCTCGAACCGCTTGCTCGCATGCTCATGCTCAGCCTCAGCCCCCTCAACAACAACATAATCCCGGATCAGCGCAGATCCATTCAACACAGCCTTCGCCTGCTCCTTCGTGCAGGACGCCGCCAGCGAGAGGATATAGCAAGTTGGTGCTGGACTATCCGGCACCTCATTCTTGACCGACCACGACGAAGACGGGCCCTGGGTGGAATATGTGTCGTTATTCGCGGTGGGTACTTGTCCCGTCGAGATGTCGCGGTTGAACATGGCACGGTGAAAGATCTCATATGCCGTCTGTGGCTGGTAAGCGGGCACCTCGTGACCAGCCTCGAAAACCCGGCTGAAGGAGAAGTTGCCATGCTGCCGCACCAACCCTCCGACGTAAGAGGCGTTGGTGTGCAGAGGGGCGTACCCGGCTGAGCGGAACTGGTGGGCATCTGCGTGGTTCACGCGCAGACTGACTGCTTCTCCGCCGTTCCAGGGACAGGCATAGTCGCGGTCGCCGTAGACGAGGGCTACCTTCACGCCAGTGTCGAGGAGATACGCGATGTCGTTGAGATAACCGTGGATGTCGGAGCGGGCGTAGTCGCCGGTGGCACCAAAGGCGTTGTACACGCTGTTGACGGACTCGGTGAAGTTGACGGGGACGCCTAGCGCGCCTTGTACCCAGTGCTGGCTGAGGAAGCCGTTGTGGTAGGGTGGCGGGAACGGGTCGGGGTCGAAGTGGGAAATGTCGTAGTAGCCTCGACCAGAGGTGTTAATGTATGGGCCTTCGACTTCGTTGCTACAGAAGTCGCTGGCCTTGGAACAGAACTTGTTGACTGTGGCATTGCGGCCGGTCATTTTGGGGTCGCCTTCTGCGGCTAGACGACGGCACTTGAGGATGCCATCTTTGCAACCACCGGGCTTACTCCATGCGCGCATCGCATTCTCATACTGGGTCTTATTGATTGCCTCGATGCCATAGGTGTTGTTGTAGGCCATCTGCGGATAGTGCGGCGCCTGCGTCAAGAGATCCACACAGCCATTGACGATTCCCAGCGTATCCAAATGAATATAATGGTAGTCCACTTTATTCTTGACAATCTTCTCATTCTGCGCCTGGAAGAACGCCGCAAACGAAGGCCCATATCGTCCACCATATGACTCGGTCCAGATACTCACGCGATCATCATGCGGCTTGTACTCAGGGAACTCAGTAAACCACGTCTGCGCAAAATGCCACAACGCCTTGGCAGAGTTCTCTGTGCTGTTTGCTGTGGTGTAGTTCTTCTGGCTCGGGAACGTGCCCACATAGAATGTGTTGTTTTGCTCCGGCGCCACGCCTTCAGGGAAAGGAGACACGTCCCAGTTGCCAGATACCTGGTCATAGGTCCCGTTCGTGGGCACGTCGTAACTGAACCCGACCTGGTTCGGCTGGTCGATGTACAGCATATTGACTTCATTGTTCCACGACCACGGATTCAGGACGGTGGAGTTCGAGTCCTTGTTGACGCGACAGGGGCCGTTTTCTTGTAGCAGGCCGATCATTGAAGAACTGCCAGGGCCACCGTTCATCCAAATGGATAGCGGTGCATTTTTGGGGTCTTTGCGCGATTCAAAAAACCAGAAGAACGTGTTGATGGGATACTTTTGTTGCACGTTTACATCGGCGAGTGCGCCGGGAGGGAGATGGACGTAGCCGGCGTAGCTTTTGACATTGGGGGTTGTTTCACAGATTCCGGGCTATCGCGCGTTAATGATTGAATATCACTGACAACGAACAACATAAGGATTTTACCTCTTTGTAGGATATCTTAACACCCTCCTGATGTTTCGATTCAACGACCGTTAGCCCTTCCGGCGATGGGGGAAAATAACTGCGGTCTTGACCAGCCGCAGCAACGCTCGCCAGACCGGCGACTGCAGTGATCGCGAGCGAATGCAAAGAAGGCATTTTCTCTCACCAGTATACACCGCAAGTGATGGAAATGGAATTGCCGAGGGGGATCCCCAAGCTTATATGGAGAAGCAAAGCGGAGATTGCTGATCATGCAACTGATAAGGAATGGATCGTATCAGGGTCCAGGGACCTTAGAACAGTACTATTGCCATCGGCTATAACCGACCAAGGTAGTATCGACTTCATAACGAGAATTTGCCGGTAGAAAAATCGCGTCACTCGGGTCAGTGCTGAGGACATCAGCATATAAGCACTTCAATATTCTTTGCTGACAATACAACCAACAATGCCGCCAGGAAATCAACCGGACCTGGACCATGGTTGGCAAGTAAGATTTACTCGTATTCAGGAACAGATATCATCTTCATTCACTATTGTTGTATGTTTGCATTTGTAGTTGCCTCACAAACATAAATATCTTCCCAACTGATAACATATCAAACAACTAATCAACATCGGCCACATCACTGTAAGCAATAACCCCGCTTCTTCCTAAATTAGTCTAACATTGTAGAGACTACAATACCACCATGAACCTCTCCATCGCCATCATCAACGATCCCGGCAGCGTCTTTAAACACTGGGCCCTCGCCATCCCCAATCCGGACGATCGCGGCTATGTTCTTCTCCAAGCGAAAGGCTCGGACCGTCGCTTCCGCTACGAGCCAGAGACAGCGCGGGATCTCGAAGCCATAGGCCTAGTGGATCTGGTTAAGCTATGTAGTGTTGATTCTGGGAAAGCGAGTGAGATCAAGGATGTTGCGAGCAGAGTTACTATTCGCAATGATATTAGTGGTTGGAATTGCCAGGATTATGTGCTTGATTTGTTGGATGTATTGGAGAATGAGGGTGTTATTGATGAAAAGGGCGAGCGTTACAAGGAGAGGAAAGCCTATGTGAGGGGGAAGGTTGAGGGGCTGGCGTAGGGTTTACCGTCTTGGTATCGAAGAGTTAGAACTCGATGAGGACTGCTCCTGTTATGCCATCAGGATATGGTACATCTTCCCAGCAGGCGTCCTCGTCCTCGTCAACTGCGTACTATCATATCAATCCGAATAGAAACCCGCTTCCTCCCAATCGATGATCCCAATCGCAAAACACTTACCATTTTCGTCAAGCTTGATGGTGATGTTATCCTCTTAAGGTCGTCGTGCGAGAATACTAACCCAACTGGCTCTGTAAGCTGGAGAAGAAATGAGGGCAGAAACCTGGTGTACATGCTACTCTCCCAATGCCGCACAAAAAACCTAACCTCAACAAACTCCTTAACCGTACTCACATACCTCTTTGGGAGGGCTTTAACCCGTTCCCCCCTCCCCCCCAACCAACCCCACCCAAATACCGATCCCAATAATCCCCCTCAATTTCCCAAATGTCTCCTCCAAATGCTCCTCGACCCAATCTTCTCCTCATGTCCTAACCGCGGCCAGGCAGCTGTCAACATCATATCGCCCATATGACTCATGAAATAACAACGCACCACCCTAACCGAATCAACCTATGCGGCCTCAAAGCCGGAATCTCAGGAGCATGTTCAACAAAATACTGCATAGCTGTGTATTCTGTGCAGTCACCGCGAGAATGATCAATTGAGGTGATGGCCTTGACGGCGATGGAGGCGCTGCATTTAGGATCATGCCTCAGATGGGAGTTTCCCATATATTTTCGGAGGACCAGAGGAGGTTGTGGAGTGAACCGGTAGTTATTGGTTCTGTGGTGTCGAACCAGGACCAGTCTGACTCTGAGTTTGGATATGGAATATGATTGGAGATGATGGGTTTGGCCGGTGTTGCGTCAATAAGCCCTCTACTTCCTCAGATAACGGGTGCACGATCTTCGTCGTATCCTTGATATTATGATTCTTCCTGAAATCCGCAAACCCGGAAAGCGGCTTCACTTTCACGGTTTCTCTTCTATTGCTTTTGCTGTATATCCGTAACAGCCGTTATAATTTGGGGAAATAGCCGCGAGTAAGTCGACTTTATCATCTTGGAAAGCCATGTGGAGTTCATAAATTTTTTGGTAGTTGATTTTTGCTGCACCTGCGCCGTAGTCGAGGCTGTCTAGGCGTGCCATCTGGTGTTCATCAAGGTTGGATTTGAGCATCAAAGAGAAGAGAGGAGGTCGACGGATCGGTTTTCGCGGAGGGCGCGTCTGAAGAGTGCGCATAAGGTCTTAGTTTCATTGTTTGGCGGAGGGGGGTAATGTAGTCATAGCGAGTGGTAGGGTTATGGGATCAAAAGGGCTCTGGCAGTGTTGTTTACTTGGTGGAGTGACGTGCGCATTGCGCCATAGGAGATTCAGGATATTATAAAAGCTATTACATTATTCGTCAAGTTATAATACATATGGTATACAAAATCATCAACCATATCCAACCCGAGTCTAGTCTAAAACGCTAACGTGCTGGCAAGCAAAAGCAAAAGCAACAGGAAGAGGCTAGCGCATGTTAACATGGAACAGATACCGCTGTCGAATCTGCGCCACATCATAAACAATGTACTCATTGTAGTACAACGAACACCTCTTCTGTTCATTCTTCGACCCCACGCTCACATCCGGCATCGTAACGCCCTTGAGATTCTCATGCACACACTGAGCGTCCTTCCAACCGGCCGGGATACTGCTTCCACGCCCAAGTGTTGCAAGTTTGCCTTCCTTCTTCGAGTCCTCGGCAGCGTTGCAGTTAGCATATTCCTGCTCGTACATGGGATCACCCAACTCTACGTCGCACAGCATCAGCAGACCCATGTTACCGGAGTTGTAAGGGCAGCAGTAGTTGGCGGATTTGGAAGACATATCAGCAAAGTAGACACCCTTGCCGAACATGTAACCGTTGACGGGAGCTTCTGGAGGTGCAATACGCAGACCTTGGCTGAGGATACCACCAAAATTGGTACTGCGGGAGCCGTGCCAGAGGAGACGGCGGTTGGAGTTTCTAATGGCGCCGTAGGACTTTGAGAAGCGGTCGGTTTCGCCGGGCCGTTCTATGCGGAATATGTTGATTACCTTGTAGCTCAGGTTATGTGTTGCGCCGCGTGAGTGGTTGAGGTATTGCTCGAGCTCAATGAACTCAGCCGTATTGGGTTCGACTGCAATTGTTAGTTGATGCGTATCCAAATGCAAGGGAAAGAAATACCTGGAGTCATCTCCTCCATTCCCAAGCTGTTAAATTGGAGATCCAGCTGATGAACCCTCTCCCTCTCAACATCCTTGGATTCTTTCATAATCGCATTCGTAACGCCCATGTCCGTCAACGCCTCCAGCAGCTCAACCTCCTTCTTTATCAACTTATCGTGAAACAAGACCGGTGGTCGATTACGGCCAAACACATGAGGAATTGTCGTGAAGTACCGATTGCTAAGCTCTTCCGCAGCAGCCGGAACAGTCATTCCGTATCTCGAACTGGCTAGACCAGGGTTGGCGAGAAGATCCGACAGATCTTTCAAAATCCGGTAGCCCTCGTGGAGCGTCCGCTTGCTCAGCTTTCCCAGTGGCATCTTCTTGACGTCGTAGGACAGGGCCTCCATAGCAGAGAGAAAGTGCTGTTGGTTGAAGATGAAAGTCATAAGATTCTGGATCGACTCGGGTAGAGCACTTTCCACGGGGGTCTCTTCCCTCTCTTCCCTTTTGACAACCTGGTCCTCATCGTCTTCCTCATCGTCCGAGTCTTCGTAGTTGCGCTCGAGGAAGGTATACTTTTTGTTCTTTGGGGTGTCCAGTCGATTCTCCCAGGTAAGACCCGTCTTGTCCTTGAATTTCTTCTCGAACTCTACCATAGCTTGATCAAAACCACCATTTCCCAGAACAGCCGATTGACCTGACTCTCCGACACGACCCCAACGAGTCCATGTTCTGTAATCGGAGCTGGGGCTCACGAGGAGCTGGATGCGATAGAATTTGTTGTTGTTATGGCCGGCATTGGTCTGGTTCAGAGTCGCATCCCAAATCAGACCTGAATCATCGATATAAACAGAGTAACCTATCATCGTCAGCGTGACCCAACAAACACGCACCGCCCAACTCACCCCCCAAGGTACAACCCTCATCAAGAGGAACAACAAGCTTCTTGGACGACGCCTTTTGCGAGTCCTTCATCTTCTTCGACCCATCTTCGTCTCCATTGGCACCCCCGTTCACACCCATCGCATCCTCATGAGTGCGCTTCTTCGCGCCGCCCTTTTCTTTCTTAACCTCTTTATTCTCCTTCTTGTCGGCCTTGGCGTCCCCATTTGCCTGCGGAGCGGGGGAACTCAAGTCAGTCGTAAACAAATAGCTCTTCACAGGAAGAGGCTTCTTTGCCTCAACCGACTCTAACAACCAATCCAGATTCACAACCTCGCAGGTACTAATCCCACAAGCAGTCTTGTCTGTCCCGTTCATCAGCACCCCAATCCATCACCAACCACAAGACAACATACACTTAGCACTCCCCTTCTCAACATCCTTCTCGGTGGTAAGAAGATGCGTACAGTCCTGCGACACACTGCTACTAAATGTCGCGCCCTGGCCTTCCACCAAGGCCTTCAGGTCGGCTGTAGGTATCAAGGATCAGCTATTGTTCTGGGGGGGTGTGATGGTGAGTGTGAAAGGAATCACGTACCCTGCTTGTAACCGGGGAAGGTGCCGCTCATGGCGATGATGGCTTTTTTGAAGGTTCGCGGTGCCATTGTAGTTGTTTTGGTGTAGTGGTGTGTGGTTATCGGTGATATCAATATATTGGAGTATGTTAGATCGGTTCAATTAATTGGCATGAGCAAAGACAAATTATTGAAACAGAGGATATAACATAGAATCAATTAGACCAAAGAGGAAGATGAAGATAAATTGAATTGAATTGAATATGAATATCAAAGAAAGGAAAATACGAGCCTTTTAAGCTCTCGAGTTTGACCAGACAAGTTCCTGGATGCCTGTCTATTAAGGCATTAACACCGCTGCTGCCTGCTGGCCTCCAGGCAGACACAGGGGTCTATGCCTATTCGAGTAATGTAGCTGTTCCATGTCCACACTCTCAGTGAAAGAACCCGACTACGTCAGAATATAGAATATGATAAAAGTCAATTACGCTCATGTGGCTTCTATAGAACGATCGGGGGAATATAGTGTAAATCCAAGAAAAAAAAAAAGACGCCCAGTCATGCCACACATAATTCAATAACCATCCAAATTCCCAATCCATCACGCGCCATGCTGTATAAAAAGCGAGAAAAACAGGTATATGGAGAATTGCGACCGTTACATGACGGTCATGCAAAAAAAAAAAAAAAAAAAAGACAATAACTATACACATCCAAGAAGGAAAACAAGTAGGGAATCATAAAACAATCAAAACCAAAGAAAGAAGTCTATGCAGTCTGCGCATGCACAACATTGTTGTAGGACGACATCTCAATCTTCGAGTCGTGGGTGATAGCATGAGGTTCTTCATGGAAGTCATTGGTGGTATTCGACTCGTGTGACTGGTTGTCCGACTCGCGGTCCGACGACTCGCTGGAGATCGAGTGAAATTCATCCTTCTCCTGGAGAGTCTGGGAGATGCTCGAGGAGTTGCTCGACATGTAGTGGAGAGGAAGCTCAGAGAACCCGTTCAGGAGACCGGCCGAAGCAACGGACCGGTTGTCATCTGCAATTGGCGACACCGGCGACACTGGAGTCGAGGAAGAGGTAGATCGCTGAGGATGACGAGGAGGAAGAGGTGGAGGGATGCGCTTGGGGATAGTGACCAAACGGGCACGGGTGAAGGTGGGCGAATGACGACGGGATCCGGTAGGGGAAGCAGATGGCGGCTGGTTGAAGTAGTCCTCCATGGCGCTGCCTCGCTTGGAGACAGTGGCGCTGCTGACTTCGTGGACCTCGAGATCATCCTCGATGACAGACGTGCGGTCGTTGTCCTGATCCGTCGAAATCGTGAGCTGACGATGTTCGGGGATGATGGCATCTTTGTCGATTGGTGAGAACCGACTCCGGGAGGATGCGCGGCTGACTGATGTCGGGGCGGTTGGAAGATCATCAGTCTGGACACCACGATCAACACTAGCATAACTCTGCACACTGGCACGCCAGCTATTCCGGGGCGAACTTTCTACACTGCCACGGGTCGCTGCAGCGAAGGTGCTATAAACAGGGCTATTCGGGTTTGGTTTGAACTCGAAAACCTCTTGACTAGGTCGAATCTTGGTGCCAGCTTCGCGGATGAACAGACCCTGTTCCTCTAAGGCCTTGACACCAAAAGGATCCGGGTCGTCGATGGCAGGGACGCCAAATATCCCACCGGGCTGTAGAACCGCATCACCTGGTGTCTCACCTTCCGGCAGCACGCTCTCATCGGTTATATCGCCCTGCGCCGCCTGGATCGTCTTTATGAGGCCATTGATTTCCCATGGCGGATGGCGGACCTTGCCGGCAAGAATCTCGGTGACAGAGAGACGTTCGCCATAAAAGCGCTCATTTTCATCCGTTCGCTCGATAATAACTGTCCCATCAACCTGAACGCCAGCATAGAACCCCCGACTCTTCATATAATTGTAGATGGGTGTCTGTCGCTTGTGCACCTCGGACTCGAGAATACCACCCACACCAACGGGGCCGGCAGAAGCACTGATCTCGCCTCCCAGGGTACACCGGAAGGTCTTGAAGGCCTCAAGAGCCTCGGTAGTATTGATAACCACAACGCAATCATAAATGTCGACACCAGCCAGAAACCCAACACCAGCTGTATGCAGCATGATGCCCGACGGCGGGCTCCATTCACCAGTTTCGGGAATACGACCGAGAAGCACACCGGCGCCACCGGAACCACTCATCCAAAGCCCAGAGCGCATGGTAGTGAAAATAGCAAGACCCTGCGCACGCTGGATGACCTGGGTCGGAATCTTCTGCATCACGCGCTGCTTGCCCTTTGGCTTGTCGATTTTGCCGTCCAGAGTCGTATCGGGGGTTTCATCTTCGGCGTAGAAACCATCTTTACAGAAGGAACGCAGAATGCGAGCGGCCTTGTCGCACTCTTTGTCGAGCGACATGGGCCAGAAGGCTTCTGCGCCCAAACGGTAGGATAGGCGATTGACGGGATCACCGAGTTTATCGAGGGTGGACCATGTTTTGTCGAAGCCTTTTTTGGAGGTTCCTTTTGTTTTCTCCCACCAGGATGTTCGCGGCATTTTGTCTACAGTGGGGAGTAGACTGAGAGGTGGGTGAGAAGAGCAGCCGAAAAAGAGGGAGAGCTGCCCAATCTATAAGCCCAGTGGAAGGACCTGAAACGAGGGCCACTCGACGGGAACAGGAAGCATAAGCCGGGGCTTTCCCAAAGCGGCCGATGTTTTCGGAGAAAGAATGCAGGTATACAGGTATATATACAGAGGGATGGAGGGATAGAGGGATGGATATAGGGATGAATATAATGAAAGAATCGAAGGAGGAATAGAATATAAAGATGACGATAAAATAGAGGATAAAATAGAGAACAGGAAGACAGCCTATAAGATCACAATTCACAGCCGACTCGTCAGCAGCTTGACATCACGACCGGAGGTGGCGATGAGGACTCTCGGAAACCATGGAAATGTATAGGGACTTGTTGCCCGAACGGGAGACGGTTACGAAGAAATGAAGAGATTTCAAGACAGGGCAAGAGCTTCCTATATAAATCAAGGGCGGTTTATTTATGATATGGTTCACGCATGAAATATGAGCCGTCATAAAGCTATTGTCCAGCATCCGACTCAAGTGGAGGGTCCATAGTCGATCCGCTAGACGGGTTCTGGAATGCGTTGATGGGGAAAGTGAAACGTCTTCACCCGTCCTTACTATTAGATTCCCACCAATACAAGTATATTATACTACTTATTCTCATTATTGCGATTGTTATTCGTGTTGTTCTTCTTGTAGAGTCAGTATCCGGAGTATATTCTACATATCATCTCTCCCTGATACAGGTACTCCCACTCGATACCCATAATTCTGACTCCTCGCATGCAGGCGACTTTTCTGCATCCCGGATCGATCGGATGACGAGTCAGATACACTAGTCTGTATATTCACTAGTATTCTATACCGTTGAGTAGTATACTATTCAGGTGATGTAACTGTGAATGGTCCAGCGACTCACCTGTCATCAACGAGGAAGATACTTCCTACCTGTCACCATGCATCTCTGTACCATCTACCGAAAGGTGTCATGATGCTAATCTCGCGTGATCGAATCTGATATGGGAACCGATACTTAAGTTCAAAAATGGCAGAACTCCCGCGATCGAGACAATCGCCCGTTATTGCATATCGAACCGAGCCGCAGAACGGCGATCCTGAAAACCTTCCTTGCGTAGCAAGGACTCCTGGATCTTCGGTCCCACCTCCAAAGACTCGCTTCTATGGCAGCGGTGCATGTTCCTGCTGTTACAAAAGTCGAGCCTAAATGCAAACTCCCGGGGTATACAGTACCGGTATACGATTAGGACACTGCGGAATTGACTCAGCGAGCAGCAAAAGCTCTTGACGCCCTAGCAAGCGTACTTGTCTCTGATGTTTAGAGGCTGTGTTCCTGCTGTCTGACAAAGCGACCAGCACCGCGTTTAATGTCATTGTTAAAAGTGCTGGCCATTTGGTCACAACTACAATGACTGGCATGGCTTACTGCAACTTCCAGCGAGTAATAATGCAGCGCGTATCCCAGATGTTCTGGCATTGTTCCAATCATGAGGTCGCCATGGGCAGTCGAGGAGCCTCTATTTATTGGTTTTGGTGATCTGATATATGCATTTCCCTTTGGGAAGCTCATGAAGCGCCCGAGGAAACACAAGGGAAGATAGTCTGCTTGTAACCCTGTGCAGGAAATATTTACAAGGGTGTCTCGAAGACTTGTTCAATATGCCCCAGGCCACCAAGAGCAAGCTTCCCTCGGGGCTATCAATGGGTCCATCATCTTTTACTAAATTCGCAGCCAGCCGTCTAGAGTCTCCCTACAGCCGGATACGCAACATTCTTTGATAAAGGGCTAAATCTGGATGTTCTTGAGAACCGTCCACACACTGTATACCAAATCCCTGCAATTTCAATGGATTCGGATTGAACCACAAGCACTGCCATACAGTCACGGGCCAAAGAATACCAGGAGGCTGATCAGTCCCGCTTTTTCCTATCTCCATTGCGAATATGCGTCGATTCGTTGGCTCTGCAATTTTCGCATAAATATACGCCTCTCGGCTACATTGAGACTCGTATGTATTCCTGTTAAAGTTCATCCAATTAATGCAAGAGCAACGTTTGGCCTACGTTCTTTGGATGTACAGCAATGGAAAGAAGCAACCAATGGCTCTATATTTGCTATGCTTTCTTCTCTAATTTACCCATTACCACTCGCTCTCACGCGCTTCTTACCCCCAAAAGAACGAGAGGCGACATTTATACCGGCATGCATACATTGCTAGATAGGATCGATCCTAAGTCTGCCCAGGCCCATGGCATCGACTCTTAAGTTGCATCGGTGTTTCCAGACTGGCATGCTTCCCATGCTTGACATGGGTCCTCTCGCTGAGAGAAGGAGGGTTTGTGTTCTGGGAAGCAGTTCTTTCATAGCTATTCGGCACTGACGGATATCATCCGCATTGATTCATATGACTATATTGCAGTTTTTTGACGAAGATCAGTGTGCCTGGCAAGATTCCTGCAATGCAGATGACAAGCGCACTTTGCCTAGTCGATACTCAGAATCCTGGTATCCATGGAAATTTCTAGTACAAGAGATTAGAGCTTGCCTCCCGTATCGCAAAATAGCAATGCGGTATGTTGGGTGTGATAAGTTGCGCTGTGTCGAGAAACACAGACACTATGGATGGCTAAAAGTCAATGAAAGAGCATCGGCTCTTGCGACAAAACTTATTGGACTCCAGCATCATCAGCAAGAACAGAAAGAGGAATCCCCACCTGGTGAAAACAACATCCGAGTAGTACTCACAAAACACATCAAGTTCGGCCACCAAAGGCGAAGCTAATACTGTCGACCAAGCCAATGCAGCGAGTTCTTGAAGATGACACTATCTTGATCAATGCTATGAGTCCTACATGTACTGGAAATGATTTGGGAATACAGGTTGCATGAGGTTGGGTTAGGCAGATTCCTCATCGCTGTAGAATTGGGTAGTAGCACATTCCCTATTCAGTATACTGTATTGTGGATAGTAGAAGAGCAAATATGTCCAGCCATACTTTCAAGAGACGTCCTACTGGAGTGATCATGCACGTAAAACTGGTTATGAGAACCAAGAACCTTAAGCCTTTGGTATTGGTATAGAAAAAGCCCATGGGCCATTGCTATCTAACGCGTATCACTGTATATAAGAGGCAATAGTTCAAGAAAATAGCGCCACCAAACCACATAGCCACCCTTCTGAGAATGTTCGTGGGCCAAAGTTGGGGTTAAAAATGAGCAAATTGGGCCTAAATCATGAGCACTATGCACTCATCTTGAATACCTTGTCATTATGCCATGTGGAGTCTTATACTGTTCAGTTAATACAATATTACAATTTGCTTCTTCTGTAACACCCCACTAAACCTGTATATCGTCTATCATGTATGTCATCCGATCGATCTATCACATACACCATACTCCACACACGCATCTGATCTATCACTTGTTCATTTGCTCGAATCGCTCTTCGAATCAGCAGCGTCCTCTCGTCCACGAGAATCCGTCTGTAGCGAGCACGAGTTGCACTACAACATATCACTTGCGCCGGCCCGAAGATCCTTATTAACCATGAA
This sequence comes from Aspergillus intermedius, assembly GCA_039880815.1. Lineage (NCBI taxonomy): Eukaryota > Fungi > Ascomycota > Eurotiomycetes > Eurotiales > Aspergillaceae > Aspergillus > Aspergillus intermedius. The sequence continues at coordinate 61,830 of JBDODA010000006.1, read as the reverse complement.
CTATGATCATCTGACTGATTTCCCAGGAATATCATCATTATTCATACTGCATGTATCACATGAGATCTTTACAGCGAAAAGCCCCTGTCTTGTCAAAGCAAATGGCTCATGCAGATCCTCAGGGCTAATATGTCGCGTAAAATCAGCTTCCATGACTTTAGCGATGCTCTAGATTGGACAGCAATGCACGTCCATTCGCTGCTGGAAGATAGGGAGTGAATCGAGAATTTTCGGAAAATTGATAAACTCTTTGGTCAGTCTATCGTTATTACATTTACGTAGCCCTAGCTTATGCTAACTGGAGTCTATAGGTGAGCCAAATGAGCATTACTTGAAGATTTTCTTTCCCTCACAAGATACATAGTGCACTCTGTTCAAACTTGCACATAGCCCTACCATGTGTCGTCATTTTCTTGACAAGAAATCGAAGCTACATGTCTTAGAGAGCCAACCACAGGAAGATACAGGCTATCCCACATCATTTTCTTCCCCAGAAATGCAGAAGACCCCAGCGAGATCCCAGCTGCATCCACAGGGAAGTGGGTCCCATTCTGCATATTTTCTCCCGCAGAGAATGCCAGGCACCAGAGTACATTGGCGTTTCGCTTACTATCCATGTTACAGTTGGATACTCTCGCTCAGAGAGATAAATTTTGAATTCGCGGCATGGGGGAAATGTTGAACTACCTGCTTTGTAGATGCAGAAACGTCTGGGAGTTCAGACTGTCAGGCAGATGATGCTTTCGGTTTCCCGAAGGCTGACTCAATGTTATGTGGACTGCGCTCTCTCGCACAGATACGAAGACCTAACGCACCGCAGGTTTTCACGCGGAAATGCTAGAGATCGAGGAAGAGCATCGAGTGTTTACTCGAAGGTTGATGTCTTCATCATTTGATAAAATCGAATATGATAACGATCCGTTTGCTTGCTTGCAATCTTCAGTCTGTGCCCGCTGTGTTCCCTCTAGAATACTGGCTACAGATTTCTGTAATCTGTTATCTTCACATCAGTGGCGCACTTTCTGTTCATGAGAATATGGTTTGCAATTTAGCAATAAGTTGGACTATCCTACATCGCTTTTGCCGGTCCGAGGATCTAAAACACGATCATCTGATATCTGATTGGTCTCTAAGAGTAACATCATCATATTTCATACAGCACGAAACACAGAATCGTTTACAGAGCGCCGAGTTCCTTCAGCTTGGAGACCAGGCCGCCCACATCTTCGACCTTGCCGCCTCCCTGGCGCGGTGGGGGTTCTACAGTCATCAGTACCCGAGTGAACGCAAAGTAAAAGATAGGGAAACATACCGGTAACCTTCAACGTCTTCAATCTCCGCTGATCCTCGACTCCAAAGTCGGCCAGCGTCTTCTTCTCCAACGGCTTCTTCTTAGCCTTCATAATATTCGGCAAGCTCGCATACCGCGGCTCATTCAATCTGAGATCCGTCGTAATAACCATCGGCAACTTCGCCTTCAACGTCTCCGTACCCCCATCAACCTCATGAACAACCTCCACCGTCCCTTCCCCATCCTTAACATCAACCTTACTCGCCTGCGTCGCCTGCGGCCACCCCAACAACCCCGCAAGCATCTGCCCCGTCTGTCCCTGGTCCCCATCAATTGCCTGCTTCCCCAGCAGCACCAGGTTGATGTTCTCCTTCTCAACAACGCCCTTGAGCATCTTGGCGACAGTCAGCGGCTCCGGGCCGTCGTTGCCCTCGGCGACGTCGATGTGAAAGGCGCGGTCAGCGCCCATGGCCATCGCGGTGCGTAGGGTATCGGCGCATTTGGGACCGCCGGCGGAGAGGGCGAGGATGTTGTCGACGGAGAGGGGGCCTTTGCGTTCGCGCAGGCGGACGGCTTCTTCGATGGAGAGCTCGTCGAAGGGGTTGAGGGAGTGTTTGACGCCGGCGGTTTCGACGCCGGTTTGGGCTTTGTTGATGCGGGGTTTGATCTGTACATTTGCTTTATTAGCATGTTCGTGCCAGATACAATATTGTGGCAGCTTCAATTCATCCCCAGTATGGGATCCCCTCCATGTGTGTACTCATGTGGGCGGCACCGACAACGGAGCAAAACTTACCGCGTAGTCAATCACCCGCTTGACGGGCACCAGAATCCGCAATGCGCTCATGATGAATATCTATATCTTATCACTGTCTCAATTTGCGTATTCCCTTATTGTCCAGAGTAGGTTTCCGGACAGCGGAGGTACTTGTAAGAGAGACCGCAGGCGGGACAGGTGATCTCGGCGGAGAAATCGACGTGACGCCGGCCCGAGCTTTTACTCCGCTTCCAGCCGAGGTAGACTACAATATGCCTATGATATTCTTACTACAGTACGGGTTATACAAGTGTTGAAGAGATATTTTTTTGCTATTTGTACACGGAATTACCACGTCTCCTGCTTATACCGCCCACTCCTTTCCATCCCCAACAAATACTCCTCCGCCGCCTGTCGATTCCACTCCCCCGTACCCTTCCCATGCTCAAATGTCTCAATCAATGCCTCTCGTATCGCTTGTGGCATGCGTCCCGACGAGCCACAGATATACACAGACCCATTCCGATTCCGCAGCAGATCATAAAACAGCCCAAAGTTCTTGCGAACAAGATCCTGCACATAAATCTTGTGTCGCTGGTCTCGTGAGAACGCAGTAAGCACTGTTAGGCCAATCTCATCTTGCAGTTCCTCCCAGTCCTCTTCGAAAAAGTAATCTGCTGCGCGGTTGCGACCGCCGTAGAGCAGGATCGTTGGGCCGATGGGGGGTTCGATGCCTGGGTGTTTTTGGCGAAAGGCTTGCACGAGACCGGCTTTCTCCCAGATCATGGAGCGGAGAGGCGCGATGCCAGTTCCGGGGCCGACGAGGACGGTTGGACCGGTGAGTTGGGGGATGGATGAGTGGAGGCCGCCGCGTTGGAGTTGGACGCGGAGTGTGCTGCCGGGGCGGAGGACGGAGAGGTAGCGTGTGCAAACGCCTTCGCGGATTCGCTTGATTACTGTTTGGTATTTGACGATGGCGATGAGGAGTTCGAATTGTGTGCTGCCGTCAGGGAGTCGTTTTAATGGCCCGCCGCTGGCGATACTGAATTGGCGGCCGCGGAAAATGGGGAAGACGGAGAGTGCATGCTGCCATGGTACTCTGACCGAGTGGAACTCCTGCAGTACTTCCAGGATACTGCGTCTTGGTCGTGAAGTGTAGTCCCAGAATTCATCCAAGTACTCTGGGACGATGAACTCAAGAAGTCGTTCCTTATGCGTCTCATCCGGTGTGTAGTGGGCTATTGCCGAGAAGAATGACCGTCGCGGGATTGCGCGAACGTCCAGATAGTCCGTAACGAGTGCACGCAGGGTCAATTGCGGATAGTTTTCCAGGTTGACAATGGGTGGTGACGGTAAAATGTCTAATGCTTGTAGACTTTCTCCCGGAATCAATGTAACCAGCTTATCCGCCTGCTCCTCCCAGCCCATCATCTCAATTAAGTGCTGCACATCGCTATCAAAGTTCTTGGGCGTGACACAAATCATGTCCCCAGGACTATACGACAGCGATTCCGGTACCGTCAACGCGATGTGCCGTACATCCTGCCAATGCTTCTGCGGCGTAACCCGTTTATTCTTGGTGAGCGTCGCCTTCAACGTATCCGGAAGCGGCCGCACATCGTGATCCAACCGACGTAGTCCGGGCTGCTCGTTAGGCGCTGTCTGAGGCTCTTTGTTCTCTGGTATACTGGGTTCCGCGGGTATGTCTGCTGCTCCCTCGGACTGCAGGAGCCATTTTGGTGGTAATTTCACGTCGTCCGGTATTGGATCCTGGCCTTCTGGGAGGGGGTATTTATCTAGCAAGTGTTTGCGGAAGCTCAGCACCCATGGGATGAATGTGCCTTCAAGCCTGGTCAAATTAGTATCTAGACCATGAGATAGAGTAGAAAGACAAACCCCTCAGGATGTCGTTGATCAGCCTCTCCGCAGGGGTAGATCTCGTTTGCCCCGAGTTGAATCAACCGCTTATGCAACTTGCGCGAAGCCCAATTGAACCTATTCCGTCAGGCCAGTATTCAATGAACGTATAGATGCGACTCACTTCGGATACGAACTATCCCCTAGCCCAAACGACGCAAAATTCACCCCTTCAAGAAACGTCGAGGTAAGCCGCTTCAACAGCAGCGACTTCCAAAACAACCCTCCATTCCCTGGAATATCACCCTGCCCTGTAGTCGACGCGACAAAGATCGTGAACGTATGCGATGCGAGGGATTCCTACCAGTTTCCAATTTTGTTAGCTCAAATGCAATATGAAAAGAGGGGAGCTGCTCACCGGCTTAAAATTGTTCATCTCAGAAACCTGGGTCACGAAATGCAGTCGTTCGGCGAGATCGCCCAGCTCCTCGGCCACGTCCTGCGCATTGCCTGTTTCCGAGGCATAGAGAACGAGAACGGACCGCTTTTGCGATCCTGATGCCGGGTTTGTGCTCATTCTGCTTTTTGAATTGAAATTGTTGGTGTCGGCTTCTCAGCGATAAAGATTTGACTGCCCCGCGGTTTCGCAGCGGAGCGGGATGATGTCATCTCCGAGATCGCTCTTATCAGATCAGATGTCGATAGATACTCAGGTACGTTTATAGAAATAAAGAGATAGGGACGATTCCAATGTAATTGACAAGCCCTGTATCTACCAAAACATCCTGAAGAAATTTGACCATCTGACGCTGTAGAATACAAAATGGAAAGTATGCAAAGGGTATCTCGCTAAAAGGTATCCTCCTCACCACCACCTCCTCCCCCATCCCCAAACCCATCATCCCCATATTCATCGTCTCCGCCATCAAAGTACTGCTCTGCGTTGTAATCGCCGCCCATATCATCATCGTCGTCCTCGAAATCATCATCCACAATCTCCTCTTCCTGCTCCTCATCAGGGTCCAGAATGTCCCCTTCGCCCTCCCCGCCTTCTTCATCATCTTCACCACCCTTCCGTCGCTTCATGTCTTCCTCCTCTTCCCCGTCGTCCTCGAAGCCACGCTTGGCACCTGTACGTGCGACCTGCGGAACGTAGCCGTCCATCGAGGTTTCGGGCTTGAAACTAGGCTGAATCGTCTGCCACAGTTCTCGGGGGAAGAATTTCATAACTAGTACACAGACATGATTAGCCGCCATCCTCTAGGGCTACCACCCGCCTGTCCCTGTTCAAAAAAGGAATGACTCACTATATGGCCTTCCTTGCAACTTCGGCAACGTCCTCTTCTTCTTCTGATACCTCCTTGAATACGACGGCATTCCGTGGAATGGATCAAAATTCGCGCGTGCGGCACTTCCTTTCTTCGCAGAGGACGACGCGGCATCGAGAACGGAGTAATACGGGCCTTCGTGGAAGCGTTCGCGTAGGTCGCGGTAGTAGTCGACTTGGAGCTGCTCGCGAGGGGTGAGAAGCATCGCGCGGGTGACATTGTATTTCTGGAAAGCGTTAGCTTTCAATCAAATTCGCATGGACGACTATTGCTGCGTACAGGATACAGAGGCGTAGGTGCTGTGTCTGGCTCCCCGCCGGCGTCGGTCTCCCAGGAGAACTCGGCTCCGGGCAGCTTTCTGCCCTTCTTTGCTCCAAATCGCGACATTGTGGGCAATAGAATCAAATCCGAATCCGCCGAAAATTAGTGCAAGTTGTTCCCTCCCAAATGCAGATCGAATCACCAGAGGAAAACGGATATCGCGATGACCGCAGAAAAAAAGTTCCGGCGGAGCAGACTCACCGCCTTCTAGAAAGCTATAAAATAAATGGCTTGGCGTCTTTAGCCCTACACACCCACAAATTGCTACTGTTACTCTATTTGTACTTAGAGTGGAGTAGCAAAAACAAAAAGATGACCGACGCAGGGGTCGAACCTGCAATCTCTTGATTCGTAGTCAAGCGCCTTACCATTGGGCCAGCCGGCCTTGTTGAGTCTATTGAAATAGATTGGCTATATATTCTAAAAACAATTTCGAGATAATGGTACATGAAAATCTCATTATTATTATGACTTTTTACAGATTCTTTCCCAAAAGAGTACATATCTCACAGTCCTATAGTCTCAACGTTTTGCACAGTCCGCGTGACAGGCCCCAGTGGTCCATCTCTGACCCGTTGCTGCAAAGTCCGCACGATGTCTTCAAACTCCGGTGTCTTGTTGTCCAACTCCTTGATCCGATCATGCAAGGTTACGAGCACATCATACTTCGCAGTGGCAATCTTCCAAACCGCATTCTCCGCATCGCCCGCTCCGCCTCCGACAAATTCCGCGTAGGACCGTGGCGGCTTGAACAAATAGGGCAGTAACGTCAACAAGGCTGGTGGTGTAAGGACTGCCCAAGAGCCCGAAGCGGGCAGTGAACCCTGCTCTGATGGGGACACACTGCCCAGGCTTTGCTCAGATGGAAGCTGGAATCGGGAGCCCATACCAGGGACTGGCGCGATGATCTCATCGGTCAAAGTCTGCCAATTCGCAGTTACGATGGCTTGCATGAATGACATCGATGCCAAGCAGACATCTTTCATAGCCAGGATGTCAGCTGCCGCGACGATATCCTTCCAGAGATTGGGGTGATTGTTCAGATAAGCGAAATACAAGAAACGAGCCGCCGCTGCCTCTTTGTGCCAGTCTGTTGGAGTCTGGCCAGAAGAGTTGAGCTCCGTTGAATTAGGAGTTCTCGATCTCTGTGGGCCGTGGAGTATTCTAGAAAGAGCATTCAATGCTTCCTTGCTGGGTGGGTTGGTAGGAAGCGCAAGCACAGGATTCAGACCCTGCTTATTGGCCTCCACTAACAGCACGCGAGGAAGGGAAGAGAGAACATTGAGTTGGCCGCTTGGAATCCGACCATGCGCCCATTGTATAGACGACATCCTAAGAGACTCGGTAACTCGTTCCAAGACGCGATCCAACAAAGTCTGCTTGTTTTGAAGAAAGTGATTAGGGTAGAGTTCTGTATATTGCGCAACGTAAGCCATAATCGGACCATGAAGAAAGCTGAAATCCACAGGGTCGAGCTTGGATTCATCCAAATAGCATTCAAGGACTGTCGAGTGCACATTGTGGATAATAAGGAAGTCCAGAGCAGGAGAAGAAAACGTAGACGCGGACTGCACGTAGCTCCTCGCCACAAGACCTGGAGCATCGATTTCTAGAAGGTCACAGAAGAAGTTCAATAATGTCATGTGCATCAGTACGTCACTCTTGTCGACCATCTGGCAAGCCGCGAAATGCAGTAAGCTGTTACTCTGGTATTTGGATTCAATTTCGGGAACTTGCGAAGTCGAGATAATGTCCCAGCGCAGTCTACCTGCTCTCACAAGAAGCCCCATCAGCCTGCCTTGAGCCATAGTTTTATCGCGCTTTGGAAGACTCCCCGGTCCGTCGTCGCTGAGACTGCATATGGAGAAGAGGGTTCCATAGACATCTTTATCGGTAAACATCCTCCTCCACACGAGACCCTGTCCTCCGACCTTCACATCCGCAACATTCTCCCGAGGACTCTCATTATCAATTTCCAATAGCGCCCAAATCGTATCCAATGCAGCCTGAGCAACCTCGGTCGAAGACGTCGAAAGCCAGAGCTCCACAAGGGAAGCAACCAGCTCCGAATCGCCAGCCACTATAGCAGCATCACTAGGCACCTGCCCTGCCTTCTCTAACAATGAAAGAGCCAACAGATTGATCGGTGGCGATGGTGCCTTTAAACCCGCGATAAAGTTGACCGGCGGTTCGACGGATCGGAGATCAGCGAAGGAGAAATACGCGGTGGCTCGGGTGCCCAGGACAGTGAGGGGGGTTGGGTCTTCCTGAAGGACCGGTAGAAGCTGCGGGATCTGTGCCAGAAGCGTTGCGGGGACGCTAGGGTCGACATTCTCCGTAAGTTCTATCTTCAGCTTGTCAAGAAGCGTAGTGTCTAGGCCGATGGAGGGGTCGCTTTGGACCTGATCCAGGTGAGCTTTCACCGCGGGGAATGACGAAGGAACCACCATAGTGGAACGTGTCTGTGCAGCTGTACTCTTGTCTTGAATATATCAAGTTTTAAAATGAGAACTTCCGCAGGCCGAAGTGGTTGAAGGAGTGAACCCGGAGGAGCAGCGGGGAAGAGCAGTTGATGTGTAAACATGACAAACACCTCAGCTCCGCCTTTGGTCTCACAGGACTATGATCCATACAACAAACTTACTCTTTGATAAACCAGTTATTAACTTCCTAACACGAAAACAGCGGCGATGGCAGACCAAGCAAAGTCGCTAGTTTCCCAGAAATCTTCGGATTCGGGCCTCCATATCCAACTCCATCCCCTCATCCTCCTCTCGATCTCTGACCACATCACTCGCCATGCCGCACGACAACAGCAGGGACCTATCATCGGAGCGCTGTTGGGCCAGCAGGATGGCCGCGAGATTACATTGGAGCATACATTCGAGTGCTTAGTTACTCCTGGTGAAAATGGAGAAGCTCAGTTGCCACATGACTGGTTCGTTGAGCGGGTGAAGCAGTGTAAGTGAACTACCACATCATGGGGACAGACAGACCTGGCTCTAATATGGAATGAACAGTAAAGGACGTCCACAAAGTCCCAGCTCTTGATCTTGTTGGATGGTGGTCAACCGCACCACCTTCGGGTCCCAATACTTCCCACCTCCCGATCCATCGCCAGATCCTCCAGAATTACAATGAATCCGCCGTATTCCTTACGTTCCACCCTTCCCAAATCCAAATAGGAGCTTCGAATGGGTCCAAGCTTCCGTTGACAGTCTACGAAAGTGTCTATGAGGGGGAAAATGCCGCGGACGGCGATAAGACCATGGAGGTTGATAATGAGGAGCAGTCACTGAACATCCGATTCCGGGAGCTGCCGTACTCCATTGAGACAGGCGAGGCGGAGATGATTGGTGTCAATACTGTTGCCAGAAGTGCAAGAAATGCGGCATCAGACACCGGTGCAGCGCCGCAGCAAGAGACGCAAACCAAGGGAAAGAAAGAGCAGAAAGATGTGATGCTTTCGCCGGAAGAGGAAGAACGTATGACTCTGCCTTCCACCATTCTCCTGAATGCTTTCATTTCAGTCTGCTAACACTGAACAATATAGTGGTCGCCAGCCTTAACACCCGCCTAAACGCCGTCCGAACCCTTGAATCCCGAGTTTCACTAATCAAATCCTACATCTCCGCTCTACCCACCACCGAAAAAACCCCCGACCAAGACCAAGAAGCACCCAAACCCTCCTCCGACCTCCTCTCCCACCCTCACCTCCGCAACATCAACTCCCTCCTCTCAAACCTCTCCCTCCTCACATCCCCCGAACAAAGCGCCTTCTCTGCCGAGTCCCTCGCGCAGACCAACGACGTCCTCCTAGTCTCCCTGCTCGGACAACTAGGTCAAAGCGTCAAGGATATGCGCGAGTTGGGCCGGAAGGCGGCTATCGTGAACAACGTAAGACAGAGCATGGGCATGACGTCGCGAAAGGGCGGGAAAGCGACTCGGTTGGAGAGTGAGTTCTTTGGGGGTGGAGAGGGGTCGGCTGGGATGTTTGCGTAGACATAACCAAGTCCAAATGGGGGGGGGGGTTCTTTTTCGTTTTTCGGCTTGCTGGCGCTGGGCGTTTTTACGTAGTAGCAAAATGATCTCATGATAAATGAAGATGTTACGAAGAAATATACCCTTTTTCACCAGATCAATATCGTCTGATATATACTCCCATTGTATCGAACACCTACCTGCCCAAGGATATTTGCATTAACAGAAGGCCCAAACCAATTATCGACAAAAAGGTATGTGAGCAGAAAAAAAGAGCAGAATCTATACACAGAACTGGCAACTGGTATCTCCAACAACAGACAACCATGCACATAAGAAGGAAATAGTCTATATGAGATGGCAAGAAAACAACAGCGAAAGAAGAATGCCATAGTGGCGGGTATTCTCATGAAACGAATGCAAACAAAAAGATCATTGACGCCGTAAATAAAACTCATTCTATCGTCAGATAGAACGGCGCAGTTTAATACCTGCTACGCCCGCGTTCGTAATCATCGTGGAGCGGCGGCGGTTGGTAAGGATCAGGCATGGGCATAGGGTCATGCTGGTGCAGGGGGTCGTTTGGATGGTAGAGACGGCTCGTGACCCCCGACTCCTGCCCACTGCTGTTCGAGGAAGGATGGCGATAGTGGCGATGTGCGTCGAGTTCGCTGTCAGAGGGTACCATGTAGGGGTTGTTGAACGAGTCGTGTTCGTAGGGTGAGTAGGGTTGCTGAGTGGGTGCCATGGGATCCAACATGGAAGAGTCGCTGAGTCTGTCTTGGCTGGTAGAGTAGAATCGACTGCTGCGTGGGTCTTCGTAGGGAGAGGGTGATAGTCCGGACGAAGGTCGGTTGAGAGTCGGGTTGGGCTGTGCGTGAGATAGCAGGTCTTCTCCTTCTTCTCCCGGGGGAGAATTTCCTCTTCCGCCGGCCATAAAGGGGCCGGCACCTTCGTAGGCAGTTACGACGGTGGTAGGAACATTGCCTGCTTGGTCGAGACCAATCTGCTCAGATGGAACTTGGTAGCTGGGGTCGAGTGTTCGCTTCTTGCGGCCCACGAATAGCCAGCGGAAGCTGCGGCCAATGGCCTTGAGAAGGTCAAGCGGGTTCAGAGCATTGAGAAGCGCCTTCATGCCCCAGGGTCCGCCTTGGTAGGTGACCTTTCCATTTCCGTAAAAGTCGGTCACTTCGTCATCGTGAACGTGGTCAAGGGAGTAATCCTTCCATGCGAAGGCCCACAGGTGCAAGACGGAGAATATAGCCATCTCGATGGTGATGAGTAGATTTGCGAGACCGACTTTCCAGTCAGGCGCTTGAATTTTCTCGGAATCCTTGATAACTCCAGAAGAATAGAGGAAAGAGATCACAGTCTGCCAAGTTAGCGCTCTGTTTCAGACTGGTTCGAATGTAATAGCACTCACCGATTGCCAGAAGCAAAGGAAGATAACCAGCTTGATGGAGAGAATCTTGAGAAATGGCCGATGTTGCTTGATATCATCCTTGATCTGGACGTAGAATTGAATAAGACAGTACATGGCGATAGTGACCGCAGCGGATTCAATGACCAGAACCTGAACTAGTTAGCCATGCTCAATTTACTCAGTACTGGGAATACATACCCAAATATGTGAGAATGCTGGGCTCAAAGAAGATTCGCAGTACAAGTCAAAGTGCTGCGTCACAACCGCGACGATAGTCATAAGCACCCGCAGAACACAGTATTGGAAGATGCCAACCCAGATGACCTATCAAAGTCAGCCTCGTCCATCCCATACATTTGATCAACTGTAGAATTACATTAAACCACGTCAATCCACTTCGTGGAACTCTCCAGATTCCGTGTTCTCCCCCGCAGCATTTCTGCATCCAATTTAACGGCCAGACCCATTGTTTCGGTTTGATTCCACGAAAATAATTCTTTTGGCTATGCAGATCCGGCGCGAGGTAATGACACATAAGGGCGAAGAATGCGGAAATCGTAAATGCTTCATAGCAATCGCCGATGACACTGTAATATACTGCCTGTTTATGGAAGTAGATACTGAGCCACGCGACGAGGGAGTAGATCGGTACCATCAACAGGATTCGAATAATGCTACATAAGAGAAGTAAAAAGGTCAGTCCAGGTATCCAAGAAGCGAAAACAAAGCAGAAAAAGGCTTACTGTCGCTGTTCCAACGGCTTGCTGTAATGCGTCGCATGGCCCATGATAATGTAAAACGACACAATACCAGCAACAATGGCAAAAGCACCCCCGACTATCAGAGCCAGCTGATGAAAAGTAAGTCCACCATTCCATAATTCAACCTCGTTGACTGTAATTATGATTCCAGTCAGTTGCGCATTCGGAGATAAATCAGGGGGGTCGACGGAAACGCACTGGATTGTTCCTCCGTCGTCGAATTGCACACCGGCCAACCCATGGCGCCTTGAGAACGTCTATAATAATAGGAAGCAAGAGATGGTTTGAGGAAAAGCGTCAGTCGAGAATGTAAGGTTGAGAGAACAAGATTCGGAGAAGACGAATAAAAGGAATGAGGGCGGATGATCGCTGGTGATCAGCGGTGGATTGTTTGAGACCCAGACTGTGACACTCTGTATGCGACACTCTGTACTCTGCGCAGTATGGGAAAGGTTCCTGAGGGCACTCTGGTGTATTCGAGGCTTTGACTAGTATGCAGAAGAATTAATGATATGAAGCCCGAAGTTTGGACTGAAGAAGCGCTGTCCAAGAGCCGCAAGCGCCGTGTCTAACAAACAGGCAGCAGAAAACAGCCGCTCCACAGAGATATTGTTATATAAGAAGAATCGAAGAATAAAAAAGATGTACAAGAAAAGAAAAACAAGAATGAATGAAAAATGAAGAACACAATGAAGAATCTATAAATAACAATAGCCCTGCGAGGCGTTGTTCCGTGGTTCTTCGCTGCGCCTCCGGAAGAAAAATAAAAAAAAAAAAGGCCAAGATTTGGTCAAGCTTTGATGGCCTCACTTTATCCTTTTTGGGTAATCTTCGGAATATTTTATACGAGCCTCTTACTGTACAGTCATAATAGAAGATAATGAAATATAGTACACATGCCAAAACCCAGTCCAACCCAATCAATCCATTCCAAAATGCAACTAAAATATTACACTGTGCCTTATCCCCTCCACGAATCCCCAAAGCCACCACCGCGCCCGCGGCCCCGTCGACGTCGGTTCCGACCTCCTCCTGCAAACTCCGGCCCATTGTCCACGAACAGATCTCCATCCTCGAATGAGATGCGTCTGGTCTCGTCACCTCCGCGACGGGGATAGTCTCCCTTTCGCAACAAGTCATCGAAACGGTCCAAACGACGATCTGCCATCTCTCGCGATACAGGGAGGTAGTAAAGCTTGGGTTTGACCGTTGTGGACTTAAACAATTCATCGAGTGGTTTGAAGCCCTGTCCGTGTCGTGATGGCCGAGGTTCTGCCGGTGGCGGGGCTCGTGAAGGACCCAACGGGAATCGCTCTCTGTCAGCACGCGGACCCGATGGAGGTACGCGGAGGCCGTCAGTCATGGATTCCTGGCGGCTTCGTGGAGGTAGGTTTCCGGCGGCGCTCTTGGAGTCGATTTCTTCTAGGACGGCTTCGACGCCATCTTCGGTGTGGTCGTATCTAACCTCCCAACGGGGCTGAGGACCACCACGTCGTCGTGATTCTTCCTCCGTGTCAATCCATTGTTGAAGCTTCTGTTCCGGAATGAAATCAACAAAGAGATTCTTGCGGTTCCGTTCGTTTGGCCAAATATTCCCATGGAGTGCGGAGCGAACTCGTGATGCTGCTGAGATGTTTGCAAAGCTGACGAAGCAATGTGTCTTGATATGATCCAGATGGAAGTCGACGATTACGTCTTCACTGGGCGAAGACCCTGGAGCAGACGCCAAAGTGACTAGATGGTTCCGCAGCATTCCTGGCTGGAGCGGACGCATCAGTCCGCCAATATAGAGAGCTGCGGTAGCAACATGAAGCGCAGGCTCAACCTCTGCGTCCTTCATCTCCATGTCCGCCGGAGGCGAAGCAGGGCGGACCTGTCCCCGCTCTGCGCCAGCAAAGAGACCCTTAAACCGGGCATCCTGCTTAGGCGGTGCTTCCTTCCTAGGACGCCATTCCTCGGGAGCGGGTGCAGGTGCGCCATGCTCCTCTCTGGCTCCCTCTTGCCGCACCTGCTCTTTAACTAGTTGTTCTTCTGTAGCGAGACCTTCCCGGTCCTCTGGCAACACCACACGCGGTGTCTCATCCTGCGCTTTAGTCTTCTTACTGGCAAGTGCTTCGGGCGTCGCGATTGGGCTTTGGCTGCGGCGCTTCCGTTTAAGCCTGTCCTCAGCCACTTCTTCGGTAGGGAGGGCAGGGGGCAATTCGTTGCCCGCTTCCGGGGCTTTGGCCGATGGTGCATCCTTATCGGTAGGAGCTGCAGGCTCCGTGCCTGTAGGCTCGCGCTGTTTGTATAGAACTTCCTGGGCTACCACGTCACCGGGAGCCTGCTCAACCGGCTGAGCGGGAACCTCATCGGGTTGGGCCTGAGGGGCCGACATCTCTTTTATAGTTTTCTCAGCCTCCCTCCCTGTATCCGTCCGTTCCTCTTTCCGTGATTTCTCTTCTTGTCGCTCTTGCTCAGTCGCGTCAGTCATCGGCTGGTCTACCTCGGCCTCATCCCTTGGTGCTTCCGCCGTCGGCTCCGCAGGTTTAGGTTCATCGCGCTTTTCGACATCGCCATTTTGAGCTAATGATTTCTGTGCTTGTTCCGGCTTCGGCTCTTCCATCTTCTGTTCTTCGGGCTTCAAGTCTTGCGGCGCGTCGGGGGTCGGCTGTTCCGCGGGTTGTTCAGCTTTGGCGGGTTGCTGCTCAGCTGTACCTTGTGCATTGGTGGTTTCCGGTCCAGCGGAAGCTCCCTCTGTCGACACTCCAGCTTGGTTGCCAGCTTCAGTCTCGAGAAGTTTATCGATAAACTGCTGTTTAACTCGCAGGCCGGTCTGTGCAATACCGCGCCGCTTCAGCTCAGCTTTCAGGTCGGTCACCTTCCATTTGGAATAGTCGGTCATATTGACGGATAGCGATCGCGAATCCAAGTAATCATGGGGAAATTCGAGCCGGATTCAATTTACATGCGTGGATTGTTGGCGCGGTCGAGTCAGTGATATCGGCTTGGTGAAGGAGCTCCATGATGCGCTTTAAGAGTGATGTCGTCGCGCTAGACCGTATATGGACTAGTGAGTGAGTTATTCATTCTTTATTCGGTATAGCGTGGCTTACTTATACATGCTGAATAACCGCGTGTGCAATGCCAAATACGGAAGGCGTAGTCCGGGCTTGAGATGTCTCTAGTTCAAGTCTGTCCAGGATGAAGAAGATAGTCGAGAAGAATATGATAGGACTGGACAGCCCATTTATCGCTGAAATTTGGTGACATTCTTTGCGGCCTCCTCAACCTGTTCCGAAGAGAGGAATACAAACATTCATCTACCACCAGCAATTATTATACCCCGGTCGAAGAGAATGTTGGGATTACCCTGTTTATTATTGAGCAAGTTGTACGAAATTGTGCACTGTGATATATCAAGTCATATGAGCAAAATGATAGCAATATCGCGCATCAAGACGACAAGGTGACAAAAGTGGGGTTCTATATATATCACCTGCCCGGAGGTGGATCTTATCTGTTTAGATGCAAGTATCCAAGTCTGTTGATGAGGGGAAGAATACCGACTGGACAATCTGCTACTTCATGACAAAATAAGCGACTTGGCAAGTGGAACGATATTAAACATCAAGATCAGAGAAATGTTCCGATAATAAGAACAGCGTCATCCCCGCAACAGGTTCTAGTATCCAGTTACACTGCTATACTCCTTTCTTTGGACAATGGGCTCTACAGACTCCGTACCTGCCGGCCTCCCGGTCGAAAACCCCACAACTCCTTTCTGGAGAACCGAATTACATCCCCTCGATGACCTGCGAACTACCCCGGATTTGCCCCAACAAAGCGACGTCGTCATAATCGGCGCTGGGTATGCCGGAGTTAGCATCGCATATCATTTATTGAAGCAACAAGACGAGCAAGGTCAACCTTATCCATCGATAACTATCCTGGAAGCGCGACAGATATGCTCAGGTGCCACTGGCCGTAATGGTGGTCACATTCGACCTGATTTGTATGGCCATATCCCGACCTACATTGAACGACATGGGGCCGAGGCCGGTGCAGAGCTGGCCAATTTTGAGCTTTCGCACATTCAAGCCTTGAAGGATGTCATTGTCAAAGAAGAGATCGACTGCGATTTTATTATTACTCGGAACATGAATGTGTATCTCAACGAAACTCATGGGGAAAAGGCGAAACGGAAATACGAGGCGCTGGCATCCCAGGCGCATTCATTTGTCGAGGACATACATTATACACCGCAGAAACATGCTGAAGGAGTAGGTCTTTGATCCCATTGCGATGTTAGAATATGACTGACCTATAGAATAGATTTCTGGCGTCAAAGGTGCCAAGGCTTGCATGTCCTATACCGCAGGCACGTTGTGGCCTTACAAATTCATTCTGGGATTGCTTTCGAAGATCGTGGACTATAGTGCGCTGAATGTGCAGGCGAATACACCAGTTACCTCCGTGTTATCTGAATCCAACTCCAGCCACCTGGTCAATACTCCCCGTGGATCAATTCGTGCTTCCAAAGTCATCTATGCTACAAATGCCTACACACCCAGCTTACTCCCGGAATACTCCTCGAATATCGTTCCTGTTCGTGGAATATGCTGTCACATTGCTGTCCCCGAGGGCAAACATGCCCCTTTCCTACCATACTCTTACATCCTCAACACAGAGAATGGAGACGGATGCAGCTACCTGATCACCCGACCTGACGGGAGCATAATCGTTGGCGGCGCCCAATATACATTCAAAGAAGCGAAGAAGCAGTGGTACGGTGTGGTAGATGACAGTACACTGATTGAGCCTGCAAAGGACTATTACAAGGACTACATGCAGCGCACGTTTCAGGGCTGGGAGGACAGCGGTGCATATGTCAAGGAGATTTGGACTGGAAGTAAGTTCTTTTCTCAAAAGAACTATCTGGCTTCGGTATTTGAAAGAGATAAGTTTACTGACATTCTCTAGTTATGGGTTATTCGCACGATTCAAACCCTCACGTTGGTGAAATCCCAGACAAACCCGGACAGTATATTTGTGCGGGATTCAATGGGCACGGGATGCCAGTAATCTTTTTAACTGCCAAAGGGCTCGCCGAAATTATCCAGACAGGCAAAGGCTTTGAAGAGGCTAACTTACCCCGTATCTTCAAGTCCACGGCGAAGAGACTGCAGGCAGCTCAGCAAGCGCCGGATGGAGGTGATGTTCTGGCTTGAATGTGTGCAGTTATAGATACGAGTTGAGCAACCAACTAATCAATTCTTTGATACGCTCGTTAAGTGAAAGTTTAGATGCACTGTATACCATTCCATACATGAAAATCGCTGTTGCTCATAGCCACCCGATGGTTTCTATAGAAGCGGCAGGCATTCCAACGAACGACATTGGCTTTTATTCTGCAAGGATATGTAATGTAGAGCTAAGCTTAGTAGTCTCATTTAGGCGACGTACTCTGGCGAGCTTGTATGTGTTGTAGCATCACATGGCCTGCAGCCTCGTTCAACTCCAACGTCGTTTTTTCGCTCGTCCCACTTTTCTCTTCGCAAAGGCCAAGGTATCAAGCATTCGTTTCAGACACCCCTCACCATAGGCCTTTTGGATCTTCCCAACGACATTCTACTTTCCATTGCACAGTACTTAGATTATCATTGGAACATCAACGCATTATCTCAAGCCAAACGCCGCCTTTACTTATTACTGAACGACTATGTTCAACAATTTTGTCGGATCATTACAAGTTGACTCACTAGTGAGTGGACTGGAATGGGCAGTGGAACAAGGCTCTGAAAGTCTCACTTCCAAAATGCTGGATGCAGGTGCCGATCCACTGAGACATCTTCCCACCTCGTTCCTCAGGGCCATGACAGGAGCCCTGGAATATGGGCACTATGGGATTGTACAGCTGTTTATGGAGCGCGGATCTGCTATACTTGCATGGGTTACCATTTGTTGACCCTCCCATCCTCTTTTGAGAGTGGCGGCGGATAACGGGCATCTTCCTGTAGTCCAGTTGATCATCGAAAGCGAAGATGGAGAGCTTCTATCACCTGTCCACTAGGGACATATCATTGGCAGCGCCACATAGCGGGGTCCAGTGTGGTTAAGGCACTTGTGGAAAATTTTGGCGCGAGGTTCGATATGCTGAAACTAGATGAGAGAAAGCGTGTTGGGCAGAGGCATTGTGCTTGGCAGCAGGCGCGAACTAAATGGAGATTGTTCAATATCTTGTCCAGCATTCTGTCCAGCTTGGAGTTGATCTGAATATGAAGAATTATGGGCTCGCTACTCCCTTAAGTGCGGCGGCCAGCAAGGGTCATCTTGGCATGCTTCGTTACATGATTGCACATGGGGGCAGTGTGAATTGCATATCCGATGAACACCGGGATCATTTCCATAGGGCTGCTGCAGACGGCCAAAGAGTGGCTGTGAAGCTCATGTTGGAACGTTTGGATCCTGCCTTTGTAGCATCAAGAAATGAAGATGAGCGAGTGTTGCTGTTTGGGAAACGAAAAGATTGCCACTCTACTCCTGAGCAAGTTGGCTCGTTCTAAAGCCCATGACCTTGGAACATATTTACATTGGCCACTACGTAGGGCTATTAGCCTATTCGCAAGGGAAACGAGCACATGGTCAATCTATTGCTGGACCATGGCGCAGATTTTCCTGAATCACCACTCACGTCAGCCATTGGAAATGAATCTATGTCCAGGTTGTTACTCGAGAGAGGGGCGGATCCCAGGACCAAAAAAGACTACTCTCCCTCGGATTGGGGTTTGTTACAAGAGATGATTAGGTATGGATCGGTGACCTTGGTTCAGGAATTATTAGATCGTGCTGTGCCCATTGATAGAGATAATCTCATTTGGGATGTATTAAAAGGAGGGGAGCAGATGGTGGAACTGTTCCTCGCAAACGGAATGCTGGAGCTTCCATCGAACAGGAAGAAAGTCAGGAACGAACGAATCTCTATGCAGCTCGCAAGAAACAACTACGTTTAGCTAAATGCCTGGTGGAGCGACACTTCAGAATTCCTGTACGAAAGGTTCCTGAATTATTTTTCTCACTGGCATCTGTTGCATGTGATCCAGGGCCCAGAGGCGCTATGGCTGACGAGATATTCAACACACTGTTGGGCTGCGGTGTGGATGTCAATTCCAGCGACAGTGATTGGTATGGCACAGATTTGACATGGTCTATTTCGTTTGATGGATCAGAATGCGTGAAGCACATTCTAAAGAAGGGAGCGGATCCACTGTGCGAAAATGGCTTCAATCCTTTCCAACGTGCAGCGCATTCATCATTGGAAATGCTTGAGGCCTTGCTACAGGCAATTGACATTCACGCCGTGTCGCCCCGGGAGCTCCATGAACGGATCATCAGATGGCAACATAAATTAGTTGAGGATCATAGGATGGATACTGTGGAAGTGTTGGAGCGTTTTCTGATTAAGGTCAACGCTAAGTTTGGTAGTGTTTAAATCATGTTTGATGGCGAATTTCTCTGCTATTTAAGTTTCATGGTGATATGCTATCCTAAGCTATCTTGCATACTCTACCGGAATGTATGAACTTGCACTTGCAAGTTAGATATGCCACTAACAGAATGGTTCAAGCTATTGTATTTAGATCAATGTAATCGGAAATCGATCCAGCATTCATGTTCCTAAATTACAATGAGCATCGGACAGTCCCCATACGGAGTACAGTATGATCATGCTTACCCTCCTTTCAGAACAAGTCTCGTCCCAGAACACTTCATAACGTCCACTAATTCCCGGAGAAACCTTGTCAAAGTCGTTAATGGCCATTGTACTGTACTTGCGGTAAATCGCAGCTATCATGGTTGTCATTTCGGCCATGGCGAGACTAAAGCCATCAGTTTCCTGTGCATACTCTAGATAAAGGAAGCTTACTGAATGCCGATACACATTCTTCCTCCACTAGAAAATGCCCAGAATAGATTTTTCATTCCTGCTTGGTCTTGGGACTCGTCAAGCCAGCGATCTGGGTTGAATCTTGACGGCTCCGGGAAGATGTCCGGATTCCGATGTAGAATATACGGTGACATGGAAACGACTGTCCTCGGGGTGATTGTATATCCATCGATTATAGTGCTGATAGGAAGGGACCGGGGTTCTGATCCAGGAAGCGGTGCGAAAAGTCGAAGTGTTTCTTTAATGACTGCATTTACATACGGAAGCTTGTCGCTTGCCTCGACTCGTGGGATACCATCTGCATTGATACCATCTTCTGAAATTGCGCAAACCTCCTCGATAACCTTCTTTTGAAAGTGCCGATGCTCAGGCCGCGAAAGGGACCAGACCACAAACATCAAAGTATCGCTAGTGGTCTCGATGCCAGCCATGAGATGGTCCGCGCATTCTGATGTAATGTCCGAATCATCCATTCCGCCCTCTTTTCTGGAACGATGGTGCTGCCACAGCCGTGCGATTAGGGTTGATGATCCTTCCTTATTCTTTTCATCGTTTGTCGCAGCAGAAAAGGACTGGCAAGCTTTCAGCGCATGACGCCGGATACCCATGTACGTAGTAGGTGCTTGCATCGGATGAAACTGCCGCGCAAGGCAGCCCAGGGCCCCATCCCTAGTATAAAGCCATTCTGTGAAGCGAAGAAAATGCACGCTAAACCATGTCAGCTTGCGACGATCTGGATTAGCCATCGCCCTTATTAGAGCACGGTCCGCCTTCACGCCCTGTAGACATGCTGTTTTCCCGAATCGTCCGTAAAGGAATTCGGTTATAGCATCGAGGGAAAAGTAATGCAGACTGTTGAAGATATTGCTCGCCGGCCCCTCCCGCTCAATAAGCTCCAGATACATCCGGACCTTCTTCTCAATCAATGCTGCGGTATCGCCCTTCAGCATCCCCGACTTGGCATACGCATGCGCTAAGATCCTCTTGCGGTCCCCATGCGCTTTACCAGATATGAACGAGAACAAATTCGGACGCCCGGCTACATCGAACATCCTGTAGAATCCCGTTCGCTCGAATCCACTACCAGCGCCATAGATTACTCGCAGAGCGGACGTGCTGTTGAAGGATACCTCGTCGGGGCCCACGCGGACGACGGAGCCATATTTGTTATGGAGTTTGTGGAGGGTGCGCGAGCGATCGCCTTTGTAGTCCTCGTATGCGAGCCGCCACCTTGTCAATGCGTATAACAGAGGTCCTGGGATTCGCGCGAGAGGACTGAAGAACAGTTGACAGCAGTAGTGCCAGAGAAAGAAAGCTGCGATTATGGCTATGGAGCTAGCAACAATCAAGGACATTTTTGATATGTTCCAGTGCAAATGTCGTATCATGAAGGATAGCTCGGCTTTTAAACCCGATATAGAACGGATCCTTTGATATCAAGCTGTCAAAGCGCAAAAGGAAGCGGTTAACGGAACCGGGTTCCGCATTGATATGCAGCTGATAATACCCCGAGTGGTGCAGTACAGATACGACAACCGCCAGCAAGACAGACGCCGATGACAATGCGGCATGAATGATTGGATACAGATTGGGGTCTCTCACTAAATATTTGCATACCCCACAGTTATTTCGTGCCAATAATGCAACAACTCGTCTCTGCATCGTACTCCGGAGTGCACTCAAAGCCAAGCATCGTGACTTTGCCGATGGTCGTGATAGTCGCCGAAGTGTTAGCCAGTCATTATCGACTAATATTCTTGCGAATGCCTAGTTGACTTGACTTATATAGCGATCTGTAGTACATTTACTCTCAATTATCGATGTTGTTCGGATGATGACAATTAGCCAGGTGCCTGGCGGTCACAACTGTCTGATATGGAGTCCTTCTCCAACACTGAGATCAGAGTAATTTACGGTCAACATGCTGACAGATGGCCTTCCTCCAGAGCATATCGTCAGTCAACTGAATAGACTTAGAACAAGTGCCCAATGTGTATTCGCTACATTGAGGGCAAACGATGATGACGGTAACCAATGGATTGTCGTCCACAATCTAACACTCACAGCAATTGACAGGCTCTACAATGATAATAACATCTTGGGTATCGCTTTCCGCTTCCAATTGGAGGGAACCACTGGCCTCATCAGAATAATCCCGTCCAACTCCCATAGGGCGATCTACACTGGCCTCTGCGTGACAATTGACAGCAATTTAAAGGGCATGGGCGTATCGAAATATGACAAAGCTTGGCTGGAGAACAGTACAACCAGGTCTACTGACCGTACACAGTTCACACAGGGAGATCGGGTTTTTTTTACCCGACTCAACGTTGGACGGAAAGAGGACGGCGAATCAGCTGGCCTAGCTTAGCTGTCATGATTGGGGTAACAGAATCCAAGACAAAGCTTGAAGAAGATGCAAAATGGTGGTTTATCAATTAAGGAGGTGGAGTACGGATCGTTGTAATCATCCTGGTCAGGAGAGACAAGATAATATTTTTTTTTTTAAAAAAAAAAAAATGGGAACATTTGCCCAAGTTTCCCGCACATATCGCCAAAGACAAGCGCTACTACTGTGCCCAAGAAGTCGTCATCACATCCATTGGAGTGGTGGAAGCTCCAATAACCTTCCAATTCAAAGGTCTTCTTGATAGGGACCACCAAAGAGACTGACATTGTCTTAGTCGATGAAGATTTCCAGTTCATGATGCGCGCTACTTTTGATCCTGGGATAGATGATGTGCTTCCAGGGTAATCGAATTGGTTTGGTTTGTCTCATTGCTGCATTGCCTTTGCCTGTTTGATCCGAGCGAGAAGTCGGAGCAAGCTTACGATTTCCACTAGTGACTAGTATCGTATAGGTTCGAATTGAACACGATGCTCTCTTCACATTCGAATCCACCCCGGTACTGTTAGCTCGTGTCGGTCCCAGCCGCCTATTAAACCAAGCTCCGGTTACCAGAAAAATGACATGAGTATCTCAAGGGGTGAGCATGGGTTGTAGCCGGCCAAACAAAAGCATTACCACATTTTGCCGGATTGCCATAGTTCCACTATATCCCGTGATTCTACATTTATGTGAAGCAAGACGGACAAGAGAAAAGCGGGTCCTGTTAAAATCTGATAACTCACATACAGCTCTTTTATCTGATCGGAACCTACGGGGTAATATGTTGGATAGCGGGTACCTTGGTTCGTTAATGGCATACCACTGTTGCTTGGGAGTGGACCTGTCGATCCTAACAGCCAGCACCTTAGTTATTATCCAATTTATCGGTTTCTTTTCTCGATGGTGTGAGATTGACTGTTTCTCCCCGAAAGCCGGAGTAGACAATTGTCGGAGGTTTCCTTGTAGGGCTAGGGTTGTGGTTCCACTCTCAACAAAGATAGACAAGTATACGAACCCTTCAGATTCCACGAGGCTGTCGGGTAAATTACGGTTAGTTAGCAATTACTAGAAAGAGCATAGAATCAAACTTCCCAGGTACGTTCATCCATTGTCAGGAGTCCATCGGAGGTTCGTCGGGGAATTGCCATCGGAGATTCCGCGGTTTTCCCGATATATCGCAAGTGTTTTGTCTACTTATTCTCCTGTTTCTAGGCATATCTGAGAGCGTGACGCTTCAAGGTATTGCTCTTTATTTTCTTTCATTATTGCCACAATGAAGCGCACAACCGCAGCTGAGATTCTTGCTGTGAGCTGGGCAGGTGTTGCTGCCGCTCTCGACTACAACGCGCCGCCAGGTAACCTGTCCAACCTTCCTAATTCGACGCTTTTCGAAACATGGAGGCCCAAAATTCACGTCCTTCCACCAGCTGGTCAAGTTGGCGACCCATGCGCACATTATAGTGACCCTGAGACTGGTCTGTTCCACGTTAGCTACTTGCACAACAGCAGCGGAATTGCTACTGTTCGGACAGATGACCTTGTGCACTACTATGATGTGAACAAGAATGGCAACTACACCATCACTCCTGGTGGTGCAAATGACCCTGTCTCTGTATTTGATGGCTCTGTTATTCCCAGTGGCATCAATGGCAAGCCAACACTGATCTACACCTCGGTTTCGTCGCTTCCGATTCATTGGACCCTTCCCTATACTCGGGGAAGCGAGTCTCAGTCCCTGGCTGTTACTTCTGATGGTGGAAACTTCACGAAGCTCGACATCCCGCCTGTGATACCTGAGCCTCCCGCGGGCTTGGATGTTACTGCTTTCCGTGACCCATATGTCTTCCAGAACGGCGAGCTGGACCGAGCCCTTAACAGCGCCAAGGGCACTTGGTATGTCACTGTCTCTGGCGGTGTTCATGATGTCGGTCCTGGTATCTTTCTTTACCGCAGCAAGAGCTCCAACTTTGAGCAGTGGGAGTACATCGGGGAATGGTTCAATGCGCCTTCCAACTCGACTTGGGGTAACGGCGACTGGGCCAAGGTCTATGGCTTTAACTGGGAAACCGCCAACGTGTTTGGTCTTGATAGACAGGGATACAACTATAATGGCGAGTCCTTTATGACTTTTGGTGTGGAAGGCTCTTACATTCCTATCCAGAAGGCCGTGTCCTCTTTGCACGCTCAGCTGTGGGCAGCTGGCAATGTCTCGACCGTTAATGGCAATGTGACTTTTAACCCTACCATGGTTGGTGTTCTTGACTGGGGCTTGTCTGCATATGCTGCGGCTGGAAAGGTCCTCCCCAGCACATCTAAAGCATCGTCGAGCAGCGGTGCGCCAGACCGTTTCATCTCTTATGTCTGGCTAACTGGAGACTTGTTTGAAGCAGTGAAGGACTTCCCCAAGGCACAGCAAGGATGGCAAAGTACCCTTCTTCTGCCGCGTGAGCTGAATGTGCACACCATTCCCAATGTGGTGAACAATGATCTCGTCCACGAGACTGCCTCCTGGCGCGTGACCAGCAAGTCCTCCGCTGGCAGCTGCGTCGAGCTCGAAACTCTCGGCGTGAACATCGCGCGGGAGACCTACAACGCCATGACTGCTGCTCCATCCTTCTCGGAACCGAACCGTAAGCTCTCAAAGGCCGGCGTTGTCCCCTTCAACCGCTCTCCCAACAGCAAGTTCTTCGTTCTCAACGCCCAGATCTCTTTCCCGAAGTCTGCGCGTGGCTCTGGCCTCAAGTCTGGCTTCCAAATTCTCTCATCCGAACTCGAGTCGACTACTATCTACTACCAGTTTTCAAATGAGTCTATTGTTATCGACCGCTACAACACCAGCGCCGCCTCGCAAACCACTCCTGGAATCACCACGGATCCTGAGTCTGGGCGTTTGCGTCTGTTCGACATCAACGACAGCTGTAGAGGTAACGGTAAAGGCAAGAGCGAGCACATGGAAACCTTGGACCTTACCATCGTGGTCGACAACTCTGTTCTCGAGGTCTACGCCAACTCGCGCTTCGCGCTGTCTACTTGGGCTCGGTAAGCTTCCTTCTGCATATCTTCATATGATACAAGCTAACTATCGCAGTTCCTGGTACGCCAACTCCACTGAGATCCGCTTCTTCAACGACGGCGAGGGCGAGGCCTCGTTTAGCAATATCCAAGTTTCGGACAGCTTGTACGATGCTTATCCCGAGAGGTCGCGGTAGACAGTTTTTGAGCATTGTTTCTGTGGTGTATTTGATACCTGTATTATTTGCATGAGTGTATTCTTATTTTGCATTACTGCCAGGTTCGGTTCTTCTCGGTCCTGGTTGAGCATTGGTGAGGGAGGAGGGATGTGTTACATATCCAGCGGAAGCGAGGTAACTAGATATTATTATAATAATTTCATTTTGAAACTTGCGTAGTCTCCATTCGGGCGCTGCGCTCTGCATTCAGAAAGTGCACGAGAGGCAACTCTCATATAGGACCACCAGGACTGCCACCAAAACTATAACCAGCCGGCGCATTCACCTCTTTATATACTCCATACTCTAGATTATTACATCAATATTATAGAGCATTCAATTAATTGTCCCCTTCCCTGACATTTCATCTTTCTTCATCTCCCTTCCCTATATTCTTAATCTTGAAACTCTTCCTATTCATTATCCACTATTTCTGAGTCATCATTGGAAGACACGAGAGCCTTGGAAGCCAGGAGGACAGCCTCGAAAACCCGGAATCGACGCTCAGTGTCACGAGCTCGGAATAGTAGATAATAGCGAACTGAATTCCTATCTAGACTATTGTAGCCATCAACGAGAATATCGAATCTGGGAAAGAAAAGGAAAGAGGAAATCACCCCGTCGACAGAGAGAGCTTTATACAGTATGTGTGCTTGGAAAAGGGGTTAAGCCTGCGTTTTTGCAGTTGACTATCTGATAGCGTTTGCACGCTTAATCTGCAAGGCTAGGGCTTTCCTTGTCCGTTTGCATGGTGGCGTCGTTAGCTCCATTGATGCCGTTTGCTGGTCTTCGTGTTGATACAGCGTCAAGCTGTCACACTCAGAAGGGCGGAAAATCCAGAAAGCCTTGAAAACCCAAAACCTGGAAAATCCCAACCAACCGTCAAAAGCGGAAGGCGGAAGGCCAAAGACCGTCTAGCCCGTCGATACCAACTAGATGCAGAGGCCGCAGATGCCGCAGACGCCCCGAATACCCCTCAGAAGGGCTCTCCGAAGGCCGAAGACCCCCTCTGAACGCTCCCCTGAACGTCCCAAAGGCGCCAGAAAAAGCCTCTCACAAAAGGGCCTGACCATGACTCTAGCATTGTGTTTGAAACGGAGGTAGTTTATATTCAGAGCGTACCTCAGCTCATGTTTTAAGCGGATCTTTGTTTCGAATTTCTATACGCGAGACGACAAGCAGCAGCGACTATCTGTGTCTCATTAACATAATATTTTGTATTTAGGTTCAATTGGTATACTCCTTATCTCCTCTGCGACGGCTTAGGGCTGGAGTAGGGCTTGTTGGTGAGTCACGATGGATTGAAAGTTCAGGCGTTTTGATCTGGCTTACTCCATTGCGTTCTCATCAAGAATATCACCGACTGTAGTAATCACTGTGCCTTGAATTTTGTTTGATGTACAAATTGGGAATTACTTCTAATATCTTAGGTTGTACTTTATTTTGCAAGAGGAATAGCAGTTTTCTTTTTTTTTTTTTTTTTTGAAGATGTCTGATCTTATTCCTTGGAGACAAGTTTAATGTATGCTAACAAAAAATACTGAGTAACCGAAGCTGTATAGCTTTATTCACTCACTATCTGTACCAATAATCCGGATCCATCAAAGCAGGGCTGAGTTCGGATTTGGAAGACCCTTAGGCGTCCGACAGACAGGCGCCAGTCCAAGAGTTGAATCATTTGTCTTTTTTTATCAACAACCATAGCACTTTCAATTAAATCACATGTAAAGTTGTCAACCTGGA
Source organism: Aspergillus intermedius (assembly GCA_039880815.1). Taxonomy (NCBI): domain Eukaryota; kingdom Fungi; phylum Ascomycota; class Eurotiomycetes; order Eurotiales; family Aspergillaceae; genus Aspergillus; species Aspergillus intermedius. The sequence continues at coordinate 34,822 of JBDODA010000006.1, read as the reverse complement.
CTCTTAATATAACGGGCTTTGTATGAAACATCAACGGTAAAGATATCCAGATTGAAGGTCAGCTCACAGAGGTCACCGTCAGCGAATTTGCACAGCGGCATGTCTTGACCCTCGCCCGCTACCTTGATACAAATGAGCTGATAATGCTCAAATTTCATTACGAGTAGGTCATATTCCAGTCAAAATCCAGAGACACTGCTAAAATAAAGCCAGTCTCAAACCAAGACCTAAGATTGAAGACCCTGACGACAGAGAAATTCCATATAATGACTTTATTTTGTAGTGTGATCTAGTCAAACGCGTCAACGGCCTTGGTCATGCGCTCAATTAAATCACTCATCTCACCAAGAAGCCAGATCCAGGCTTCCCATATCAGAAGGGGTGGGTCGACTATTTGGTCATGAGCCGTGTTCCAGGAGAGCCAGTGGGCGATGTCTACATGGGTCTTTCTCATCATCAGCTTAAAAGTATACAAAAGCAGCTGGCTTATATCCTTGAGTATCGCATATCAAAACTGGACCGAGATGACCGGTTAATGCAGGAACCAGGCACATGCGGCAGGACGGGTAGACCTTGTATAAGCAGCATCCCGACTTTCCGCGGTATGACATTGAGAATGACAAGCTGTATGTATATTCTCTTGTTGTATTTTATTATATTTTTATTCTGACAAGCTCAGTTATCTGGTCGGCTTTACGTTCTTCAATGTTATAGACCCTGACGAGGACCATAACATTACAGATGATACCTATGTTCTTTCCTTCGACATTTGGCCAGGTGATCTGTGCGGAACTACTGGGTTGTCAATGGAAAATGCCGAATATTCTATTGAGATGTGGTGAGGCCCGCCGATCTGGACATATACCGCTGGGAGCTGTCAGTTATTGAAGGGGAATTGGACGTGGGACATGTACCTTTTCATTCTATTTCTGGCTGTGGCTCTGGTTTTCTTTTCCTCAATGAACACTGTAGTGGGTCTACTACCGAGGAGATTCTTGGTCATCGTGACATATCTCAATAACGGTTTGAATTGACTGTGAACTCAACAATAAAAGACGCTGTGTAAGTACGTACTGTTAACACATGAATTGCCTTGAAATAATTTTCTATTAGTTTCTCATAGATCAGTATAGACAGTGTGTATGTGACTTATTAGCCTATATCAACCACTTCACTTTTGAAAGACGACAATCAAATCAGCATGCACAATGGCCGAATACAACCACATTTCTCTTCTGTCATACCTGCGAAAGACCTTGCCTGCAATTCCCAGCTATCTTCAACCTCATGAGCACAGCAGCTTAGACCCTACGGACCCGACTATATCCAAAGTACCACCGTCTGGCACGATTTCAACCTGGACCCCATTCTTCAGCGATACCACTATGTCCTTACACAAGAAAGCATCCGTGCGGATCCTATGACAATGTCTCCGCCGCCTCCAATCGCCTGCGGGGATTCTCTAACAGGGAAGCTCTGGGAGAATGTCTTTCCAGGGATATGACGGTCTCTGCGAGCTGGATTCAGTCATTGGCTGAAGCGGACCCAAGGTCAATGGATGGCATCCCACCAGTCATATTTGATGATGGAGGAGTCACCCGGGATATTGACTGTTATCAATCATCCATGGCCTACTACGAGGCGGCACTCATCTTTAGCACTGGTCCAAAACGTGCCCCGGGAGATGTTTAGGTTCTCTGGGAGCGGAATATAGGGCTCGCTACTCATCCAAACTGCGATATGCGGGATAGATTCCGTCAAGGGCATAGTAATGTCAACTGGTACATGAAGCGGCATTGTTCAAGATACAGCTGTATTCTTACCAATTGCGAACTGATGATGCTTCGGCGAAAAGATGATTATGGAAATCTAGAGATTTGAATCAATCCCTTTCACTGCTGGTGGTGCAGAGGAGAATCTCGAGGTGACTGTTCTATTAGCGCCGATGGTTGCAGCTCAGTAACACGCTAATTGTTGGCATATGTGTTGGAACCGGTTTGTCTATTTCGGTGGTCGCCGAAATTCTATTTGAACTACTATGCTGCAGTAAACCGAGTCCTTCGAGTATGTGCATTATCCATTGCCTACGCTACTGCACCTATCTAATGGCAATGTTTGCCAAAGGCCAACGGAGTTTGTTCGACTGCCGTCACTCTACTTGATGATTTTGGTACATAAAGCAAACGACAGGTTGACAATATCCGAAAGATATCCATTCGCTCCGTTTCACTATTAGCGAGTCACAAGTTCGACCGCTCTTATCAGGCCCAATAGGACGTTGTATCTAGCCTAATTTGTCATGAGCTCGATCAGCTTCCATTTAACAGACCTACTAATATGGGCAGTCGTGTTCTCAATCCAACCAGTACTGCAGGAGTACGACAGTGTGGTTACACCAACCATACATAATACATGCCTTTCAGCTCTTAGCCTCAAGTACTACCGCCTTTATCGCAACTCCAAAACCGAGGGGTTAGTAATAACATGTGCCTGTTCTGTGATAATTGCAGAGCCGGCAATGTCGGACCCATGAGGGAGCTGCTGAATGATTGGACACTCGAAGCGTTTCACTGCAGTATGACCAAGTATGCGCTTACGGCCATCATTACCATGCGCCTGTGCTTGCAGCAGCTGGAGCCCGCTTGTGGTGCATATAGACCCGCCTTGCCGGTTCTTTCGCGCTCGCGGCGCTCATTCTCACCGAGAATCAAGAGTTTTGTCTACTCAGCACTATCAAGCTATATCAAGATTGCTACCTCCACCATGATAAACGTATTTATCTTGCTAGCAGCTTTCTACTCTGTCTATTTCTTTTGGGGCGCAATTTGGAATCTTTACTATCACCCGCTACATGAGATCCCGGGACCCAAGCTGTGGATTGCGTTTCCTATCTTTCGCCACATCTCCCTCGTCAGAGGGCAACTCGAAGCTGATATTAAGACCTTTCATGGCAAATACGGCAAGGTCGTACGTTTCTCAACAGAAGAGGTCTCCTTCATCACCGCCCAGGCCTGGCGTGAAATCTACAATGACTTCCCCAAAGCAGAACTATCGACCAATGTTCCATTAGGCATTAACAATGCCAATGATAAGAACCATCGTCGCTACCGTAAAGCATTGGCGCATTCCTTCTCCACCAAGGCTCTGACAACCCAGGAGCCCGTTCTGATCGAGTATACGGAAAAGTTGATAAACAGACTGAAAGGTTTCGCCGAGTCGCAAAGGCCCGCAGATATGGTCAAGTGGTATAACTCAACAACGTTCGACCTAATCGGCGATCTCGCGTTCGGAGTGTCATTTGGGAACTTGGACACAGATGGGTACCACTTCTGGGTGTCTAACGTCTTCCAGGCGGTTCGGGGTATAGTCATGGGTACCATAAAGGATGCCTATCCGGTGCTGTTCAAGTTGTTCAGCTTCGCCTTTGGTCTCAACCGGTTTTCGGAGGCGCGAGCGAGGCAATTAGAATACAGCAGCTCCACCATGCAGAAACGCCTGGCACGCGAAAAACCTCGCGACTTGGTCGACTTTATGGACGGTTTTCTGCAATCGAAGGATAATATAACTGTAGAGGAGATGGAGGCCAACGCCAATCTATTGATCATTGCTGGAAGCGATACAACGGCAACCTTGCTCTCTGGTACGACCTACTACCTGCTCAGGACGCCGCGTGCATTGGAAAAAGCGACGCAAGAGGTCCGCTCTGCTTTTAAGTCGGAATCCGAGATCAACTTTCTGAATACCACTGCGCGGCTGCCGTACATGGTTGCCTGTCTAAACGAGGGTATGCGAATGTATCCTCCTGTTCCGTCGGTTTTGCAGCGTGTAGCCATTTCTTCCAAGCCTGTTGAGATATCAGGATACTATATATCCCAGGGAGTAAGTCAATGCCATCCTTCTCGAATACAAACTGCCCTAACTTAGTTCTGCATAGACAAAAGTAGGCGTCCACCAATTTGCCGCCAATACATCCCCCATAAACTTCTACGACCCAGACAATTTTATCCCCGAGCGCTGGCTCCCAGAGACCAAAAAGGACACATCCTCCCCGTTCTACAATGACAATCGCGACGTGTGCCAGGTATTCTCATACGGCCCGAGAGACTGCATTGGCAAGAACCTCGCCTATGCCGAGATGCGTGTTATTTTGGCACGCATGCTTTGGAACTTTGATATGGAGCTTTGCGAGGAGAGTAAGAATTGGAATAAGCAGCGCACCTTTACTTTGTGGGAGAAGTCGCCGTTGATGGTTCGGTTGAGGCTTAGGGAGGGTATTGACAAGCCTTGAGTTGGTAGTAGTAGGGCTAGATTCACTATCATAGTTCGAGTCCTTGTGGTCTATCCACTGAGAATTTACTATCTTTGCTTAAATTCTTTTTACAGCTAATAACAATGTGTTAGGCGGTATCTAGAAGAAGAATAGTGTCAATCTTAACAATAATTATTTGATAGCTTTTGGCCAAATACAATACCAGTCCTTCGATTCCGACAAATATTCCGGAAGTACACAGAATAACTACGTATATACTCTAAAGAAATCAACTGAGGTTGAAAACGATTTTGAAGCACGGGGAAGAGATACCACGCTTCCGTGACCAGGTCCAAGATCTTACTGCCATGATCGGCAACCTCAACAGAAAAGCTGCAGCAAATCAAGACTTATTTGAAGCTGTACTCGAAGAGACTCGTCGAACCAGGGAGTGTCTTGCATCAGCTTAAAAAAGAGATAGCTGAATAAGGCTGATTCCACAAACCTAATGATTATCAGGAAAGGAACAGAGAACGTACATGGAGGTAATTGCATTATAGATGCGGACATTTGGGCTCCTAAGGGGAAGCGAAAAGACCGAACTTTATACTCTTTTCTGCCATGTCACTTGGTTCCTCACGGACTTTCCCCAAACCCGTATATAGATCCATATCCTCAACCAGACAATCAAGACGCACCAAACAACACTAAAATACTAAAAATGCACAACCAACCCAACAGCACCAACAAAACTAATCCCCATAACCCTCCAAGCAATCCTCAAACTGTCTCTTATTCGCAAGCGTATTACCCCTTGACGTAGCCAAATGGCTCACCCCATTATCAACATGGAACGTAAACGGCCACGCCAGCGCAAAACTTCACCCCCGTCTTCATGGCAACCGGTAATCCAGCGACCCCAGCTGCAACTGTGGTGGTTGATAGATCGTATCCGAGATACGGCGCGAAGAGGTACGACGTCGCGAATACGTATAGGCCGCTGGATAGGAGAATGCCGGTGTTTCGCTCTAGGGCTGAGGAGACGGAGTGGACTTGCCATTTGTAGATTAAGAGGTGGGGAGATACGGGGGGGCGGAAGCGTTGTTGGGCGAGGATGGATTGGGTTTGTTGGGGTTTGAGGGGAGTTATTCGGGGTTTTTGGCTGGTTTAGGTGTCTCTAGCTGGGACTGGGTATTGGAATTGCTGTGGTTGTAATCGGGGTCTCGCGAGGGCAATGACTAGGGCTGGTTCTAGGTCAGTTAGCATGTAAGATTGCAAAGTAAGGTGTATACAGACGCGATATCTTCAAAGTAGGCATGTTTCTTCCTACGAGCGCCATTTTGTATCTCTCTTATGATAACTGGAAGGTGAGAAGTATCCGAGAATTTGAGAAGTGGAAGGAAGTAAATATACCTCGTATTCTCGGGCACTCGCCATTTACCAATTTCCAAGCGGTGCAGCGTATGCATGAATAGAATGCGCTAATTGGGTGGTTTATTTGGCTGGATTTCAATCCCTGCAAAAGGAGTTTTTTTACCTTGCAGCCAGAGAGCATAAAGGCTATATGCCAAAGATATAGACTGGTCCATCGAGTTTTGTCCTATCAGAGAGCTTCTCTGAGACTGATAATTTCAATAGCATGAGATTCTCAAAGAAGCAACGTAAGCACATTTCTGCATGGGGATTCTGCCAGTCATTACACAACCTCCGAGATGAAACCCTTCGCAACTGCTCCTCTTGGACAGGGGCAGCCAACCTCAATCGCAAGCCATCGGATGTCTGCTTTATTGCTTCCTAGGCGAAGGATCGATGACACCAGATGCTCGCTAAAGTGTAATTCCAAAGTACTTGTGGGCAAAAGAGATAAGACGGTCGGTGGGGATGGAAATATTCTTGCCAGTGACATGGTCCGGTATGACATCAAAGAGCAACTCAGTAGCGACTTCGAGAGTGACAAAAGAAGAAATTGCAGATATGGAGCCATAGGCGAGATGAGATAGATCAAATTCTTGGAGTTTTGCGGGTGTGCCGTCCTCGTCCATCTCCCAATGCTCAAGGTGGAGGCTTTGGTTATTGGCATGTATATGGATGAGAACGACGACTCTGACCTTGTCATGTTTTGGTCAGCCAAAAGTGCGAATCGTTGTGCTGAGCCAAACTGTCTGAGTTACCGACTTCAATAACTAGGGTTGGAGAGGTCAACTACCTTTGCAACTCGAGTCGATGGTGAACAAGTTGAAGCGCATAGTTCCAATCCGTTGGGCATTCTCCATAAACTCCACCGAGAACTCAATTTTGCAATATCGTGTTCCGTGTCGACAAATTTCAGAATCAATTTGCCAAGCGAAGGATTGTAAAACACACGCAAGAGTGGTAGCTTCCACCTGTTGTCATCGATCTAGGCTAGAGCCTAGGGTTCCCTCTTGACTCCAAGGACCGATGTATTACGAGCCTCTCTCTTTGAATTTTTTTTTGAAACTCGTGTCAACGAAGCCTTTGGATCTGGGATAATCGACGGACTGGTGACAGTTACAATGTTCAATGTTGTAATCTTCAATGATGTCCGCTGTTAAAGTCATCATCATTTCGAATTTTGACGCTTTATAGCTGGATTGAAAAGGCTGAAATTCCGCCGGGGGATAATTAATGCTTTCACGATATTCAGACTTTAATCCAGAAAGATATGGTTCCTCAGGCAATATGGCAGATGAGGTGTGACTTGACTTACTCTATTCACAGATGACAATAACTCTCCATTAAACCGCAAAGTGTGAATGATGTCCCATAGAGCTGCTTCAATCTCTCATCAGTTCGATCCGAATAGAGTGGTGTTTGTTGAGGCAGTAGCCATTCACTCTGGCGTGGATGGTCGCCGTAGCTGGTCGAGTTGAGCCCTAAATATGATGGATTACACTACTGATGTGTTTATTGTACACTAATGTTTCAGGTTATCAAACTGAACTGAAATGCCTGAGTGGGTGGTGACTTTCTTTGTTACTGTATGTACCATTATCTATATCTATTCGTGTTGCGAAATCAAGGTCCGTACAAGCTAGGCCTTCCCATCACAGAAAGAAACAACAGCCCACTTCCCAGTCCAAGCCCATTCCCGCTTCTTATCACCCCCCCCTCCAGGTGTCTGACGGAGCTCCTCATCGACACCAGCAGGAAGACCAACGACAACGTCCGCCTTGCAAGTCCGGAAAGCAAGAACACGCAGACCAGACTTGGGGCCCAAAGGACCGATGGCGGTTGTGAAAGGAGTCGTAGGGTCCCAGGCGGCATCGTTGGTCAACTTGCGGTAGTTAAGGTCGCCCTTGAGCAGCACCAGCTCGCTGTTCTTGAGATCTTCGAACAATTCGGGTGCAGTGTGGGGCATGCGCCAGTAGGAACCGGCGCCGGTCCAGAAGGGGTCGGGACGGATGACCAGCTTGCCGTCCTGGTGGAGCCGACTCCATTGGTTGTAGAGGAATTTCACTTCGTCTAGTTCCTTCTCCGAGAGAGGCTGGTGCTCTCTGCCAGTCTCATCGGGGGCTGTGTAGAAGTTCTGCGCGTCATTCAGGGCGTTCAGGAGGTCTGGGAAATCCGGGGGAGTAACGTCCGACACAAACCACGGGATCGACTTAGGGTGCAGCACAACTTTAGTCGCGATGCCTGCAGAAAGCAAGTAACCGGCAAGAATGAGGTCAACAAAGAGCTCGAACCCAGAGTTATCAAGCACAATATCCACCCGACGCTCCTGATCCTTCTTCTCCTTCTGCGCCTTCTGCAGAACATCAAACGCAGCATCCATATCATTAACGAGGATGTTCTTCTCCGCCGCCTTCCGCGCCTGCGAGCCCTGCAACTTCTGCAAATCCTCGTAGGTAAGCGTAGTCAACAACGACAGATCCGTCGCATTGCCCCACAGGCAAATTTCGCACATCTCCGAGAAGAGCACTCGCCTTGCTTGCTCGATCTGCTCTGTCGTTCTTCCGTCCTTGCCTTCGCCCTTCTCAGCTTCGAGTGCGAGCTCCTTGTATCTGGCTGCTAGTTCCAGCACGGCGGGTCGAGACGACTTGAATGTAGACATCTTCTGTCGGGCGAAAACATCGTATCCTTGCCAGTGCTTGGACTGCGCAAAGTATGTGCTTAAACGTCTGTCTGTTTCCCGTCAGCTTGCCTCTTGTCCAATTCGATGCGTTCAAACATACACATGTAACACTCCATATACAGCCACGGCCCATTACACCACGACAAGTTCCCCCTCTGCTCCAACTCCTTATTATACTCAGCGGCCGTTGGCTCCTGGCCGTCATCCGGGATTGGTCTGCGCATACCCCAGTTAATAACCACTCATTCGTCTTATTCCAAATAGTCGTTCACTCACGTCAATTGCCTATCATGCTGCAATTCATATTTCAACTTGGCCAAGTTCTCAATAATAGCCTTGCCCTCTTTCCGCTTCTCCTCGTCGGTCACGTCGCCGACGGTTCGGTGGAGGTCGTCGATGGCGCCGGTCTAGGAAAAATAACAGTAATTAGCACGATAACCCCAATTGGGAGGATGGATGCTTACCAGGATAACAGGCCATCGCTCATGAGCAGATACGTAACCGAAGCTGGAACTGTCGGAGGTGTGGAATTGCGCTGATAGCGGGGTTAGTTTGACAGCTAGTATGACGATTAGAGACAGTAGAGATGCTCACGGGTCTTGGGATCAAACTCCATTTTAGGTATCTCTCGGGTTACAATGGTTCTCGTATGAATGAGACCAGTCAGCACTGTGAGACAGAGAATGCAAAATGAAAGAGAGAAGAGTTGGGAGAGATTTGTCGAGGTCCAGACGGTTTCTTGTCCTCCGCGGGGTCCTGAAATTAAATAATCACACAGCATTGAAACGGCAATTGAAGATTGATATCAACATGTTTAGCCCTCAATAAGGTATTCACTGATTCGGATCTATAGAAGCAAATGCAAATGTCTTATCTGCACTATACAATCGTTGTGTCCTACACCCATTGGGCCGTCAACACTCGAACATAGTCTGGGTGTCGTCTAGAACGCTTATTGTTTATCCTCTTGTAAACTTACACCAGACCTAATTACTTCAATAATGGGCCTATGGCGCAACGGTAGCGCGTGTGACTCCAGATCACAAGGTTATCCGTTCGAATCGGGTTGGGCTCACGACCTCTTTTTTTTTATTGTCTCCTAAAGCATTTTTTTTTTTTGATACTAAACACTATGAGCAAAATTTATGCAATGCAAGAATTGTATTCCAAGATAACAGAAACATCACTCATCATCTCGTCGCTACGTCAAGAACATATGAATGAAGTATCAAAAGAGCTAGAGAAGACTGAAACTTCCCTTAAATCCAGAAACGCCAACCCGCTACTCTCGTGCCAATGCTAAATCATCACATCACATCATAGATAGAAGCGAGTTCTGGGCATATGCCTGTAAATCGTCAGTATGTTGATGCTGTATAGGCGGGAAGGGAAAAGACTTACCATCGGTTTGATAGGAGGGTGAGGCACAGCCTCAAACACCTGGTAATTGAGTTGGAGTTCCGGTCCCAGGTTGATATAGGCGCCCTTGTTCTCTGTCGTATCGCAGTACTTTGGTGCGGAGAAGACGGTGATACAGCGTCCATCGTGCTCGACCTCATAACCCTCCATGCGGACCTCGTGCGAACGAATGATAGCCTCGAGACCGTTCTTCTCACAGAACTTCTTGGTAATATCGGGACCGAACTGGAGGCCAACGCCTCTCTTGCTGGGCCCACGGCCAGGCGCCGTTTGTGGGTCTGTCCAGAGCATCTCCATCATCAGACCCTGCTGGCCGGGCTGGCGCTGATTGTGTCGGTTCAGTTTCCGGATATCATCCAGGGATGTGTTGTCGTCCGAGAAAAGGCCGCCGTGCAGAACCAAGTATTTGTTGCCAATCAAGGTAGCCAAGGGCAGAGCGGAGAACGACTCGGAGAAGACCTTGAATACCCGCTCGTTGTACTTGGCCTTGCACTCGCCTTCAAAACCATAAACCTTGTTCATATCGTCCGTCTCGTGGTTTCCACGGTTGAGGAAGATCCCGTTGGGACGAAGCATCTTGTAGGCGTAGAGGACCAAGGCGATTTCTGTCGACCATGAGCCACGGTCGACAAAGTCTCCGTTGAAGAGGTATGCATGCTTCTCCGAGGGGTAGCCGTTTCTTCGGAAGATTTCGAGAAGGTCGAAGAATTGACCTGTTGCCGTTAGCAGGTGAACACAAGCCAGAACTAGGATAGTACTCACCGTGTGTGTCACCACAGACTGTCAGTTTATTCCCCTCTTCCACCCCGATTTCAACCATTGTCGGCTCCGCATAGACAAGATCCCTAACCGCCTTGATGATCTGGAAGACATACTTGCGATGGATCTTCTTCCCATTCTTGAACCGCTCAATCATATCATCAATAAACTCCTGTGTCATTTCCTTCCCAAGCCGGGCACCGTCATATCCATCGTCCACCGCCATCGAATCGATATCCAGATCTTCAAAGGCAGATGGCGGATCGCCAACCTCGATCGCCTTCTCGAATTCCATACGACGGACGAGTTTCTCGCAGTCTGCTAGCTTGAGTTTCGCATCGCGGTTGTTGGGTTCCCGCTTGACGACGGCTTTGAAGTCTTTTAGGGCCTCGCGGTGGTTAAGGATAGCGGTGTTTGCAAGGGCACGCCTCCAGTATGCCTATAACCAGTCAGAACTGACCATATTCTTTCCGTATCCCATTTCCAACATCTCTCCCTCTCTTATCTCCAATCCAGTGAACGACCGAGACGACTAACCTTGATATAACCCGGATCAAGCTCCAACGCCTTCGTGGCATCCACAATCGCAAACCCATGCGCCTCGAGTTTAATATGCGCCTATACCGATTAGCTTCTGATCATCCATCCGTCTGCAGCCACCCGTCCGAAGCCCGAAATCCGAGTCGCATACCTGAGCGCGATTGCTGAAAAACGAAGGCTCCTTGTCATATTTCTCAATGGCCTTTGTGTAGAAATCCACGGCAGTCGGCCATTCGTGCTGAGCGAAGGCCTTGTTTCCTTGCACCTTGAGTGCGTTGGCGGCCTCGATGTCCGAAGACATGGTAGGAGGGGAGGGGTGAGGAGGGGTCACAAGACAGGAGAAGAACTAGAGAGGGCAATGGAATAATAAAAGGGAGGGAACCGAAGCCTCCGGAGTAAATGAAAGACCAGAAAAATATAAAGAAAGAAGAAGAATACAGAAAGTAAAAATAAAGAGAGACGGTAGGCTATGTTCCTGGCTGACAATGTAAGGTGCCTTGTAGAAAACTAAAAGTTCGCCTCCGCCTGCGATCGTTCGTTTTGCATCGAAGCCAATGGGCCCGGCTTGGCATTTTCCGCGGTTCCAGAATCGTCGAACTCCGTTCCCCGTTCCTAGCTAGCACTTCTTCAACTTCCTCAGGTTGAATATATATCTTACAGAACAACTTCTGGGGAACTCACATCTCATTTAAATAGAATGACCTACTACGTCCCCCCAGGCCAACAGCGCACCCTTCGTGCCTGCATGGTCTGCTCCCTCGTCCAGCTTCACAACGTGCGCTCAACCCCCAATCCCCAGAGATACCCCTCTCAAACCAGCCCAAAACATACTAACACATGTTGGACTATGCAGAAATTCATGCGCGAAGGCTGCCCCAACTGCGACAACGTCCTCGGCCTGCGCGGCAACAACGACGCCATCCAAGAATGCACGTCCCAGGTCTTCGAGGGCCTGATTACGCTCAACGATCCGAATACCAGCTGGGTGGCCAGGTGGCAGAGACTGGATAGTTATGTGCCGGGGACATATGCGGTTAAGGTTACTGGTTCGGTACGTTTTTCTGGGGGGGGGGGGTTGAGGATTGGGAGGGGAGAAAGAATGGGAGGCAGAGATGGCTAATAGGTTTGATAGCTCCCCGACGACGTGATTGCGAATTTGGAGGATGCTGGAGTGAAGTATATTCCGTATGTTGCTTCGTGCTAAATTGCTGGGTTTGCTGGTAGCTAACCTGAAATAGGAGAGATGGAAGTACCGGTGAAGAGGAGCCTTGAGGCCTGAGATAGAACATCTGTCTTTCTACGTCCGGTATTCCCCTCGAAATACGCGCTCTACCGATTCAACCCGATCGATGAATTGAACGGGGACGGCCTTACCCGCTTCGAGGAAACACGTTGAGAAGGCATAGGCTCGCATATCTGTTGCACACACGGAGTTATGGTTACGGTCTGGGTTATATATTTACTTTTGGTTCATCTGGGATTAGCCAGGGGGTTGTTTGTTGAATATTCGGTTTTCTTTCGCATTTACAATTTAGAAGGGTCTTGTCTTATTCGACTACCGATCTCTTACGGTGAAACTGATACCCAAACAGGCGACTTTGTGAGAACAGAATTAAATCAATTGAGCGTTAAAAGATCATATCATATCGAATTCAAACATGGTCATAAATGTCCGCCGGAATGCGTGCAGAAACCCATAACTCCGAAATAAGCCCAGATAATCAGGAAACAAAAATCAAAGGAAATTCATCGATGTGCGCCCAATTACAGCATCTTGATCACTTTCTCGAGTCTCTCCAGGAGAATATCGGCGTGGTGGTTCTGGAAGATAAGCATAGGCCTCAACCGAACAGCACTTTGTCCGCTTCCACCAATGTTGACACCAACACTCTTAGCCTTAGCCAGGATCTCGTCCCGCTTAGGCGAGTCCCAAGCGATGAAGGTACCCTGACCCTTACCACGCAGGTTCTGGAAATGCTGGGGGTACTGCTGCGACAGACGCTCGAGACCAGCGTACAGGTAAGCACCGGTAGCAGCGGTGTTCTCAACCAGACCCAGACGCTCGATCTCCTCGATGATGCCGCGGAAGATCAGGGCGCGGGACGGGTCACCCATCCAGGTGTTGAACTGGCGGTAGGGCTTGTTGGGGCGCAGAGCGGGGTTACCGTAGTAGTAACCGGCCGTCTGGGCCTTCTTGGAGAAGGTGACCATGTCCGGAGGGGTATCGAGGTTCCAGTGGTCGTGGGCCCAGAACTTCCCTGTGGCACCAACACCGGTCTGCACTTCGTCGACGATGAAGAGGACATTGGTGCGCTTAGTGATGTCACGCAGGCCTTGGAAGAAAGCGGGCGAGGCGTGGTTGTCACCGCCCTCGGATTGGATGGGTTCGACCATGACGGCGGCAACGGGGTTGTGGTACTCCTTGATAAGGCGCTCAACTTCCTGCAAACAACGCTGCTCCTCTTGAGCGTTCTCCTGAGCATGCTCCTCAAGCGGGTACTTCAGCGAAGGGAAGGTAGCCTGGGGCCAGTCGAAGGCGGGGATATCCAACTTGTGAATAGCCTTGCTACGGGTCGTAGACAGACTGCCAAAGAGACGACCGTGAAAAGCAGACTTGAAGGACAGGATGGACAATTGCGGGGATCCTGGCTGCTGGTTCTGCATGGTGGTCTCCAACTCTTGCTCGCTGAAGTCGGCCTCAGGTCCTCCACGCTCCAATTGGCGACGGTACATGAAGGCCGCCTTGTAGGCGATTTCGTTGGCGTCGGACCCAGCCATGGCAGTGTACACCTGGTTCAGGCCCTTGGGGGCAACCTTGAGGACACCGGTCTTGAGGATGTTGGCCCATTCAGCGGAAGGGAAGTTACCCAGCGCCGGTCTGTTGATCAACGAGGTAATCATCTCGGGCGATGTGGCCACCTTCTCAAGGTGGGGGTTGTTATATCCGACGGGGATAGAGGCAATCTGAGCGTAGCTGCATACTGTTAATCACGATTCCTTCACTCAATGGATGGTTGGCTTACACATCAAGAAGGGTATTTCCGTCAAGATCAGAGATGCTACCACACGTTAGCTATACACCTGGTTCCCCCTCATTTCGTAAACACAATACATACTAGTTTCCAATGGACTTGGTGTAGTCAGTCAGCATGTTCAAGCTGCGCACATCAAACACATCGTTCAACTCCGCAGCGGCCTTCTTGTTATTTGGCCCTGGGATGGCCGTGGACACTGTGGGGCCAGAAGGCTCATTGGAGAAGTATGGTTGAGCTGCCCGCAGCGGCGTGGTGCTAATAGTGCGGGCAGCAGGGAGGCGTGCGAACGATCGCAGCTTGAGGCCGGGGCGGAGGGCAGACATGATGGCTGAAGGTCAAGTTAATTAGCGCTTGAAACACGGTCAAGCAGAGTCAAGCAGAGGTCTTCCTAAACGTGAACTAATGAGTTACTTACACTGCTAGACGTAACACCTGTGGGGGAAGAAGCTAGATGACCGAGGAGATAAGACCTCAGCAAAAACACGCAGTGACAAGCTGGAAACACAGGACCCAGCAAGAGATTCGAATGAACTAAGCACAGTCTGATAAGTTTCAATACCGACTGAGGGGTATGTCCCTTAAATATGTCTCCTTTTATCGCCGTTGGAGCTCAACCGGAGCTTTGCCCCGCGGAATCCGTCCAGCTGTATTCGGCGATATGGGCCAATCAGAAGGCTCTATCGGCGTTATCGCCGCCGAGGTCAGAAGAAGGAAAGGCGGTTCGAACGGGTTAGGAAGGCAATAGAGATCGGAGACATTGTGGGTGAGATGGCATCCATAGTGGGGTGCATATGTGCATTTTTATCACTGGGGAGAACATGCTCAGAGTCAATGGCAGAGGTTTCGTCTTCTCTCTTGTTCACTGCAGTATTTTGATAGCTTTATCAGACTCTTGGCATGCGATAAGATGTGGGGTGCATTAGCATTATTAATAAAACGCTAAATGAGGACTGTAATTCAACAAGTGGGCTTGTGGTTTAGTGGTATAATACCCCCTTAGCATGGGGGTGGTCCGGGGTTCGATTCCCCGCGAGTCCATTTTTTTGGCTCTTCGTCCTATGCTCCCTGTCTTGTTCTTTGTTTTTGGCATCCCTTCTCTCTCTATATATACGGTATTCCCGTCATGCAAGTGGACATTGGATCGGTTTTTTTGCTAGGAGTAGTCCGTTCATTATTTATACCACACGCCATTGGCGCAATTGGCCGAGAATGCAGGTATTATAACTCTCGGCAATGCTAGGGTGCTGGAGTATACATATATCTCCGTGATATATATACTGGTTTAACATATTCTCCATCCCATCATGGCACCGAGCACCGTGAGCTGTTTGTGCAATTCCCTATTTCCCCGGTGATTTTCACCTGCAATTGTGCCCATAGCGTGCAGACTTGCCCCATGGCTGTTTCCAGAGGACCATTGTTGACATGTATTGTGACAAGCACGATTCTCTAGTGCCACACCCGCGGGAACCAATGCTGGCGTGCACACCCTGACAACTAGAACTGCCCACAGAGTACACACGGACAGCTTATGCTTTCGTGCTAGTCAAGACCTCTGCGGCACTTGAGCATACTCCCTCGTAGGCGCGTAGCCAAGCGGTTTTGGCCACATTAGTGTTACGTTTTCCGCGAAATATCGAAAAGGCTGAATGATAACCGCCATGACAAGGCAAGAAAATTCGCTCAGCCGCCATTCTCTCGCAATTTGACTAGCGCGGCAGTTATTCCCTCGCTCATACCCTCGTCCTCACCAACGTCACGCGAACCAGGATCATGGACAGTCTCAGTCTCCCCTGGCACATCCGCCCTCGTCGACTCTGCCTCCGCTGCACGCATTACCTCCTCTTCGTCACGGGTCACCGTCCTATCCTCCAAAGCCCGTGTAGCACCCTTCTCCGACGCCTTCGCCCCCCTCGCCGTCTCAATCCTAAAATCCTCCCGCACCGCATTACACCACTGCCGAACCTTCCTCTCACCCCATCCCGGCACAGCATTAATCTGCTCGGGTTGCGCATTAATCGCATTCTGCAAGCTCCCAAACGTAGAAATCAAACTCGCCGCATCGGACTTGTTGATGCTCCTTGGCATAGTAACAAAGTCCGTCAAGGAGTCCTTGTATGATTGCGCTTGCTGGGTCCTGATAGCAGTAGGTTGGGCATTCTCGGATGACTTGAATAACTCGAGGTAGTGCGCAGCTTCGGTGGCGGACCAGCAGAGCATTAGCGTTAAGTTGTTGATGATGGATGTTTTGGATAGTTCTTTCAGGTTATCTTCATGATTGGGGATATCGACGATGATTAGGAGTATGCGGAGGCGGTATTTCCCTGCTATGCCGCGAATTCGGGAATATATGTATTCTGGGTGGAGTCGGTGATACTTGAGCGATAGAAATAGGGCGCATGTAGTGTTTCCGAGAACATAGTCGGCGGGTATATCTGCATATTCCCAAGGTAGAATCTTGATGTGACTCAATATCGGATTGCCTTTCTGTCGCTTTGAGACGAGAATCGCTGAGGGAGCATGTTTGGGAGGGAGGGCTTGCGGCTTTGGTTGTTGGACCTTGGGTGCTGGTTGTCGCGGAGCTGTTGAGGAAGAAGGGGTATTTCCAGGTTTTGGAGGAGCGCTCTGTTCTGCCTGCAGAAGAGCGTTGAGATCTGCCTCATCTCCAAATTCATCAACCATTGTCAAATAAACAACAAACACTTGATATACCTGCAGAAGTCAAGCATAGTGATTCGACTATCAGACGAGGTCCCAGTACTCTCACCGCCCAGACCCACACGCTTTCTGCCGCCGATTTTGCTTTACAGAAAAAAAAGTTGCGAAAGAACCACCCTATCTCTGTCTCTACAGAAACACTGCAATTTGCAAAAATAACGAGGCCAAAATGGAGCCTCAAACCAATCAAGAGCCCGCGACTGATGGGAACATCTCTCGCCAACCCCGACAGACCCTTTTCGTCCGGTCGCTTCCCGCATCGGCTACGACAGACAGCTTAGCAGAGTACTTCTCGCAATCCTACGTGATCAAGCATGCCCTTGTCGTTCTCGACCCGCAAACTCGGCAACCAAAAGGCTTCGGTTTCGTGACATTCGCCGATCTCGAAGATGCGCAGCGCGCTCTGGAAGAATTTAACGGAAGCGTCTTTGACGGGAAGAAAATCCAGGTCGATTACGCCCAGCCGCGTCACCGTGAAGTTGATGAGAATATTGGAAAGAGCGTACCGGCTACCGCTGCTGTCGAGTTTAAAAAGAAGAGGGAGGAGGAGAGGGCTGCGCGGCAGCCGCCGAGGTTGATTGTTCGGAATTTGCCGTGGAGTATTAAGGAGCCTGAGGACCTGGCGGTTCATTTCCGGAGTTTCGGAAAGGTGAAGCAGGCTCATTTGCCTAAGAGAGGGAATACATTGGCTGGTTTTGGCTTTGTTGTTTTGAGAGGCAAAAAGAATGCTGAGAAGGCGTTGGAGTCGGTCAACGGTAAAGAGGTAGACGGGCGGACTTTGGCTGTTGACTGGGCTGTGGAGAAGAACGTTTGGGAGAACCTGCAGAAGCAGGACGAGGAGAAACAAGACAGGGAGGAGAAGCAGAATAATGAAGAGAAGTCAGGCGACGTGGACATGGCGGAAGCGGAGGAAGCGTCTGGAGATGAAGACGCTTCCGAGGGCGACGAAGATGAAGACATGGAGGAAGATGATGAGGACGGTGAAGAGGACAAGTTTGATGAGTTTGACCAGGATGAGGATGAAGATGAGGATGAAGAAGAAGAGGACAAAGAGGACGAGCGCAACGCATCTACCATCTTCATTCGCAACCTACCCTTTACCTGCACAGACGAGACACTTTACGAACACTTTACACAATTCGGCAACGTCCGGTACGCCCGAATCGTCGTCGACCCCGAGACCGACCGTCCCCGCGGCACAGGCTTCGTCTGCTTCTGGCGCCCCGAGGATGCCTTGACTTGTATCCGGGAGAGCCCGAAGCCACAAGACACCATCACAGCCGACAAGGATAAGGGCAAGAAAGCATCTGCCATCAAGCATTCTGTTCTGCAGAATGAAACCTCCGATCCGACTGGACGCTACACCCTTGATGGACGAGTGCTACAGGTTGCCCAGGCAGTCAGCAGAAACCAAGCCTCCAAGTTGGAAGAGGAAGGTGTTTCGCGGAGACTTGTTCGCGATACCGACAAGCGTCGACTCTTCCTCCTTTCCGAAGGAACAATCCCCGCTAACTCGCCCCTGTACAAGAAGCTTTCTCCCTCTGAGGTCAAGATGAGAGAGGACAGTTTCAAGCAGCGCCAGAGCTTCATCAAGAAGAACCCAACACTGCACTTGAGTTTGACGAGATTGTCTGTCCGCAACATCCCCAGACAAGTCACCTCAAAGGACTTGAAGGCACTCGCCAGACAAGCCGTCGTCGGTTTCGCAGAGGAAGTGAAGAAGAACCTCCGCCAGCCGCTGTCCCCAGAGGAACTACACCGAGCATCGGACGAGATGAAGGAAGCCGACAAGCTGCGTAAGCAGAAGGGCAAGGGTATCGTGAAGCAGGCTACGATTGTGTTTGAAGGACGTGACGGAAGCAAGATCGGTGAGAACACCGGTGCGGGGAGAAGCAGAGGCTACGGGTTTATTGAATACTACACCCACCGACATGCGCTGATGGGTCTCCGCTGGCTCAACGGTCATCCCATCGATGCACCCAATAGCGATGCAGAGGTCAAGGACAAGAAGAAGCGGGTTATTGTGGAGTTTGCGATTGAGAACGCACAAGTGGTCAAGCGTCGGACTGAACAAGAAGCGAAGTCTCGCAGCTACGCCCAGGCAGCTGCTCAGAGGAGGAAGGAAGAAGGAGAGGAGAAATCGCAAAAGCCCGACGGGAAGCCCAACGGGAAGTTCAATGGGAAGCCCAACGGCAAGTTCAATGGGAAGTTCAACGGGAACAAGGAGAGGCCGTCTCCAAATGGGAATATGGCTGGACAGAAGAGAAAGCGATCGGAGAGTCGTGGCAGTGACAAGCGCGAAGGCGAGGACTCTGAGGAAGCGAACAAGATCGCTAAACGCAACCGGGTTATTGCGAAAAAGAGAATGCAACGGAAGGGTCGGAAGGGCAAATAAACGTTTCTTTTTCAGTTGGTCATTATCTGTATAGAGAAGATTCCCTGTAATTATTTGGTTGCGGCGTCTGGACTGATAATAAAAGCATTGCATTTTTTTGAATTTGAGTCAACCCATGGGTATTATTGGCTTCTGCCATCCACCTAGTAGTTCGTAGCATCCTTAACCTTGCCCACAATATTGTAGCGCTTGCTAAAGAACGTGAACCATTCATCCAACACGGTCTTCTCCTTGTCATCCAGATCATACCAATCGGGTCTGCAGTCTTCGGGCTTAAGGGAGGAGCTGGCCAGCGCGCGCGAGGGATCTTTTCCTGCAAAGACTTTTGACGGTATCAGCTTCCGTCCATAGAAGAGAGTAGAGGGAGTATAAGAAAGTAAAAGGGACGTACCGCGATACTGCCCGCTGGGACTGTAGGCCTGATTCCGGCTCACATCGAAGACAATACCCTTGATAGCAACCAATGTCGGGCGGTTGGGGTCGGTGCCTGCAACGTGTTAGAAAATAGTATCGAGAGCCGGAAGAAATTTGAAATCCGTACCATCACACTTGGCCAATTCCTCGGCATCGATAGGGTCGTATTTCGGGGGAGCCAGCTCGACGGGGACTTTGGGGGAGAAGCGCTTGGGCTCTTCCTCGTGCTCGACCATTTTGGCAGGTTTGGTTTCAGTTTCCGTAGGAGTAGGGCGGTTTGTTAGATATAGCGCTACCAGGGGTAGGAGTGTAAGAAGGACGGGGAGTAGAACAGAGAGCATTAGTGAATGCAGGTTGTTTTTATATCGGGTATTTTGGCGGGGTTTGATTTGGCTTTGCGGAGGTTCGGGATGTTCGCGTGCGATTAGCAACACGTCTTATATCATACTTTCTACTGGTCTAACGGGTATTGATAGAGCATTATTGTTTTGAGCGCAATCGTTCATACTAAAACAATAGACAGGAAATCTCTTCCGCCAAGTCATCTGAAAAAGTTCGGGCATAGAATGGTTGACAATCACGTCATAAAGCAACGAAGACAGCAAAACATACTATCCGAGCACAGTTTATAGATAGGGCACAGCGTTCTTAACATTGATCGACTGCCAATATAAGGCTTGAAGGCAATTAACAGGGTCGTCCAGGTATTCTGACTAGTAATCGGAGGCAGTCAGGTCTTCAATAAAGAATCTGAACGCACTATGGAATTCGGCGGTGGTAGAAATGTTTCAAACGTCTTTCCTGCATACCTGCAGTGAGCACACAAATCCCACCGCCGACGGATGAATTGCTCTGCTTTATGATTTATAGATCTCTCGCATTGGTGGTATGTTGTCTCACTTAAACACAGAAACGAAGCGCTCGTGGTTACGGGTTTCATCAAGGCGTGCTTGTTCCCATTTGTTTGCTCTGATGATCCTACTCTGGTGCACTCCTGAGGTGTTTCCTACCAGAGTATGACTGCCAGTCTCTATCACAAGATGTTCTCTAAGAACTCTCCAGAGTATTTCTCGCGACGTGGATGGTCTTTTGCTCGTTGTGTGCCATTCTTCGCCAGTGTTTCAGATGCTCCATCAAGTCAGGATTAGGCCCCTTTGTAGACAAGAGCCTTTTAGACAGCTCATAGTATTGTATAGTATTTCAAAACCAACAAACGACAACTGGTGCTGAGAAGGAGAAGGAGTGCAGGGCGACCTACGAAGGAGATATAGAATCTTTAGCGGCCCGATTAAATATCCTTGACTGGCAAAATCATGAATCGAGCGTCCTTACTATACCCGGCACTCACAGTAAGCATGACATCATCTGACTTAGATATTCCATGGTCCTTTGACACTGCTATATGCATACTCCTACATCTCATATCGGCTATTGAAATATTATCCTTTGACCGGACATATTGCATATCATCCTGCAGATGCTTGTCCAGCATGTCACATCAACAACCCCCTCAGTTCTCGCAGTCAAACATCCAGCCCAACCCCAAAGTCCCCGATCCAGTCTCACAAAGATCGAATACCATCTCCCGCAATGGCAAGGGTGATTTGAGTAACAGTATGGCGGAATCACATTTACTACATCACCTCCATTTCGAGGATAACGAGGGCTTCTTTCCTCCGAGTGAGCCTAAGACGCTGGACACATTGGGGCAGAGGAAGGACGAGAAGCCTCAGGAGTGAGGACCCCTAATCCGTTAATGCTGTGCTGGGCAGTGTTAAGGTGCTACGAGGATATGGTTATTTTTTTTTTTTTCTTTTGGTGGTATGAAGTCCAAGATGAGTGGTGATGCTCTTATCAAACTCGGCTTATTATTTTGTACTCCATATATCGTGATATATTGATGCTGGCTGATTCTTTTCGTATACGCAATTCCTGTTCCAATTCCACTGGCTTTGATAACATATGATGTTTCTTTGATATTCTTTATCAGGCTAGCGGCCCAACACTGTTCTCCGTGCCTCGGTTAGATGGAATGTTATTGATGCCCCACTACGTCTATGGATCTTGCAGCAGGATTGATTTTGAATTTCTTGCAGTGAACAATTACTGCTGGCTGAATTCTGAATATAATAACGGAACATGATCAATTGACCTAATTCGATTCGATTGACTAGATCTAGCTTTGTCGATGCATGGAAAAAGAATGTTATGAGCTAATCACTGACTTCGACATCCCATTTTCACCTGCTTGCCGCGGCCCTTTTATTTTATTTCCCCCCCTCCTCTTTCTTGGACCATTCAGAAAACCCTATCTAACTTTATATGTTTATCGCTACTTAATCAACAATGTCCGATTCCAATCCAGACATTGTCTCCGAGCCAGTGTCGACTGCCGCTGAACATAGGGAGCCCGACAAGACCACAAGTCTTAAGACACACTTGAAGAACCGGATCGGAAAAGGAAAAGATACCGTCGTCCAAGATGGCGAGGAATCGATCAATAGTGAACCCCACAAGCCCGTCTATGACCATACGCACCGGAAGTTGAAGCCCCGGCACGTGGAATTAATTGGTGATCTAGACCAAACAACTGAGTATAGAATCTGATGCTAACTGAATGTAGGTATTGGAGGGACGATTGGGACGGTGTTGTACGTCCAAATCGGTGAAAGTTTACGTGAAGGAGGCCCGGCCAGTTTGTTTCTGGCGTTTACTATCTGGTTAGTATTGCCCTCCTCTGCCCTCTCTTTTGCCCTTGTATATGTCCTTGTCCACGGTCTTGTACTGGCAAAACGGATATACATGAATGAAGCAAGCGAGCGCCAATTCGACCGTACCCTCGAAATAGACATTCTCTTATACTCCGACTATAGGTGCTCCGTGATCTTATGTCTTACTGTTTGTACGGATCCATTTCCCTCTCAGGACATCCCCGCTGCAGCACCGTGACCGATTCCAGAAGCGCCGTCTTGTTGCCCTTATTTTCATACCAATGCGCCTGTCCCAATACTAAACAAGACATCTCTATCTAGCAATTGCAGAAATGGTTACCTTCCTCCCCCTTTCCTCGCCCACGATCCGTCTCGCAGGTCGATTCGTCGACGAGGCATTTGGCGTCGCCGCTGGATACAACTTCTTCGTGTCCCAGGTAGCCCAGATCCCGTTTGAGATTGTCGCGTGCAATCTTATTATTAATTTTTGGAGCGATGCAGTTCCTGTAGGGGCTATTGTTGCCATTGTGCTTGTGCTTTACATGTATGTCTACCATCTCTGTCACTTGTAGTCTGCATTGAGATCCTGACAATGAGGCTGCAGATTCCTTAATGTCTTTGCAGTCCAGTGGTACGGTGAATCCGAGTTCTGGCTTTCGCTGGGAAAGGTGCTTCTCAGTGTTGGTCTGATTATATTCACCTTTATTGTGATGCTAGGAGGGAATCCTCTGAATGACCGGTTCGGGTTCCGATACTGGCAGAATCCGGGTTCATTTGCAGAATACTACAAGAAAGGTGACCTCGGTCGATGGCTGGGCTTTCTTTATTGTCTTATCCAGGCGAGTTTCACAATTGCCGGGCCAGACTATGTAAGTCGCTTCCTCTTCCTTTTGAGTCGATTACTGACCAAATACCTAGGTTTCCATGGCCGCCGGCGAAGCCATAAACCCCCGGAGAGTCCTCCCTAAAGCCTACAACGGCGTATTCTACCGTCTCACCGTCTTCTTCGTCCTAGGTACTCTCTGCGTCGGCATCCTAGTCCCCTATAATGACCCAACAATGGCAGCCGCATTTGACCAAAGTAAGCCCGGCGCTGCAGCCTCGCCGTACGTTATCGCCATGGATCGCCTGCGAATCCCCATCCTACCGCATATCGTCAATGCCATGGTACTGGGTGCCTCGTTCAGCGCAGGGAACAGCTACGTCTACTGCGCGAGTCGAAGTCTCTACGGACTTGCGCTAGACGGTAAAGCGCCACGCTTCTTCACAAAGTGCACACGCACCGGAGTCCCGATCTACTGCGTGAGCGTGGTGCTACTAATCGCACTCCTAGCCTTCCTTCAAGTCTCAAACAGCGCCTCCGTCGTCCTGGACTGGTTCGTCAACCTAGTCACAGCCTCCCAGCTCATCAATTTCTCCGTCTGCACGTTCACCTACATCCGTTTCTTCAAGGCCCTTAAGGCGCAGGGCTTCTCCCGCGAAACCCTCCCCTACAAGTCCCGCTTTCAGCCCTATCTCGCGTACATCTCGCTCGTTTGTACGCTTACTATGGCGCTTGTGGGTGGGTATGATGTGTTTTTGCCGGGGAAGTGGGATGTGCCGTCGTTTTTCTTCTCGTATACGATGATAGGTGTGTTTCCAATTCTCTATGTTGGGTGGAAGATTGTGCACCGGACGAAGTTTAGACGGCCGGAGGAAGTGGATTTGGTTTCGGGGGTGGAGGAGATTGATGATTATACGAGGAATTATGTTGAGATGAAGCCGAGGTGAGTTCTACACTTGATATCGGGTTATGAATGATGCTAACTGGGACAGGAATATATTCACCAACACATCGAGAGTCCTCTTTGGATAGCGAACGACAGAAAAACACGCTCAAAAATAGCCATAATGATAGACTAGATTAACATGTCATAGAGAGCCATAAGAACGCATAAAAGCTACCAAACCTGTCTCCATCAGCATACTGCCCATTCCTACGACTGTTCACCAGCATTAACCCCAACCCCAGCAGCATTCAAAGCCTCCAACCTCTGCTTATTCCTCTTCCCCAGCACCCGCAGCGTAGTCTTCCTCTCAATCTCCGTCATCCCTTCCCAATTCGCGATCCGCGAGAGTGTCCCGTCTGTATTCACTACCATAGGCCCCAGATGGTCCAGTGTCACTGTTGAGCCCGGCTGGCTGAGATCGAGCTGGTTTGTACCGGAGGAGGAACCAGATTCGGGGAGGGCGAGGTAGGGTTGTTGTTGTTGCTGCTCTTGCGGCTGCTCTTGACCTTGGGTTTGTTGTTGAGGTTGTTCTTGTTGGGGTTGAGTGTTTGCGCTGGATTGGTCGGACATTGTAGAGTATGGATGGAGGGACAACGGACACTGGGGGTGAAAGACGGAGTGTAAAAATGCAAGAGATCTGGAATGCGCTGGGAGGTGTGTTGTTGTGCGGGCTGCAATGGATGGGTTGAGATTCAGAGAGAGTGTGAGAGGGAGGAGTGCACGGGAGAGTGTGGAGGACATTCGCATGTCTTTTCTTTTCTTTTCTTTTCTTTCTTTTTCTTTCTTTCTTTCTTTCTTTCTTTCTTTCTTTTTTTTTTTTTTTTTTTTGAGAATTGAGGTGTTGGTGGTAATGGTTTAAGTTAAGGTAGGTGGTGAGTTTTGTTTTTTAGAGGCGGAGAGGATTCTAGAAGCTACAAGTACATCGGTGCTATACAGTACGGAGTGCTACTTTACTACAATGAAACATGGATTGGTATATTATATTATACAGAGCATGGTTAATGCTTCATCGAAACCACCAATTGACCTGTATCATTAGCCAGGTTTCGCATCAGTGCGATAGAAGACTTACCGAGGCAGTGACTCCCTCTCCAACACCTTTGATACTATGCCACCACCCCTTAGGGATGAACAACCCGTCCCCAGGCCCCAGACGAGCCTCGTATCCTTCTTTCTCCAGGCCCCTTGTGTCGGAATCGCCCCAAACCACCTTTTCTAGCAGGGTCCTCTCCGGACCCTGCATCATCTCCTCCCCACGAACCGCCGCAGCTTCACGATTCCCACTCTTTCCCAACTGCCGCCTTACGGTCGCAAACATTCCTAGTCCCTCATCCGGACTCACCAGCCGTATCACTTTCTCCCCCGCCATCTGCACAAACAAGTTCGGGTTCGGATCGCGGTGTAGCGGGGTGTACGTTGGCGGGTGTCCGATCCAGACATTCGCGTCGTAGACATCGCCTCTCCCTGCGCACGCCACAATCTCCGGGACAGGAAAATCATCACGCAGAATCTGGGGGAGATCGGAGAGTTGGCATTGTGCTAGGTAGAGTCGGGTTGATTGTTGCGGGTTCGTTTCAGCGGTTTGCATCCATTGTAGAAATAGGTTTAGCGGGGCGTGGAATTGGCGGAAACTAAGTTCTGAATTTGTGGATTCGGAACTTGATGGTTGGGTGAGTTCTAGGGGGACGAAGGCGCTGGAGCCATGCTGCTCTAGGTATTCTGTGTTCAATCGTAGTCGTGGGGTATCATTCTGAGTAGCCAGGTGAAACCAGCGTTCGACGGCGGGGATATCGTGGAAAAACTGACGCGGGAGGATCGCAGGCCGTTCTGGAACAAAGTATTGTTCGCGGAAACGGCCTATATTGCCATCCTGGAGGGGTTCGAGAGGACGATACCAATGGGTCGAGGATATCGCGGAGGAATTGCAGCGCTGGAATTTAAAAGCCGTAAAAGCACGCACAGGCGTAACCCGGGGGCTATGGCAGGTCAACAGCCATTTCTGAAGCTTCATCAGAGACGTAGCTGTGTCTTAGGAATTTGAGAATGTTAATTGCAAGAGTCAGGTGTGGTGTAGTGGTGATAGTTGGCTCCGCATGGTCAATCTCCCGATAAGGAAATCAGCGAATATCTGCTCCGCGTGCCGGGGTTCACTGCACTATTGCCTTGCTCAGTTCAATATACAGAAAGTACGGCGCGTGGTTGGGCACTGAGCAGGCTTCAGGTAAAATGAATTTTCGTGCCCGACCGAGTTCATATGCAGGAATCACGGTTGTTTACTGCATACAATGTGATACGCGAACAATGCGCCGATTTTGCGTACATATGCTACAGCGGGGTGAGCTCAAAGCCGAGGTTCAATGGCTGAGCTGAAGTTAACCAAGCCCTCCCCGCTTGTTGATCCTGGGTGGAGGTGGATGTAAATTGCATCTATCCTCAGACTGATAATAATACCATCCAACACCCCATCATATCCCTCTAGAGAACCAGAGCACAATGCCTTCTCTAGCAAAGATTCACAAACGTCACGCATATGACAAAGATGCTCATACCTACATCCCCGTCGTGATCATCGGCGCCGGCGAGTCTGGCATCGCCATGGGATGTCGTCTGAAAGAAGCTTTGGGGTTTGATCAGTTCCGGCTTTTCGACAGACAGGCCGGTATTGGAGGGTCTTGGTGGATTAATCGGTATCCAGGTGTTGCTTGTGATATGTACGGTAGTACTTCTGACACATGAGACCTCTACTTACACATATCAGACCAGCACTCTTATACTCCTTTTCCTTTTCGCCTAAACAGGACTGGAGTACTCTGCACCCGACCGGCCCGGAACTTGCACAATATTTCGCGGATGTCTGTGAGAAGTATGGCCTTGTCGACAAGATCCAATTGAATACTGAGGTCGACGAGATCCAGTGGCTGGAAGATGTGGAAGAGTGGGAAGTCACCTTGACGTACCTCGTTCCCGGTACTGGGGACTTAGCCAAGAGTGAGCGAGATGCTATGGTAGCCAGAGAAGGCCCACATAGCGTTTATGTTCAGACGGAGAAGGTGCGAGCAAAGGTTGTGGTCAGTGGCGCTGGAGGACTGGTGGAGCCCAAGCAATGGCCTCAAGGTATCCCGGGAATTGAGAGCTTTGAAGGTCAAGTCATACACACTGCCAAGTGGGATAGCAACGTCGACTTTCAAGGGAAGGATGTGGTCGTTATTGGTTCCGGCTGCAGTGCTGCTCAGGTGGTTCCTGGCCTGGCCGAATATCAGCCCAAATCAGTGACCCAAGTGATGAGGACTCCCCCTTGGATCCAGCCAGATCTGTTTTCAGAAAAGGGCCTAGAGCTGTGGGAGAGGTGGACGCCTCTTTTGTTTAGTTACGTTCCTGGCCTCTCATACACCCTCCGAGGCGTGATGTTCGCCATGTTCGAAATGGACTTCCTGGGATGGTTCAAGAGTAGCCGCTATGCGGACTGGAAGCGACGCTCAACGGAGCAGAAATTCCTCGCGTATATGCACTCTGCGACCCCTAGCAAGTACCATGAAATTCTCACTCCGAACTACGACCTCGGCTGCAAGCGTCGAGTCGTACGGGGTGAATGGTTCAAAAGCCTAAATAACCCAAACTATGAGCTGACAACCATGCGTCTCACGAGCGTTCAGTCCCGAAGCGTCACTCTTGGTCCTGGGAAGCATTACCCTCCAGACAGTGCTGAAACGGATGAAGTGAGGCAAGTTCCCGCCGATGTGATCGTCCTGGGTAACGGATTCGAAACCAACAACTGGCTACACCCACTACGGGTGGTTGGTAGAGATGGCAAGAGCTTGAATGAAGTCTGGGATGAGCGTGGAGGTGCGCAAGCCTATCTGGGCCTCGCCATGGACCACTTCCCAAATTTTTTCTTTATTTTCGGACCCAACACTGCCACTGGTCATACCAGTGTAATCTTTGCGAGTGAAAATGCGGTCAATTACTCCTTGAACTTCATCAAGCCTATCCTAAACGGCGATGTGAGTTCCTACGAGGTCACTGAGGAAGCCGAGAGAGCTTGGGCGGATAAAGTTCAAAAGGGTCTCCAGGGCACTGTATTCCAAGGAGGAAATTGCACGAGCTGGTATAAAACGGAAAGTGGCTGGAATTCTTCGACCTATCCGTAAGTCTCATGCTCTTTTATCCTTTTATTCCTCAGCTAACGAGATACATAGGTTCACCCAAATTGATTACTATCTCCGATGCACATTCCCGATCTGGCGGCACTGGACCGCGAAGTATACACCGAAGGGAATATGGGCGCATAGGATCCGTGCTGCATTCAAACAATTGACCCTCACTGCAGCCTTATCTGCTATTGTCTGGTTCAGCCTGCATCCCCGAGATTTCAGACACTGGGTTGGGCTCATTCCCACTGCTCGAGCTTCAATTGTCTCTGCAGTTCGGGAGGGTCTTGTGCGCACATCCCAGATGCTCGGCTGATATGTTTGCATGTATATAATGTTGAATCAATAGTAGTCTTTCCATGCAAAGAATCACCATGTAGATGTTTGTATTACTCTCCTCTGATTGGCCCGGCTTAGTCTGGGGAAACGGAAAAACCCCGCGCACCTGCGAGGAATGTCTCCGCACATCATCGCCGCTCGTTCCCCAGACTCCAGTCTCGTCTCTCCCAAAACCCACCCGTCGCGATGGCTTCAGAGTCACCTCAGATGGAGACGACAGCGTCCCAGACGGGAGCCAGTCAGACAGCTGCCGGTCAGGACGAAACCGGCGCGAAGAGGAAGGCGGAACAATCCAACGGAACACCTATGCGCACTAAGCGGAATCGCTACATTTCTATTGCCTGGTAAGGTCCCCAGACTAGTGATGTACCTGATATATTATGGATGCAAGAGTGGCATGATGCTGATGGTTTCGCCAGTAATGAGTGCAAGCGGAGAAAGATCAAGTGCAATGGGCAAGTGCCGTGTCAGCGCTGCGGGCATTTGAATCTAGAATGTCAGTGTGTTGTGATAAAGAATCGCGGAATATGTGGACTAATTGATACCTGATAGGCCGATATGCGCCGAATTGCTGCAACAATAATTTTAAGGACTCTGAGTGCGTGGTTCTGTTTCCTTCTACTCTGACCGGTTGCTGACATGCGTAGGGAATTCCGGTCTATGAAGGACCAAATCACCAACTTGCAAGATCAGGTTAACAGTCTTTTTGCCAACTTGAGCGACCTCCGCACACAACAGAGGACATCTCTTGATCCTCCGAGTTTGGATGGTTTATCTCGCGACGGATCACAAGTTTTCACGCCTTTGCAGCACGGTTCGGCTAGACCGCGTGTCAGACACCCCCGGTTCCAGGGCCCTACGAGCTCTGCGTTCAATTTCGACGTTGCGAGGTCAAGTCTCCAGGAAATGGGAATCGCTGCACCAGCAGAAGATGGGATGGTTGATGACCTGACGACCGCTCATGCCACGCCTGCTGTGTCGCCTCCATTACATCCGCTCCCGCCGTCGCAGTTGGTACCGGTTCCGAATACCGTCCATCCAACCAAGGACCCGATATGGAGTATCAAACGGGAAGAAGCGCTACGGCTATGTAGGGTCTACGAGGAAGAGATCGGGATCATGTATCCCCTTGTGGACATCGGGAAGATCACTCAGCAAGTGAACCTATTATACACGTTCATGGAGGCTGCAATGCGGACTGGATTTACACAGCGTGGGTTACCGGGCTCCGATGATCTTCAGGACGATAATACCAATATCCTGAAGATGATTCTTGCAACCACCCTTGTCGTCGAAGGAAGTGGGCAGAGCGATCTTGGTCAGCGATTGTATTTGAGCATGAAGTCGGTTGTTGATTCCAAACTCTGGGAGCCTTTGGATATTAGAACTATTCAGCTATATGGCTTGGTTGTGAGTGCATATTTGCCTTTGCTCATTCCAAACTGGCACAGGCTAAGCGATTTAGGCGACGTACCATTTCCATACGGACGACGATGCCATGGCTTACCGTGTGATCGGGTTTGCAGCTAGGATGTGTCTTGAATTGGGACTGCATCGACGAGATGCGCTAAAGAGAACGTTCCCCAACGAAGACCAATGGCCCGATGTTAGCAAAATCTTCTGGTCAATCTACAGTCTGGATCGACGATGGAGCTTGGGCACAGGTTTGCCATTTGTGATTCAGGACGAGGATATTGATCCTAATTTGCCGGAGCCGGTAAGATATCTACCTCTCTTCTTTCTTCTGCTTCCCTCATTACTGACAGCTGAAGGACTCATCTTTACCCTACTTAAAATGTATGGTCTCATACAATCGAATTGGCTCTAAGATCTGGTATTCCGGACTTGGTTCCGAAGGCTCTACGGACCTTCGACGCGATGAGATTGGCTATCTAGACTACCAGATTCTTCAATGGTACAAGAACGTCCCAGATGCATTAAAATTCTACCCGTTCGACTCCCCGAAGCACGGGGAATCCGCAAGCCGGGGTCTTCGCCGTCTCCGCGTATTGCTATACCTGCGCATGAACCAGCTTCGAATCCTCATATATCGACCCGTCCTCCACTCGCAGACGAGTATCGCCGAAGACCACAGCCACGCTCAGACAGTAATCGACATCGCCAAAGACACCGTTCGAGTACTCACCCGCCTCAATCAAACATCAGACATTTACCGCACGCAGCAAATATGCTTCAACTATTTTCTCGTCGCCGCACTAGCGGTTCTCTTCTTAGCCGTATGCCATGCACCCAATGAATTCAACCGTCAGGTACGGGACGAATTCTACATGGCCCTAGACCTGCTCAACGGTTTCAGTACCAAATCCTACGTCTCCAAACGGCTCTGGAAAACGATCAAGGGCCTTCGAACCATTGGCGAGAAACTAGGCGTCCTAATGCGTCCGTTTGCTTCAGACGCCAACGACCCTCATTCAACAGCTGCTGTCGCGATGGCCGGCTTGGCTGGTCATCCGATAGAAGATTTCTCGGTATATGGGTCCATGAACGGGGTACACGAACTGGGGAACAGTCCATTGAACGGGCTGCAGATGAGCCACGAACTTACTAATCTGTTTGAAGCTGTTGGAGGATTCGGTAATTTCATGGGACCGTCTGGGACTGGGGCTATGAATGGATTTGGGCACAATGGCGAGATCCCTAATACGGGAGAAGGGCTGTCGGGGGTGTTGGGGGATGAGGGGGAGTTCGCACGAGTAATACGAGATTTGTTCTAAACATGCCTTTCTTCTAATCAACAGCCATTCAGATACCATAATGTTGGAGCTTCACTGTTGTATTCGTTATTCTGTAGTAGGTTGGACTC
Organism: Aspergillus intermedius; assembly: GCA_039880815.1. NCBI lineage: Eukaryota > Fungi > Ascomycota > Eurotiomycetes > Eurotiales > Aspergillaceae > Aspergillus > Aspergillus intermedius. The sequence goes on along the minus strand of JBDODA010000006.1, from coordinate 3,409 downwards.
ACGTGATACGCCCACTTCGCACCACCGCTCTGAGCGTCCAGACAACCGCCATTTATTTCAGCGAATCCAGTTGTCTGGCGGCTACGAGTCTTTATTATTTTTGATCTGCTCTGTCGAGAAGAATTTCGTCTGCTCAGTGTTGATTTTCTTTTTTTCTTCTTTCTCAACGACACCGATCTCCTCATACCGCTCCCTTCCCCTCTATTTCATCTCGATCCGTCACCAAACTCCTCAAAGACAGAGGGACTCAAGTCAAATTATTCGATGTCACTGTGAGAGGAACAGCATTGATCTGATTTATATACTCGAGGGTACTCGTTGAATGTCGTCGTGAATTCCGACTCGTGTTTGTTAGTGGGGAATTCAGTCCCCAAGCCAGCCCATCGCACAACGAAGCCGTGCCATGATTTTCGCATTCATTGGATAAATCAAAGCAACGTCTACGCTATCTACGCCTGATAACGACTTCAGACCTCTCCCGATATTGTGTCTTGCGTGTGTAACAACAGCGCGCAAGGACTCGAGTAATCGAACCCGACAACACCACTTTCGCCTCTTTCATTCCCCCTAGCTCCAACGTGTCGAGAGAGACAGGTTCGGCGTTGGCCGACGGCCTAGACAGGCTGGATCTGAGTCAACTGTCTGAATCGACCCTTTCGTCGTCCGAAACCACGTCCGCCTCGTTCGATATGTCGTCGTCGGAGGGTGCCCCGGAGTCGTGGATCTCGTCCTTTTGCTCGCTCATGGGCCACGAGTTCTTCGCGGAGGTGTCGGAGGATTTCATCGAGGATGACTTTAACCTCACGGGTCTGCAGTCGCAGGTTCCCATGTACAAGGAGGCACTGGAGATGATTCTGGACGTGGAGCCGGAAGAGGACGAGGAGGATGAAGAGGAAGAGGATGAGGAGGAAGAGGAGGATGAAATCCTGGGCGATGAGAAGCCTCCTGGTTATAGAGGGGGGCAGCGACGACATGCGCGCGTTGCGAGCGATCTCAGCGTCATTGAGAGTTCCGCGGAGCTGCTGTATGGCCTTATCCATCAGCGCTATATCACCTCGCGACCGGGTATCCAGCAAATGCTGGAGAAGTACGAAATGCAGCATTTTGGCGTGTGTCCCCGCGCAAACTGCAACGGCTGCAAAGTCCTCCCCGTCGGCCGCTCCGACACCCCCGGCCAGGAAACTGTCAAGCTCTTCTGCCCCAGCTGCCAGGATCTGTACACGCCTCCCAACAGCCGCTTCCACTCCGTCGACGGCGCGTTCTTTGGCACGACCTTTGGCTGTCTGTTCTTCATGACCTTCCCGGATTTGGACATCGGGCCCCGTCTTGACGACCCCATCACCCCCGCGCTGCAACAACGTTACCCAGGCCTGACTGCGTCTGCGGCATCGCGCGAAAACGACAACCAACAGTTCGAGATCAACGGTGTGCGGACCGCGAACTTCTGCCCGGGCTTGGGACCGGGTAAGATCTACGAGTCGCGCATCTATGGGTTCCGGGTCTCGGAGCGGTCGCGGGTCGGTCCGCGCATGAAGTGGCTGCGGATGAAGCCGACAGACATCAGGGAGCTGGACGAGATGGCATTTGTCGAGTCCTTGCGGCGGCGGAATGAACAGATCGCGGAAGAGGAGGGTGACGAGGAGGAGGATAGCGATACAGAGATGCAGGCGGCGCCGGCGTCGAATACGATCGAGGGGAGGAAGAAGGCGCCGATACGACGGCGACGAAAGGTGTTGGGGGAGTAGGGGAAATAAAATGTCATTTTTTTTTCTATTTCATTACTCATGTTCTACTGTGTTCAATTCATTTATGGAATTCTCTTCTTTGTCTTATTCTGTTGTTAACTCTAAGTGCATAGAAGCGTAAGTCAATAATCAGCATACAAATAGTCTTCCATACTAGTTTCTGCCATAATCACTCTAAATGCTCTTTCTATGGAGTAAGGACTGGTAAGATGAAATAAACTAAAACTGAATGCTGACGATCCGGTCTCTCGGGGCGTCCCTACTCCTCAATGAGGCGCATCAACCTACGAGTACCCTGAAGAACAATCAGGTCGTACATATCTAGCCCGAAAAGAATACAGAGAGCGAGAGTTACACTACTACATCATTGCCATGGTATATCTCTGGGCACCACCTTTTTTTTTTTTTTGGTAACCGCCCTGGGAGAAATTCCGAAAGGGGAAAACGAGAAAGAGGTCCGGATTGTATGGATGTATGGTTGTATGGCTGTATGGATGGAACGAGACGGAAATGGAAATAAATACATTATGGAATGAAAAAGACAGAATGCGACAGGGATGCATGACTCACTTAGTCACCTGCTTCTGTGTGTTCTGGTCGGTTTTGCAAGAATGGATGCAGTTAATATCAAATCAAAGGAATGTCGATAATTGATCGGTTGATTGATATCTCGGCTTTGGCCGATGTGCCTTTTTGTACTCCGTTCCATATGAAAATGAAATGAAAGGCTGAAGAATTTCATCATCCTGGACATCAAACAGACAGGGATCCCAGGGCCAACAAATGATCAAATCATATACCAATCATATCTCAACTAGGACAATCGTCCGTTGTTGGTGTTATGTGTTATTGTCTGGCAACACTCGCGCTATGCTACGCAAGCATCACAACGCAACGCAACGCAGCCTAGTCCAGTCCAGTCCAGAGCTTGTCCGCATGTCCACAGAGCCGCTTTTTCCAGTTACTGTATTCCCATGGTACTCCGTACTCTTTTAGCCTCTCTGTGATAGTCACTCCATGCATTAGTTGTTATTCGTGATTTGTGGAGATTATCCGGAGGCGCAGCAGCAGGCCAACCAGCTCCGGTAACTCCGTTCCTCTTTCCTTTTCCTCGTACAGGGTTTCTCGGCTTTTGCACGAGCTGAAAATGGTTGAATCGGCTGGCTGCCTCTCCGTCCGTTCGTTTGGTTTGCAAAACGAAGAAGCGGGGTCGTCTTGGGACGAGATCGAGGCCCGGCATTAGGGAGCACCGAAAAAGAAATGGTCTCGTATAGTCTGGGCCCCGGGGGGTGGGGGTATCAGGCTATCGTGCACTCTTGGATTCGTCTGCAATCTCGTATTCTGGTTCGTCGGTTCGGGCTAGCCCCGGGCACCGCGATCCTGCGCGATTCCTGCTGAATTGATTGATGAATAATAAAGAATGTGTGATAATGGCCGCAGCCTCGTGCACGACTCGGACGGATCGCGCCGGAGTGTTTCTAATTTTTTTTTCCCGCTCAATATAATTGCCTCGCATTGTTATGCATTAGTGGGGGTTGCGAATTCCTTGCTTGGAGTACGAGATCTGCTTGCGGCTCTGGGCAACATGCAACGAGGCAGTGTTGAGGCTATTTGCTGTTTTTTTTTTTTTTTTTTTTTTTGTTTCCTCATGCCTGAGAATGTTT